>VZQC01015218.1:205206-217332 GCA_009823505.1 Rhizomys pruinosus | reverse complement strand
AAAAAAAAAAAAAAAAAAAAAAAAAAAAAAGCAATGGTCTTAGTTTTTGAAGGAATGATTATTATGTTAATCAGAAATCTGAATACAAGTTTTCTTGGTTAACTCTTCAAAGATGTGTACCAATTTAAACCTATACACTAAAAAAAAAAAGATATCACGATTTTTGTATTAAGAAATCTGCCTTTTGGGTCTGGAAAGATGACTCAGCAGTTAAAAACACTGGCTGCTGTTTCAGAGGACTTGGGTTCGAATTTCAGCACCCACGTTGTAGCTCACAACCATCTATAACACCAGTTCTAGGGGTCTGATGCTTTCTTCTAACACTATGAGCATTGCATGACATGAGTGCACTTACATGCAAGCAGGCAATATACACACACACATTAAAAATAATAATAAAATATTTTTTTAAAAAATCTGCCCTTTAGAGAGATGAATGTACAGTTATAGGGGTGAAGATTTTTCATTAGTCTGTCTCCAATATGCATTAATGAAGTGAAGGTGATGAATGCTGCTGGTTGCAAGGTGTTTTAAGTTTTTCCTTTTTAGAAATTAATCTGATATAGCACTAAATACAGCCAGTTTGCCACCATCGCCCACCTCCTCGTCTCTTTCTCTTTCTTCATATCTTGGCTTCTATGGCTTGTATTTCCTCTATACCATGAAATTTATTTCTCTGAAAGCAAATTGTTTGAAAAATCACACAAAATTTTGCAATGTGTGTTTAATGATAAGGTCTATGGCTTGGCCCTATAGAAAGCATCAATACATCAAATACCTGTAAGGCTTACTCTGCCACTTGATCTGAACACAGGAAAAGCGGGATTCTAAGCAAAAGGGGGGGGGCATTGTCCCAAGCCTCACTTATGCAAGTAATTAGCAGCAACTGTTTGAGTTTACATTCCACTCATGAACTCACACAGGACTATTCCTATTAGGAAGGGAGGGAGTTTGCTACAATCAGAAAATAAGTGTCAAAACGGAAAACTCCATATTTAGGTACAAAAAGGGAAAATAATATGGAAAATAAAGAAGGAATAGCAAAATTATTGAAAAGATATGGTTACATGTTTACAGTCTACCCTGACTGACAAAAAACTGATAGCAAGTGTATTCTGCGTCTGATGAAATATTCAGGAAAACTATTTGTCAAATCTAGTTACATTCTTTTACTTTACTAATATCTTATTCGTATGTATATCTTACAAAAATACTTAGTGTGGAAGATAAATTAATGTCTTATATATATAAATTCTCATATGAATTTTTCTGATTATAAGTATCTATAAATATAATAAACCTATAAGATATTTACACAAAACAGAAATGTACAAAATTTTACTCCTTTGATGTAACTACTGATAGCATTTGGGTAATCAATTACACTTCTTTTAAAAAGAAATAGTCAGGGGCTGGAGAGATAGATCAGCAGTTAAGAGTGCAGACTGCTCTTTCAGAGGACCTGGGTTCAATTCCCAGCACCCACATGGCGACTAAACCGTCTTTAACTCCAGTTCCAGGGGAATCCAACACCCTCTTCTGACCTCTGTGGCATTGCATGACACAGGTGCATCAACCTACATGCAGACAGTATATACACATAAAAAATAAAAAATAAAAAATAAAAAAGTCAAATGCATGTAGTAGATTCATGAATAGAATCACACATATAGGTATATTTGTTCCTTTGTCTGTTTATATATTTATTTTAAATCTTGCTCTAAAGACACTTTTACATTTAATATAACTTGGTTACTGATCCATGTCAGCATATGTAGACATATTTATTATTTTATGCTTATTTATAACTATACTACTTGTATGTACCCTTATTTTTAAAATTATCCCTTGATGAAAAATTTAGAGTGTTTAAATTTTGGACATTAAAAACAATGTTCATGCAGTTGTTATTATGATTGTGAACTTGAAATCTGGTGTGGTAATACTTCCTGACATACTCTTTTATTCAGGATTGCTTTGGCTATCCTTAGCTTTTAATACTTCCATATAATTTTAATATTATTTATTCAATATATGTGAAGAATGGCCCTGGAATTTGAATTGTAAATGTATTGAGCATGTGGATTACTTGCTGTAGAATGTCCAAATTCACAATATTACTTCTTCTGATTGATGAGGATGGGAGGCTTTTCCATCTTCTAGTGTCTTACTGAATTTCTTTCTTCCATGCCTTATAGTTTATTATTGTAGATGTCTTTCATTTCCTTGGTTAGGTCTATTCTTCAATATATTGTTTCATGCTATATAGCTTGTATACTACACTGTGTTAACATATGCAGGAATATTTAATTATTTTGTGTTTATTTATAACTATACTACTTGTATATCCTAGAATTTTTTTCTAACTTTTTATTAATTAAGCTGTCAATCCATGAAGGGAAACAACCTGAACAGATTGGAGTCCAAAATGACAACTCCAAAGAAATTAGACTGTTTTCTTCTCACCCACTTGTGCCCCTTTCCAAAGCCCAGGGAACCAACTGCGGAAGAGGAGGCGTGGTAGATTGTAAGGGCTGCGGAGAGATAGGGGTGAATCATGAGACTACAGGAATATAGTCTGGACTCCTGATTGATCAACATGCCTGTGCATACAAGTTTCTCCAACTGGACTATGGGAACCTTGGGTTGTTCAAAATTTGGACATAGATACTTGCAAAATGCACCAATTACCTAATTGTATGACATACTGAGAAACATCAATGTTATCTGCAAACAACTGTGTCATTATATTGTAGAATCCCTTAAAAATAAAAAAAATAAATTAAAAAAAAAGAATTTATGCTCTGTCAGATGTATCAGTGGTGAAGGTTTCCTCCCACACTGTGAGTTTTCTCTTCACTTCCTTGATTGTTTCTTTAGCTGTACAAAAGCTTTTGAGTTTGAGTTTGATGAGGTCCCACTTGTCAGCTGTTGTCCTTATTTCCTGTGCAGCTGCTGTTTGATTTAGATAGTCTTTTCCTATGCCTATGTCTTATAGGCTACTGCCAACTTTTTCTTCTATCACCTTCAGAGTTTCAGGTTTCATGTTGAGGTCTTTGATCCATTTGGAGTTGATTTTTGTTCACGGTGAGAGGTAGGGATTTAATTTTGTTCTTTTACAAATGGTGATCCAGTTTTGCCAACACCATTTGCTGAGGATTCTATCTTTCCTCCATTGAGCTTTTTTTGGCCCCTTCATTAAATATGAGGTGGCTGAACTTATATGAGCTCAAGTTTGGATCTTTAGTTTGGTTCCATTGGTCAATGGGTCTGTTTTTTTGCCAGTACCAGACTGTCTTTATGATAATATAACATAATATAATATAATATATAGCTTGAAGTCCAGTAAAATAATCCCTGCTGTATTGCACTTTTTGCTCAGGGTTGCTTTAACTATTTGGGGTTTTTAGATTTTCCATATGAACTTAAACATTTTTTTCCAAGTCTGTGAAAAAGCTCATGGGGATTTTTATTGGGATTGCATTGAATCTGTTTATTAATTTTGGTAGAATGGACATTTTTACTATATTAATTTTTCCAATCCATGAGTATGGGAGGTATTTTGATCTTTTGATGTCATTTTCAATATCCTTCTTCAGGGTTTTAAATTTTTTGTTGTAGAGCTCTTTGGTGTCTTTGGTTAGGTTTATTCTCAGGTATTTTAATTTTTTGAGGCTATTGTGATTGGGAAGGTCTCCTTATATGTCTTCTCCAGTTGCTTATTGTTGGTGGTGTAAAGTAAGGCTCCTGATTTTTCTAGGTTAATTTTATATCCTGCCACTTTACTGAAGCTGTTAATCATTTCTAGGAGTTTTCTGGTGAAGTTTTAGTATCCCTTAGGTAAACTATCATATCATCTGCAATAAGGGATAGTTTTATTTCCTCTTATCTGATTAGTACTCCTTTAATTTCGCTTTCTCACCTTATTGTCCTAGCAAGCACTTCAAGCACTATAATGAAGAGGAGTGTCCATAGTGGACAACTTTGCTGTGTTCCTGTCTTTAAGGGGAATGCTTCTACTTTTCTCCATTTAGGATGATGTTGGCTGTGGGTTTCTTGTATATGGCTTTGATTACATTGAGGAACGATCTCTCCAGTCCAATTCCCTCTAGGACTTTAAGCATGAAAGTATGCTGAATTTTGTCAATAGCTTTTTCAGCATCAATTGATATGATCATGTGCTTTTTGTCTTTCAGTCCATTTCTGTGTTTTATGATATTTAATGATTTACCTATGTTGAACCATCCCTATATCTCTGGTATGAATCCAACTTGGTCATGATGGATGATCTTTTTGATGTGGGTCTGTATGTGATTTGCAAGTATTTTATTGAGAATTTTTGCATCTCTGTTCATTAACGATATGGGTCTATAGTTTTCTTTCTTATTTGTGTCTTTACCCGGTTTTGGTATTAGAGTGATGCTGGCTTCATAGAAGGAATTTGGAATATTTCCCACTGTTTGTATCCTTCTGAAAAGTTTGAGTAGTAATGGTTGAAAGACCTCTTTAAATATTTTATATAATTCTACAGACACAGATTAATCCCAGCACGCTAATAGTAAGGAACTTCAATACCCCACTGAATCCCCTGGATAGGCCAACTGGAAAAAAATAAACAGAGAGACATCAGAATTGAACAATAAAATACACCAAGAGATAGCAGCATGCACACTCTGTGACCAGGTGGGGTCTGGTGTGCAGCCTGGCTGCCCACCAAGGAGATACACCACCCACCTCCAGAACCATAGAGAAGAACTGTATGCATGGATAGAGGGACAGACAGCAGTGGGTGTGCACATTCAGTGCCTAGGTGGAGTCCTGCATGGGCAAAAGGAGTACACCCCCCCTTCAAGGTACTGGTACTGTGGTGGAGAGGATAAGCTACTGGTGCTGTGGTTTGCTGTGGTCCAGGAAGTGCAGTGTCAGTGATTCTAGGCTGCACAGCCAAATCTGAGGAAGAAACCAGCAAGAAGCAAACTGAGTGACCAACCAGTTCTCCATATTAACATTTGAGATTAGCAACAGAAGCCAAACAAACAAACAAATAAATAACAACAACAAAAACAAAATAAATCCACAAAGACCCAGTGGAAAAACAACAATAAGGTCATAATAATTACCCACTGAACTCAACTGGTCCTGTAGAAGATCACAACAATGAGTTCTCCCAGGAAGGAAACCAAGACACTGACCTTAGAAGAACAATTGTAGACATATTCAAAGAAATCAAAGAATATAAAGAACAAATCAGAGAACTAAAGGGAGAGAATGAAAAACTCATGAAGGAACTAGAAGGAAAGAATGATAAACTCCAGAAAGACCCAGGGAAGAAAAATACAAACTCCATAAAGAACGACAGGGAGAGAATGACAAACTCTGGAAGGAAGTGGAAACACTGAAGAGATCTCAGACTGAAAGGAAAAAAGAAACTGACCAGTGAAGCAAGGATCTATAAGAAGTGAATGAAAAGCTCCAAAAGGAAGTGGAAGTACTTAGGAAATCACAAGCTGAAATGAAAAAGGAAATTGAATATTCATTCAATCAGCAGGAAAAGATGGGAAAAAGCCTCAGAAGCAGAATGGATGAAGCAGAAAGAAAATATCAGACCTACAGGATAACATAGCACAGCTAGAAACCTAAAGTAAAGATTATGAAAAATTAAAAAAAAAAAAAACTTGAGTGGAACAACCAGGAAATGTGGGACACTGAAAAGACCAAACCTCCCCATCATAGGGATAGAGGAAAGAGAAGAATCCCAAGAGAATGCTATTAATCAGCTCTTCAACAGAATAATAGAAGAAAATTTCTCCAAACTGAAAAAAGGCAGACCCATACAAATACAAGGAGCACATAGAACACCAAATAGACAAGACCAGAAAAGAAATTCCCCATGCCATATCATAGCATCACTAGATGCTCAAAACAAACACAAAATACTGAAAGCAACAAGAGAAAAACAACAAGTTAAAAAAAAGTTACATATTAGGGGAAATCCATTAGAATCATAGCTGACTTCTTAGTGCATACTATGAAAGACAGATGAACATGGACCAAAGTATTCCCAGTGCTAAATGACTTTAGATGCCAATCCAGATTACTATACCCAGCAAAAATGAAAATAGTTGAAGGAGAAAGAAAAACCTTTCATGACATAAACACAATGAAAGAACACATGTCAAAAAACCCCCAACACCTCAGAAAATACTTGAACAGAGGAAAGGAGCAACTATACTCAAGCAACCCAAGAGAGAAATTACCAAAAGCATAACAGAATAAATAAATACCTAGACTGAGAATGCAAATGAAAAATAAGTTGAAAGGAAACAACACACATCTCTCAATAATAACCTTAAATATTAATGGTCTAAATTTCCCAATCAAAAGACATAGACTGGAAGAATGGATTAGGAAAGAGAATCCATCTATATGCTGTCTACAAGAAACCCATCTCACCCTCAAGGACAGACATCATCTTAGAGTGAGAGGATGGAAAAAATATTCCAAGCAAATGGTACAAAAAGCAAGCAGAAGTTGCTATATTCTAATATCAGACAAAATAGAACTCAGAGTAAA
This sequence comes from Rhizomys pruinosus, assembly GCA_009823505.1. Taxonomy (NCBI): domain Eukaryota; kingdom Metazoa; phylum Chordata; class Mammalia; order Rodentia; family Spalacidae; genus Rhizomys; species Rhizomys pruinosus. Next base: position 210,759 of record VZQC01015218.1, on the reverse strand, counting down.
ATTAATAAGAAAATACAAAGAGGGGCATTATATCCTTATCAAAAGAACAATTAACCAGGAAGATTTCACAATCTTAGATGATTATCCACCAAACACTGGTGCACTGAACTTTATAAACACAATCCTTCAGGACCTCAAGACACAGATTAATCCCAGAATTTTAATAGTAGGGGACTTTAATATCCCACTGAGTCTCTTGGATAGGTCAACTGGACAAAACATAAACAGAAAGACATCAAACCTGAACAATAAAACACACCAAATGGACATCACAGATATCAACAGAATATTCCACCCAAACACCAGAGAATATGCTTTCTACTCAGCGTCCCATGGAACAGTTTCCAAAATAACCACATACTGGGAAACAAAAGAAGTCTCAACAAATACAAAATGACTGAAATTATTTCATACATTCTATCAGACTACAGTGCAATGAAGTTCAATATTAACACCAGGATAAGCCCTACTAACTATAAGAACACATGGAGACTAATCAACACAATCCTGAATAATGAGTGAATCAGGGAAGAAATAAAGAATGAAATAAAAGCATTCCTGGAACTAAATGAAAATGACAATACAAGACAACAAAACTTGTGGGATACATTAAAAATCAGTCCTAAGAGACAAATTTATAGTCCACATTTAAAAAACAGAAAGAGAACAAATAAACAACCTAACACTGCAGATAAAAACACTTGAGAGACAACGAAAAATGAACCCTAAACCCAAGAGACAGGAAGAAATAACAAAAATCAGAGCAGAAATCAATGAAGTAGAAACAAAGAAAATGCAAAAAATTAATGACCCCCAAAGCTGGTTCTTTGAAAAGATAAAGTATACAGACCTCTAGTGCAGTTAACCAAAAGAAAGAAAGACCAACTCCAAATCAGTAGCATTTGTGATGAAAGGGGAAACATCACAACAGACAATCATACAAGAATACTTCAAAAACTTATACTCTATTAAATTTGAAAACCTAAGAGAAATGGCTGAATATCTGAAATCCTGGGATTCACCAAAGTTTAACAAGAGATTGACAGCTTAAATAGACCCATAACACACTCTCTCAAATTTATTATTGTGGCTTATTATTATTGTTATATATTATTGTCACATATATTCCTGTATACATCATTGTTACATAGCACATATATAAACACACATGCAAACTCTAATTCCATTTAGTGATACTCATATGTACATATGTTTAAAGCAGCATATTTTAAGATAACGTAAGATTTCTACACTTGAAGGGGAATCTATTTTAAGATCTCAATATATAAACACACTATATATATTCATATATATATATATATATATTTACTTTAGTCATTTTCAGTCCTCCCTTCATAAAACAATATTAGAAACTTGGAGGACATGCTGAATATTTGAGACTTTTGGTATCACTGAACTCATGAAATTTCAAAATTAGAAAGCACAGTCACATGAAAGGAATATATTTTAATTTTCTTCATGACTTTCATTTCTTAAATCTAAAAATCCACTGCAATTTTTGAAGAAATGTTAAAACAAAATAAGGAAAAGTATTAAATTGAAATTTTCACATGGTTTGAATTTGTCAAAGGTAAGTCAAAAATCTGTACAGCTCATGGATCAGAAACTCAAGTGTCTTCAGTGGCCCGACAACTAAGATAAATAAAATAATGTGGAATTGTTAACAACAGTAGATGGACTGAGTTCACCTCTTTTGAAAAATTCAAGCCCCTCCCTCCCATTGTTCCAAATTGAGTGCTGTATCTGGGTCCTCATTTATGCCTTTTGATATATGATATAGGTTGTATATGGTTAGTGGTTAATAAAAATAGATTATCACTCAAATATTTGCATTTTCTTTGTTCTAGGGCTACGTTATGGTTCTTGTTTTGGTGGAATTTGTTTCTTGTTTTATTTGGATTTGTGGTTTATTCTTTGGCCAAGGAAATCCCGGACAGGTGCATTTATTTAGCAAATCTCTGTCGGAACTAGAAATACAGTAGCAAGTAAAACTATTTCCCTCATCTCCTTAAGCACACCTTCTAAGTGACCTACTGACTGACTATCCTCCACTCTAATGACAACCCCATACATTAACTTCTAATGATTCTCAATTCTGAGAAGCTACTATTCCATAAATAAGATACAACACAAGCAATCATAGTATTCTAATCTTTTATTACTTTTGAAATAGCAATTCTACTTGAGAGACTAGTTTTTTAAGTTTGCATTTCCTTAATTTTTTTTGACTTTTTTTGTGCTTTTATTGATGTTTTGTGTATTTCAGACATCGTTTTTCAATTCAGTTCAGGCATATTCCCCCTCCCCTTCCCCCCACCCCACCCCAGATCATGCATTCTGCCATAACTGTCCTGTATCTTTCTCTCAGTCTTTTTTTTTTTTTTATGCTTAGGAATTCACATTTGCCACCATTAATTTTATATTACTCTAAAATATGGATACATACTCTCCACCCATATACAGTATACAGAGTCTGAAAATAATTGGTGGGTGGATTCTAGAGCCCATTGAGAAATTCACATTATAACAACATAGTTGCATTCAGATAAACAGAAATATAACAATGATGTTGTTCAGCTTGCCTTTCAACTGGGTGATTTGGTGATAGCATCCACAAAGGAAGGAAACCATTCACTGTTTTTCTGGGACTGTGTTACTTCACTCAGCATAATGCCTTTGAGCTCCATCCATTTACCTGCAAAGTTCATAATGCCATCTTTCCTTACCACTGAATAGTACTCCATTGTGTAGATGTACCACATTTTTGTCATCCACTCATCTGTTGAGGGGCATTTGGATTGGTTCCAGCTGTTTTCTAATGTGAAGAGAGCTGCAATAAAAATGGAGAGGCGTGGCACCTGGGGAATAGATGAGCACAACCTTATCACAAAAGTGATAAGGGGTCTTATCACTGCCCTGGGTATGGCCCGTTGCCTGCCAGCCAGCCATTCCTGGCCCAGCGTGCACAGCAACAGGGCGGAGTCACCCAGCCAGCCGGACACCCACCAGGTCCAGAGAGAGGAGGCAGCATACAACCTGGGGAATAGGTGAGCATAACTTCAGGGGGGCTCATCACTGTCCTGGGCAGGGCCTGTTGCCTGCCAGCCAGCCAACCATAACTGACCCACTGTGCACAGCGGGAGGGTGGAATCACCCATCCAGCTAACACCTGCTAGGTCCAGAGGCCACCGGCAAACTGGCCACCCAACACTCTTGAGCTACAGTGAGGGTATCCGAATGGGAACAGCTGTAGCAACACCCCAGCACAAAGCAGGTACATGCTCAGCAGGGAACCTGATTGCTACCTCAGGACTACTGGAGAATATCCAGACTAGAAAGGGAAGAGCCAGCTGACCCTCCCAATATATAACCGAAAGTGAAAACTGTAAACCTAACTTAACCAGCCCTCCATAAACCAACGAGAAGAAGACGAACATATCTGTAGGAAACAAGCAAATTAAGCTTCCAATGCAGTGAAGAAACATTTGAGATTCACACCAGAATACAAACAATAGAAAAAACTAACATGCCAAAAACACAAAGAAAAAACAACATGGGAAAAGCATATAATAAATCTCCACCAGATGCTACCAGTCCTATAGAAGATCTCGCTGGAAGGATCCCAGGACATGGATCTTAGAAGAACAATCATAGACATAATCAGAGAAATCAAAGAATATATAGAACAAACCAGAGAACTAAAGGGGGAGAATGAGGAACTTAGGAAGGAACTGGAGGGAAAGAATGACAAATTCTAGAAGGAAATAAAAATTTGAAAGATCCCATGCTGAAATGAAAAGGGAAACAGACCAGAGAAACAAGGAGCTACAAGAGAATGACAAGCTCCCAAAGGAAGTGGAAATACAAAAGAAATCACAGGATGAAATGAAAAAAGGAAATTGAACACTCATCCAATCAACAGTAAGGCCGATGGGAGAAAGCCTCTAAGGAAGATTGAGCAAAACAGAAAATAGAATATCATACCTGAAAGAGAGCGAGGAAAAACTTGAGAGATCAAACAAAGATTATGAAACATTTAAAAACAAAAAAAACATGAGTGGAACAATCTGGAAATTTGGGATACTATGAAAAGACCAAACCTCTGCATCATAGGGATAGAGGAAGGAGAAGAATCCCATGACAACAGTTTCAATCAGATCTTCAACAGAATAGTAGAAGAAAATTTCCTGAAACTGAAAAGAGACAAACCATACAAATACAAGAAGCACATAGAACTCCAAATAGACAAGATCAGAAAAGAAATTCCCCATGCCATATCATAGTTAAAACAATAGACATCCAAAACAAAGACAAGATACCAAAACCCACAAGAGAAAAACAGCAAGTTACATATAAAGGAAACCCAATCAGAATTACAACTGGCTTCTCAGTGCAAAGTATGAAAGCCAGAAGAATGTGGACTAATGTATTCCCAGTAGTAAATGACTATAGATGCCAAGCCAGATTAGTATAACCAGCAAAAATGTCAATTATAGTTGACAGAAGGAGAAAGAAAAAATTTTCATGGCAAAAACAAGGTGAAAGGATATATGTCAAAACCCCCCCAACATTTCAGAAAATACTGGAAGCAATTCAAAGGACAGAGGAAAGGAGCACCTATCCCCAAGCAGATAGAGAGAGAAATTAATAAAAGTATAACTATGAAAATATAAACCTAGACCAAGAACACAAACTGAAAATAAGGTGAAAAGAAGAAACACACATCTCTCAATGACAACCTTGAATATTAATGGTCTGAACTCCTTAGCCAAAAGACAGACTGGGAGAATGGATTAGGAAACAGAATCAATCTATATGCTGTCTACAAGAAACCCATCTCACCCTCAAGGAGAGGCACCAATTTAAAGAGAAAGGATGGAAAAAAGATATTCCAAGCAAATAGTACCAAAACACAAGCAGGAGTTGCCATTCTAATATCAGACAAAATAGGCCTCAAAGTAAAACTAATCAGAAAAGACAAAGAGGGCCATTACATCCTTATAAAAGGAACAATTAATCATGAAGATTTCACAATCAAAAATATATATGCACCAAACTCCAGTGCACTGAACTTTATAAACACAATCTTGCAAGATGTTAAGGCACAGATTAATCCCAGCATGCTAACTGTGGGGGACTTCAATACCCCACTGAGCTCTTTGGATAGATCAACTGGACAAAGAATAAACAGAGAGACATCTGAACTGAACAATACATTACCCCAAATGGACCTCACAGACATCTATGGAATATTTCACCCAAACACAAGAGAATATACTTTCTACTCAGCATCCCATGGAGCATTCTCCAAAATGACCAGACACTGGTACACAGAAAAAAATCAACAAATAAAAAAGGTTTGAAATAATTGCATGCATTCTGTTAGACCACTGTGCAATAAAGTTCAATATCAACACCAGGAAAAGCCCTACTGTATGCAAGAACACATGGAGAGTAAACAACACACTCCTGAACAATGAATGGGTCAAGGAAGAAATAAAGAAATAAAAGCATTCCTGGAAGTAAATGAAA
>VZQC01015218.1:161957-204469 GCA_009823505.1 Rhizomys pruinosus | reverse complement strand
AAAAAAAAAAAAAGAATACATATAGTGGTTGTTTCCCCTAAACTTTTTTGATTCCTACATTTACACAGCAGGAAAAAAAGAGCACCAGTAAGAAAACTGGTTGAATGGGTATTTCAGAAGCCTGGAAGGAACTCCTGCAATCTTAACTTTATGCTTCTGTATGAGTGTCAGTGTGTGTATGTGCATATGTTTATGCAGGTGTGTGTGTGTGTGTGTGTGTGTGTGTGTGTGTGTGTGCGTGCGTGCGTGTGTGCGTGTGTGTGTGTGTGTGTTTGTGTGCCAACCAAAGGTCAACCTCTGACATCATTTCTCAGGAGCTATCTACTTTGTTTCCTTAAAATGCAATGCTTCATGTGTGGATGCCAGAGGACAACTTGTGTGAATTGGTTTTTCCTTTCACTGTGCCAATTCCAGAGATCTAGTACTCATGCCTGGTGGCAAGCACCTTTACCTGCTGAGCCATCTTGCAGATCCATGCCTTGGCTTTTGAGACATTGTGCCCACTGGAACCTGAGGGTGTCTGATTAGGCAAGGCTGGCTGGCCAGTGATCACCAGGGATTTTCTTGCCACTACCTGCTCAGCATTGGGATTACAGGTGTCCACCTCCACTCCCAGCTTCTTACGTGGGTGCTGGGGTTGAACTCAGGTACTCATACTTAGGCGGTAAACACTTTCTCATATAAGCTATATCTGAAGCCTGTGACAAATTCTTTACAAAATATTGGATATTATTTGACAAAAAATGAAAACACTTCAGATGTTATATAGGGATTAAATGTGTTTAAGAAGATTCCAAATACAAAAATTCTTTGATTCCATTGTTTTCTATAAGCAATTACTACAAACATGTCTCTCAGTTCCTGATTTTGGAAGTTCAAGAGCAAGGCACTGGCAGATTTGATGTCTAGAGAAGGCTTGCTCCCTCAGTCTTTCATTCCTTTCATTTAAAATATACTATTTATTATTTTTATTATTTTATGTGGATGAGTGTATTGTCTGTATGACTGTAAGTGCACCTGTATTGTACGATGTCCACTGAGGTCAAAAGAGGATGTCTGATCCCCCTGGAACTGAAATTATGGATGGCTGTTTGCCTCTGTTTGGGTGCTAGGAACTGAACCTGAGTCCTCAGAAATAGCAGCAAGTGCCTTAGTCATTGAGCCATCTCTCCAAACCATCCTATTTGTTTTATTTTAATAAAATATTTTATTGTTTTATACATCATTTCTGAGTCCAATGTAGACACACTCCCTTTTCCATGCCCCCCATCCCACCCCACTTCATGCATTCTGCCATATATGTCATGCATCTTTTTCTCAGTCTTTTTAAAGTTATTCTCTACTGAGGTTTATTAGTTGGGCAGAAGTTAATTGTTTCAGTTAATTCTTTGATGCAGTCTTTTTGTCTTTGTTGTTCCCTCCCAATTGTATTCCTCCAAAGTATGCCTATACATACGTCACCAAAGACTCATCCTATTGCAGAGATACATGCACATCTATGTTTATTGCAGCTCTCTTCACAACAGTGAAGAGCTCTAAGCAACACAAGTGTCCCTCAACTGATGAGTGGATAGAGAAAATGAGGTACATCTACACAATGGAATTCTGTGCAGCAGTAAAGAAAGATGACATCATGAACTTTGCAGGTAAATGGATGGAACTTGAAGCCATTATGCTAAGTGAAGTAATCCAGTCCCAGAAAAACAAACGACAAATGATATCCCTCATTTGTGGATGCAGGCACCAAATCCCTAGTTGAAAGGCAAGCTGAGAAAAGTTCATGTTATATTTATTTTTATCTGAAGGCAGCTATGTTGTTATAATGTGAATTCCTTAATGGGTTACAGAATTAACTGACCACTTATTTTCAGATTTTGTCATTGTGGTATATGTATGGAGGGTATGCATTCATATATTAGAGTAATATAAAGTTGAAGGAAAAAATGTGAACTCCTAAACATATTTTGTAATTAGCATAGTTTATTTTATTTGTTTTAAGCAAGGGATCCCTTTAGCTCCAGCTGGCCTGCAACCTAGTATGTAGACCAGCCTGGCCTTGAGCACAAAGTAATCTACGTGCCTGCTAAATTTTGGGATTAATGGCCTGCATCACCATGCCAGGTGTCCCCTGCTGTGCCTTATGTGTGGCAAGGAGAAAAGGTACCGCATTTCTCTGGTTTCCCTCTTATAATGAAGTTGATATCATTTAAGAGGAATATGTTTCATGTAATGGAGGCCACATGTTTAAATATTATTAAAATGAACATTAGGTTTCAACATGTTATTTTGGTAGACATAAGCATTCAGTCTACAGCGAATTTCCAACTAGTCTAATTAAGGTGTTTGATTGTTTTTGTATACATAATATTGAATTTTGACTAAGACTAGGTCTAACTGTAAAAATCTCATTGGATAAATAAAAATAATAAATTACAAGAATATGTACATAGTATAATTCACTAGAAATTATCGCCCCAGTTTTTATAGATTTATGATAGAAAGGTGCACAGCTGAAGGCTTTTTGAATGAAGAAATCATATTGGCACTATCTTACAGAGTTGTCATGAGTGACTGTATATGCTTAGTACAGTTCCAAGCATGTGATGATTTTTTTGTTAATTTTTAGTTATTAAAATGTTTAATAGAAGTTACAAATTTTCTTCCAGAAAGGGTGAACCAATTTACTTTACCAATTTAACAACTTTATTACTGTAATCTATAATCTAAAATATAATTTCATACAATTCTTCATCAAAGAAAACAAAATTATTTTTTCAAAGTTATCATATATGACCATGTATCTTTTGCACAGATATAAAAGCTAGATGTACCATTTGCTTGGAATACTTTTTTCCCATCTTTTCACTCTAAGGTGGTGTCTGAGCTTGAGGGTGAGATGGGTTTCTTGTAGGCAGCATATAGATAAATTCTGTTCCCTAATACATTCTCCCAGGCTATTTCTTTTGATTGGGGAGTTTAGACCATTAATATTTAATATTTACTATTGAGAGATGCAATTTGCTTCCTTTCAACTTATTCATTCTTGGTCTAGGTATTTATTTACTCTGTTATATTTTTGGTAATTTCTTTCTTGGGTTGCTTAAGGATAGTTGTTCCTTTCCTCTGTTCTTTGAATCAATTATTTTCTGAAGTGTTGGTTTTTTGATATGTGTTCTTTCATTTTGTTTATATCATGAAAAGTTTTTCTTTCTCCTTTAACTATGATTTTAATTTTTGCTGGGTATAGTAATCTGGATTGGCATCTAAAGTTATTTAGCACTGGGAATACTTTGGTCCATGTTCTTCTGTCTTTCATAGTTTGCACTGAGATGTCAGCTGTGATTCTGATGGGTTTCCCCTTATATGTAACCTGTGGTTTTTCTCTTGTTGCTTTTAGTATTTTGTGTTTGTTTTGAGCATCTAGTGTTTTAACTATGATATGCCATGGGGAATTTCTTTTTTGGTCTTGTTTATTTGGTGTTCTATGTGCTTCTTGTATTTGTATGGGTCTGTCCTTTTCAATTTGGGGAAATTTTCTTCTATTATTCTGTTGAAGATCTGATCATTACCATTCTCTTGGGATTCTTCTTCTTTCTCTATCCCTATGATGTAGAGGTTTGGTCTTTTCACAGTGTCCCACATTTCCTGGTTGTTCCACTCTTGTGTTTTATTAAATTTTTCATAATCTTTACCTGAGGTTTCTAGCTGCACTGTATTATACTTTAGGTCTGATATTCTTTTTTCTCCTTCATCCATTCTGCTTCTGAGGATTTTTCCCATCCTTTCCTGCTGATTGGATGAATGATCAGTTTCCTTTTTTATTTCATCCTGTGATTTCTTCAGTATTTTCACTTCCTTTTGGAGCTTTGCATTCTCAGCAGGGGTTGCTATTCTAATATCAGACAAAATAAATTTCAGAGTAAAATTAATCAGAAAATACAAAGAGGGCCATTATATACTTATCAATGGAACAATTAAACAGGAATATTTCACAATCTTAAATGTTTATGTACCAAACTCTGGTGCACTGATTTAAAACACAATCCTTCAGGACCTCAAGACACAGATTAATCCCAGCATGCTAATAGTGGGGGACTTCAATGTCTCACTGAACCCCCTGGATAGGGCAACTGGACAAAACATAAACAGAGAGACATTAGAACTGAACAATACAATATACCAAATGGACCTCACAGATATCTACAGATTATTCCACCCAAACACCAGAGAATATACTTTCTACTCAGTGCCCCATGGGACATTTTCCAATATCGACTACATACTGGAATACAAAAGAAATGTCAACAAATACAAAAGGATTGAAATTATTCCCTGCATTCTATTAGACCACAGTGCAATAAAGTTCAATATCAACACCAGGGTAAGCCCTACTAAGTATAAGGACACATGGAGACTAAACAACACAATCCTGAACAATGAGTTGGTCAAGGAAGAAATAAAGAATGAAATAATTATGATATTCTACAAATGGTGATCCAATTTTGCCAGCACCATTTGCTGAAGATGCAAACTTAAACCCCTACCTTATGCCTTGTACAAAAGTAAATTCCAAGTGGATCAAAGCTCTCAACGTGAAGCCTGAAACCCTGAAGGTGATAGAAGAAAAAGTTGGCAACAACCTACAAGGCATAGGTGTAGGAAAAGACTTTCTAAATCAGACAGCAGCTGCACAGGAAATAAGGGCAACAGTTGACAAGTGGGACCTCATAATACTCAAAAGCTTCTGTACAGCAAAAGAAACAATCAAGGAAGTGAAGAGAAAACCCACAGAGTGGGAGGAAATCTTTACCAGTGATACACCTGACAGAACATTAATATCAAGAATATGTAAACTACTCAAAAACCAAAGAAGAAGACAAATGACCTATTCAAAAGATGGGGTAAAGACCTGAACAGAGACTTCACCAGTGAGGAATTAAAGATTGCTGAGAAACATCTTAAAAAGTGTTCAGCATCATTAAAAATTAAAGAAGTGCAAATTAAAACAACTCTCAGATATCATCTCACTCCAATACCACTAGCTAAGATCAAGAAAACAAAAGACAACAGATGCTGAAGAGGTTGTGGGGAAAAGGGAACACTCATCCACTCCTGGTGGGAATGGAAACTTGTTCAACCACTATGGAAAGCACTGTGGAGAACCCTTAAAATACTCAGAATGAGCCTACCACCTGACCCAGTCATACCACTCCTGGTTATATACCCAAAAGACTCATCCTACTGCAAAGATACATGCACATCCATGTTTATTGCAGCTCTCTTCACAATAGTGAAGAGCTGGAACCAACTCAAATGTCCTTCAACAGATGTGTGGATGACAAAAAATGGTACATCTACATGATGGAGTACAATTCAGCAGTAAAGAAAAATGGCATTATGAACTTTGCAGGTAAATGGATGGAGCTTGAAGACATTATGCTTAGTGAAGTAACACAGTCCCAGAAAAACAAACAATGAATGGTTTGCCTCATTTGTGGATGCTAACACCAAACCCCCCAGATGAAAGGCAAGCTGAACATTATTGTTATCTAGTTCTTTTTATCTGAAAGCAACTATGTTGTTGTAATGTGAATCTCAACAGGCTCTAGAATCCACCCACCACTTATTTTCAAACTCTGTGATTACTGTATATTGGTGGAATGGCTGGAGAGTATATATCCATATTTTGGAGTAATATAAAATTAGTGGAGGAAAATGTGAATTCCTAAGCATTTAAAAAAAAAGACTGAGAGAAAGACACTTTTGGACAGTTATGGCAGAATGCATGATCTGGGAGGGGTGGAGGGAAGGGAAAGGGGAATATGCGTGAGCTGAATGGAAAATGATGCCTGAAATACATAAAACATCAATAAAAGCACAAAAAAGCCCATAGAAATTACAGCCAAGTGTACAAAAAATAAAATAAAAGTATGTGACTGAAAAAAAAAGAATGAAATAAAAGCATTCCTGGAACTAAACAAAAATGACAATACAACACAACAAAACCTGTGGGATACATTAAAATCAGTCCTAAGAGGCAAATTTATAGCCCTAAGTGTCCACATTTAAAAAACAGAAAGATAACAAATAAACAATCTAACACTGCAGATAAAAACACTTGGGAGGCAGAGGCACGCTGATCTCTGTGAGTTTGAGGCCAGTCCAGGGGTCCTACAGCGTGAGTTCCCAGGACAGCCAGAGCTACAGGGAGAACCTGGTCTCAAAAGACCAAAAAAAAAAAAAACCCAACACTTGAGAGACAACACAAAAGAACCCTAAACCCAGACAGGAAGAAATATAAAAAAGCAGAGCAGAAATCCATGAAATAGAAACAAAGAAACAATACAAAAAAATCAATGAAGCCAAAAGATAGTGTCTTTGAAAAGATAACAAAAAGAGACGAGGAACCTCTAGCACAGTTAACCAAAGGAAAGAGGAACTCCAAATCAGTAGCATTGTGATGAAAGGGGAAACATCACACAAAAAAAATTTGTAGGATCCAGAACATCATATGAAAACATACTCTCAAAAACCCAGACTCTTCTAAATTTGAAACCTAAGAGAAATGGATGAATTCAGAAATCCTGGGATCACCAAAGCTTAACCAAAAAGATTTTGGATAGTCTTGAACATGACCCAAAAATTAAAGAAATTGAAGATTTAATAAAAAAGCCTCCCCCACTAAAAACCCCCGAGGCGCCCAAAAGGTTTCGACAGCAGAATTTGATAAAAAACATTTCAAAAATGCTTACAACCATTATTACTCAACTTTTTCAGAAGGATACAAACAAAGGGAATACCCTGAATCCCTGATTATATGAACCAGCATCACTCTAATACAAAAACCAGGGCAAGAACAAACAAGAAAAAACTATAGACCCATAACCTTTAATGAACACAGATCCAAAAATTCGAAACAAAATACTTGCAAAGCCGATACAGACCCACAATCAAAAAGATCTTCCGTCATGACCAGGTTTGATTCATACCAGAGATCAGGGATGATTCACATACATAAATCAAATAAAGATCATAAAACACATAAATGACTAAAAGACAAAATCATACACGTCATCTTCAATCAAGGCAGAAAAGACGTTCGAAAATCCAGCATCCTTCCAAGAAAAAAGAAATGCTTAAAGTCCGGAGATAGAGATTGGACTGGAGGGATCTTCCTCAATGTAATCAAAGACCCAGATACAACAAACCCACAACAACATCATTCCTAAATGGAGAAAAGTTTAGAAGCAGATTCCCCTTAAAGGCAGAACATGGCAAGGCTGTCCCATATCACCACTCCTCTTCATATAGTTGCTTTGAAATCTGTGGAGGACAATAAGGCGATAAAGGATAAATTAAAGGAGTAACTAATTGGAAAAGAGGAAGTAAACGATCCCTTTTTGCAGATGATATGATAGTTTTACCTAAGGGATGCCTAAAATTCAACCAGAAAACTCTTAGAAACAATTAATGTTTCAGTAAAAGTTGCAGAAACCTAGAAAAATGAGTAGATTTTCTTTACACCAATAATAAGCAACTGGGAGAGGGAATATAAGGAGAACCTTCCAATCACAATAGCCTCAAAACGAACCTAGGAATAAACCAAACACAAATACAAACCAAAGAATTCCTCTACAACAAAAGCTTTAAAACCCTGAAGAGGAGGTTTGAAAATGACAGTCAAATATGAAAAGAACTCTCCCATGGCTCCAGATTGTAAAAAATTAATGTAGTAAAAAATGACCTTTTCTACCGAACTTAGATATACAGGATCTGTGCAATCCTATAAAAACCCCCATGGAGCTTTTTTCAAAAACTTAAAAAAATTCCTTAAATTCATAATGGAAAACAAAATACCCCGAATGCTAAAGCAACCCTAGTGAAAAATGCAATAGCTGGGGGGATTACGATTACCTGACTTCAAATTATATTTCAGGGATATAGTCATAAAGATGGCCTGACACTGGCAAAAAATAATAGTACCATTGACAAAGTGGAACAAAATTGAAGATCCAAACTTTAACACATATAACTTGCAAGCCTACCTCATCTTTGACAAAAGGGCACCAAAAACTCAAGGTGGAGGAAAATAGCATCTTCAGCAAATAGGTTGGCAAAACGGTGATCACCATTTGTAACAAAATTAAGCTGACAGAGTGGGCCTCGGGGGGGGGTTATCAAACTCAAAATCTTGTTGTAGCAGCTAAAAAACAATAAAGAAAGTTAAGAGAAAATCCACAAAGTGAAAGGAAACCTTCACAAGTGACACATCTGACAGAGCATTAAGCAATCGCAGAATATATAAACTACTTAAAAAACAAAGAAGGAGAAAACAAGTGACCTATAAAAAATGGAGTAAAGGAAAATGAACTAGGGACTTACAACCATAAGGAAATAAAATGCTGAGAACTATCTTAAGGAAGTGTTTTACATCCAGTAATAATTAGAGGAGATGCAATTTAAAACCACTTTAAGGTATCCTCTCATTCCAATAAGACTAGCCAGGATCAAGAAACAAAACAACCAAATGCTGGAAAGGTTGATGGGAGAAGGACCTGCATCTCTGCTCCTGCTGTTCATGGAAAATGTAAACTGTACAAACACTGTGGTAGCAGTGAGGGGGGGTGGATAACCGCTTTAAAAAAAACGCAAAATGAAGCCTATCACCTACCCAGCATACCAACTGCCTGGGTATACAACCCACAAGACGGGATCCTACAAGCAAAGATACATGCCACAACTAATTTTTATATGCAGCTGCTCTTCTCAGCCTGCAAAAAGCTGGAACCAACATCAAGTGCCCCTTAGCCTAATGACTGGAATAACAAAAATATGGTAAAACTGACAACATGGAGTTCTAATGCCGTGGGTACCTACAGATGGCATCATGAGCTTTGTACGGTAACATGGATGGAACTGTTGAAGCACATTCTGCTAAGTGAGGACAGTACAACAACTCCCAAAAAAAAAAAAAAACAAAGGCAACGGTATTCCCTCATTTTTGGATGCAAACACCAAATCCCCGTTGGCAGGCAAACCTAGCAACTTTGTTATTATATTTCATTGTATTGAAAGCAACTGTACTATTTCAATGTGAATCTCGTTAATTAGGCTCATAATTGTCCTACCATTAGTATTCAAACATTGTAATTACCGTATATTGATGGAAGATATGTAGTCGTATTCTAAAAAAACAGAATGGAAAGTTAAACCATCTTTTACCGGCAGGCAGCGTACTGATAAAAATGTGAAATGCTCTAATGTGTTTGGAATTACTAGAAATAGTTTAGTTCACAATATTGTAATTGTGATGGATTCTGTTGGAGTTCAATCTACTGCATATTTTGGAATCCGCTACAATTATATGGAACCCTACGCCAGAATACCACACACAGATCCAACTACCTGACCAAACAGTCCCTTTTGCATCAAAAAGGTTATAAACGACTGAGAAAAATATGCAAGCCAGGACGTAACATAGGAACAAATTCCCGTTGCTCTGGGGGTGATGGTGGTGGGGGGGGCGTAAGGGTTTGGGCATGACGGGGGAATGAGTCTAATTTGAATTAGAAATTTTGTATGAAATCAGTCAATAAAAAAATGAACTTAAAAAAAAAAAATACCAGCGGCTGGAGAGGTGGCTCAGCAGTAGGAGCACATTTTGCTCTTGCTGAGGACCCGGGGTCGATCCCAGCACCAACTTTTAGGCCAAGAACGTCCGAAAACTACCTATTCCACCAGGAGAAACTCCATTTTTCCAGGGAACCGACACCCTCTTCTGACCTCTGCAGCCATTGCAACAACATGGTGCAAAACAAATCTTCATCAGACAGTAAACATTCATACACATAGACATAAATAAATGCAAGATACAAAAAAGTAAAACATATAAAAGTTACCAAATGTCAAAATAAGCTATATGTGTTTGCTGAAGAACTTAAAAAATATTTTCTCAAATCATCTCATAATTAGTTCATTCTGTATAACATTTTCTGAATTAGATGTTGGAGTTTCCTGATTCTTATTAAGAAAGAAGCTTGTTTTCACCAATGACTTGTTGAGCTCTTAATTATTCGATGGCTAAATTACAAAGACTAAAAATAATATTGGAGTAACTCTGATACACACCACATATAATGAGTTCAAGAATGTTTCTGACATAGCAGAAATTAATCAAGTTTTCCATGAACTACATTATTTTTTGAGACCTTGGTCCTTTATTGATGTCGTTTCCTCATCATTGCAAGCTTTATGTTATATTTTGACTGTGAGATCAGAATTTTTACTCTGTACTCAATTTCTTATTTGAGATATGGCTATTAAACTGTTATAGGCAAAATTAGAGAAATAAAATGTGTTTCTATATGAGGAAAACCTATTTATTTGAGAGTCATCTCTATTTGGATAATTTAAAGGATATTAGTTTTTATTTATTTATGTATTGTCTGCATGTGTTTTAAGTGCCACGTTTTGGGTGCGGAACACTTGCAGAGGTAAGAAAGGGCAATCAGATCTGCAGGAACTGGAGTTTATGGATGATTGTTTAGCTGCCTTTTGCCCACGGGAATTGGCACCTGATCCGCTGCAAAGAGCAGTGAGTCCTCTATCTAATAACCCCTATCTCTCCAGCCACTGGGCTATCTACGTGACCATGGGTTTGGAGATATCCATTGGAACCTGCTGGGCTCCTCAATGAGTACACAACTAAGATAGTGATTCCCTGTCCTCAGAGTCTATCAGCAGTTCATCAATAAATAGCAGGGCTGGGGAAATGATCCCATTCACTATAGCCTCAAACGCCATAATTATCCTTAGAATAATTCATACAAGGATTCAAAGGACTTGTACAATCAAAACATTAAGACATTGGTGAAAGGAATGATGAAGATTCCATAAGATTTAGACCTTCCAGGCTCACAGATTAGTAGGATTAAGACTGGAAATAGCGATCATAAAACAAAAATCATCGCAATTCGTGCAAGACCTATTAAATTGCAAAACAATTATTCATAGAAAATGTAAAAATAATCTCAAATTTCATTTGGAAAGACACACACACACAAAGAAACAAAAAATACAGGGTAGTCAAAATAATCTTAACCAATAAAAGAACTGTTGGAGGGATTACCATCCCTAATCTCAAATTATTCTACAGAGTTATACCGTATAAAAAACAGAATGTTCCTGGCATAAAAACAGACAAAGTGATCTGGAATAGGTCAGTGAATAGAATTGAAGGCAAATATTTAAACACACACACACACACACACACACACACACACACACACACACTCGCACATATTTACAACTACCTGATTTTTACAAAAGAGCAACAAATACATACCTGAGAAAAGATAGCATGTTCAAACAATGGTGCTATCAACATGTATAAGAATAAATAGGGGCTGGAGAGATGGCCTAGCGGTTAAGAGCGCCGACCGCTCTTACAGAGGACCCGGGTTCGATCCCCAGCACCCACATGGTGGCCGAGAACCGTCTGAAACTCCAATTCCAGGAGAACTCCAGTTCCAGGGGAATCTGACACCCTCTTCTGACCTCCGCGGCATTGCTCGACACGGGTGCACACACCTGCATGCAGACAGTACATTCATACACATACCGAAATGAATAAAAAAAAAAATAAAAAAAAAAGAATGTAAATAGATCCTTATCTCTCAGCATACACTAAACTAAACTCAAATGAATCAAGGACCTCAACCTAAGATCCGTACCCTGAACCAGATAGAGGAGAAAGTATGGAATACTTCTGAACTTAGACACACAGAAAATGACTTTCTGAACCAGACATAATGCAGTCATTAAGTCCAAAAAATAACAAATGAGACCTCATTAAACTTATTAATAAGCTTCTGTATAGCAAAAGATGCTATCATTCCATTGAAGAGGCGATCTTAACCCTGGGAAACATCTTAGCTATACATATGCCAGAGGGTTACAGAATTTACAAATAACTAGAAAACTAAACAAAAATCCTTCCACAAAAGTTGGGGCAAAGAGATGAACAGAGTTCTTTAAAGATGAAGCACACATGGCTGAGAATTATTTTTCTAAATGTTCAACATCTTTAGTCATCTGGTAAATGCAAATTAAAATTACTGTAAATTCATTTTACCCCAGTCAAAATGGATGAGATACAAAAAACAATGACAAATGTTGGTGAGGTTGTGGAGAAAGAGGATCATATTTATCCACTGCTAGCGGGAATGCAAACTAGTGTAGCTGCTGCGGAAATCAGTGTGAAGAGTCTTCAAAACCTAGAAGTTGAGCCTCCATTTAATCCAGTGATAATCACTCTCAGGGATATACCCCAAAACTCTATATCTTATTACAGAAATTCTTCATTTGTGTTCATTGTAGCCCTTTTATAATAGCAGCCAGGAATTTGAAATAACAGAAATAGGCTTCCTCTGATTAATAAAAAACACATGTAACATATAAACAATGAAATATTAGTCAGCTTAAAAAAAATGAAATTAGAAATACACCGGTGAATGGATGAAACTGGAAACAATCATCTTCAGCGAGGTAACCCAGATCCAGGGACACTAACATCACATGTTCTCTCTTATAGCTGAATGCTAGCTTTGAAATTTCAGATATACGAGTTTTAATTTTAAAATCCAGAGGTCAAAAAGTAATAAATGGCCATGGGAGTGTATGTAATGATATTAGAAAAGTGGAATATAATGATATGAAGAGGAAAAAGGGAATAACTGAGTAGGAATGGTTAAATGGGGTGAGCAATGGGAGGGCAAGTCAGACAGGCAGTATGGGAAGTCCAACTAGTACTAGAGGCCTTCAAGAAAAGCCATATGGAAACCTGCCACAGAACCTACTGAGAGCATATTCATATCCATTATATAAAGAGATTAAAAGGAATTATAATGAGGGACTTTGCACCTTCTATAAACCATAAACTTGCAAACTAAGACCCAAAGGCCCAATAAAGTTGTTGACTAGGCATCCAATGCACCCTCAGACAATATTGGCCATTACCCCTGTTCTTGGTTACCACCAGAATTTAATGGTAAGACTATTCCTTAGGACACTACGCACTTGAACTGTAGAACAAGAGTAAAGACTGGGCCAGGAGAGATGGCTCAGCAGTTAAGAGAGCTGATGGCTTTTCCAGAAGACCCGGATTTGATTCCCAGCACCCACATGGTGGCTAAGAATCATCTTTAAGCTGAGTGTGGTGATGCACTACTTTAATCCTAGCACTCAGGAGGCAAGAGGCAGGTGGATCTCTGTGAGCTCAAGGCCAGCCTGGACTACAGAGTGATTCCAGGCCAGCTGAGGCTACAGGGAGACCCTGTCTCAAAAAAGACAAAAAAAAAAAAAAAAAAAAAAAGAAGTAAGGATTAACTTGATGCTGCCTTCCCCCCCCCCTTCCCTTACTTCCTAGTTTCTCTTTACTGTTTAGCTTTCATAGTCCTGGAAGGTGCTATGCAACCTACATAAGAGAAGTCATAGCATGAATCTTACCCAGCTGTGAAATCTGAGAGCTACAACAACTAGCCTGGAAGATATGTCTACTTGTGCAATAGTGGCATGAATATTGTAGGAGTAAATTACTACTTTCTAATTGGATTTAAGATATATATGCGTCACAGGCTGGAGCCCATATCTCACATTGCTATTGGGCACATAGACCATGGCACAAACCCAATACAACTTTTCTGTTAAATACATATAGTATTAAAACTGATTTCTAATGATCTACTGTTAGAATAATATATTAACTCATGTTTCAACTCTCAGCATAAAAAATAATCCTTATATATCAGATGGTGATTAACACAGAAAAGCACAACTTACCAATGTACAGAGAATAAGAGGCTGAAGACTGCTTATCTGTCAATAGGAGACCTATATCAAACTTCTGCCTTCCAGAGCTTAGGAATCACTGTGGAAAAGGTGGCAACAGCATTATAAGAGCCAGAGGTGGTGGCTGACCACAAAGAAATAGTTTTCCAGATAGCTGCTCAGGTACTCATACGAGTTTACAGCACTGTTGGCAACATGGACAAGGCCTGCATAAGCTCAAGCCAGAAAAAAATCCCAACACAGACTTGTAGAAGTGGTAAGAGTCCTCAGTCCAATCTGAGGAACTATCGACAACTGATAAGTGCTAGGAAAGGGAGATTCAGTCTCAATTGAGGATGAGACTCTCAGTAATTTGACCAGGCTCCAGTGGATGAACCCATGCTAAAGGGCATTTAGGCACTAAACCCACTTCACAGCATATTCTATCGGTATATATCATATATATATATATAAATATAGTATATATATATATATAGTTATTATATATATATGGTGAGGGCATTAGAAAGGATGTGTAGATATGGGAAAGTATCTAAATATTGCCCAAATATATTGTATGAAATTCACAAAATTTTTCAAGATAAATTATGGAATTTTACTGAATATATTTCTATTACCCATTCTAGTAAATACATGTACTTCCTGTAAAATATATCTAGGAAATTATTAAAGGAAAAGAGCATATTATGTGTGTATTGCATGAATGAAACAATGTGTATAAAAATAAAAATGTATGTGCATACATGTACCAAACCATATATCAAAATGTTGAGTGATTTTTCTGTGTAGTAGAGATTTTGTGAGTTTTCTTTTTCCATTCATATATTCTTTGTAATTTAAAGTTCCAAAAATACAATACATTGAATTCTTAAAAAAAGAGGTAGATCTTGGCAACTCCTGAATATCTAACTCCATTGTTTGAATTCAGGCATGACCCTATAGTCACAAGAAGATTTTGAGGACAAATATTTACTCTCTAGACACAATTTTCATTTTTTAGTAGTTAATTCAGAATATCAAATATCCCTACAATGTCTAATACAAGAAATATTTACTGAAAACTCTTTGTTTTGTTTCTTAGAATAATCACGGTGGCTGATCTTCTTGAGCCATCAGAAGGGTTGGTTTTTCATTCTCTGTGGTAGATGTATGCTGAGTCTTTGTTGTTGGCTATGTGCTGAAAGCAGTAGTTGCTAAAGCCATTTGTAGGGCTAATAAAGGGTCACCACAAGCTCCTTTAGAAGACATATGGAATATGTCCCATCTTCTATTTGTCATGCTGCCTCAGCTCACACAACATTAAAGGAGCAATATAATGGGCACAGGTGGATTTCTGTTGAAGAAATGGACCACAGCATAAAAAGAAATAACCACTAACTGAGGTACAAGGCTTTCTGTCTGAATAATATGACATTTTTACACATCCCATAACAGAAGATACATAAACATCCACACCTAAAAAACTATATTTTTCTTATGCTTTTGACTATACAACCTTGAAATCTGTTAAGAAACACATAGAAAAGCATATAAAGTATGACATTTCCTCATCTACTCAGCACAATCATGCAGTCACTCATAACCACTCAGTAAGATGGTGCTAAGATATTTTCTTCTCTCAAAAAGCCATCAGCCATGAGAAGTAGCTTTCTTTTATGCATCTCAAAAAGTGTGGGGGGGAATATCTTGAATTATGTTATGCATAAAATTTCCTTTTCATTTGTTACTTTTGCTCATGCAGGAGAAAAGCCAGTGTCTGTTCTTAATGCCATTTGTGGATACTTCAGGTGATAACAAAGTCAAAGGGTGAGATGTTGGAAAATTATTGCAACACAGCTTTAGTTGCTTCTGATGCTATCTGGGAAAGGAGCTTAATTTATCACCATAAAGACAACCAGTAATTGTATTACCCCTGAAATGCCCACATCAAATCCAAGAAAATATGACACCTACTCAGAAAATAGCATGGCACTGCTTACCTGAGTAGCACTATTGTGCCTGGATAGTTTGAGTTGAAAGTGTACCAGGCCTCATGCCAGTATATCTAGTACAATAATTGTTAAGATAAGCAAACAATTGTAATTGAAAGTGGAGTCAAGCATTTAGAGGCAGAAATACTAATTAGAACTAATTGACAAGTGCTATAGCACTCACCAGGGTAGCTCTTTACATAGGAAAATGATCGTTATGTAAATCGAGTGATTCATTGTATTCACTTAGCCTTTATTTTTCTTTTTGGCAGGAGGTAGGCCCAGCACTTGGCCATTGAACACAATTTTAAATTTATGATAGATTTTAAGCAAACAGTTTTAGTTCTCAAGCCAGGTTTGCTTCTTTCATTTGTATACAAGAGTCTGTTTATATATGTATGTATTGTTTATGCATGTTATCAAAAATGTTGCATATAAACATGAGTTGTAATTGTCTTCGATATCTGTCTAAATTATTCAAATTCATTGACATTAAAATTGTTACAGGATAAGCATAAACAGTTATTTCATATATATATATATATCTGTGAAATATATGTTCTAGTAATATCTGAAAGTAAGCCTTTAAGTTTGTCCATACATTTGTCAAATTATGTCAGTTCTAAGAAAAAGAAAAATATTATGCTGAATGTATAAGTATATCTTACTATTTTAAAAGTATAATTGGAAGACTCCAAAACTGATGTTTCACTAAAAATAAAATCAAAGAAAACAAATGCAGCTACCCCTGTAACATGAGAAATGGGGAGTGCAAATTTATTCCCTTCTGGTCAAAGCTAGACTTTCCAGACCAGAGTGGTTGAACAACTAGGTTCAGAACAGTTCCAAGGTCTGGGCTCAAGCTTTTACTAATTATCTATAGGGTCACAATGAAACCAATCGCTTTTTAAATTTTTCTTATTTTAATTTTTAGATAGTATATCATTATGAAGCCCAGATTGATCTTGAACTCATAATCCTCCTGCCTCTGCTTCCTCAGTGATGGGATTACAGGCATGACTCACCACACCTGTCTTGGACTCCCTGCTCTTGAATAAAATGAAAACAAAGGAGCAAAAGTCTTTTCAAGGTCCTTTCTTTCATTAGTCAGTCTTCTTTACTTTGAACTATTTCCAAGGGAAGTTCACCAGAGTGCAGTTTAGTACATTTCCATGGAGAGTGACGTAAATGGCAGCTCTGACATGAGATTGAGTCACATCTGGTTTATGAACCTTATGGGCTTTACTCAATTCCTGAGGGTGGGGTTGGGACTCCAAGCAGAGGAAAAAGGTTCTGATACTCTTGAATTGAATTACTCCGTCTAGTTCTTCTTCAATCCTACACCTATTATAAGCCAGTTTTTGAACTGATGTATTTGTTATTACCATTTTAGGGCCCAAAAGGATAAGTTTGAAGAAATTTACCCTGTGCACAAAATCAGACTCAAATGTTTAGAAATATCTGGCCGGGGGTGGTGGCGCACGCCTTTAATCCTAGCACTCAGGAGGCAGAGGCAGGCGGATCTTTGTGAGTTCAAGGCCAGCCTGGTCTACAGAGTGAGTTCCAGGACAGCTGGGGCTACAGGGAGACCCTGTCTTGAAAAGACAAAAAAAAAAAAAAAAAAAATCAAGGAAAGCAAAGAAATATCTGTTAGTCTAAAGTTTTTGCAATAACCAAGGTCATTACCACTTCCTCTACTCTCAAACTAATTGAAAGTAAATGTAGATTTTCTTATACTATTCCCCTAATTCTGCTTTAATAGATCATAAATTATGTAGGTATAGAGCAGACTTGATTGTTTTACAGTTCTCCAATTAGAAACTTGAAATCACACTATTTGCAGGGCATATTCCTCTGAAGCAGAAAGGACGAATGTTACAAACATGCAGCTGAGGCTCAGGTTGGCCTGCAGTCTTTGGACATTATGGGTGGGGAGAAGCATTATTGCAATCTCTCTCTCCTTGATTATGTGGGTCTATGCCTCTGTGTCAAATTTCTCCCTCCAAAGACACAGATTACTATATTTAGGATTCAGTCTAGTATGTACTATTCATAAATGTGTTTTACATTGATCAGAACTCAGTATGAAAACTATATTAAATGTTTGTAAAATAATTTATGTATTGAGCTATATGTTTGAACTGTGTAAGATAATAGCAATGCCATGCATGGTGGTGCATGACTTTAATCCCAGCACTTGGGAAGCAGAGGCAGGAGGATCTTTGTAAGTTCAAGGCCAGCCTGGTCTACATAGTAAGTCCCAGGACAGCAGGGGCTACAGAGAGACACTGTCTCAAAAAGACCAAAAAAAGAAAAGAAAAGATAATAGCAACATCAAAAAGATGGGAAATATGTTTAGTTTACTCTGAAGAGTCCAAACTATGATTATAAGTATAAAAGTAAAATGAAAAACAGAATATTATACCTTTTCCAATTCTAGATTAGGTTCTTTATAGCTTTATACATATATTTTTTACTTTTAAAATATTTTATTTATTATTTCTATTTTACATGTATGAATGTATTGCCTGCATGTGTGTAAATGCACTAGTGTCATGCAATGCCTGTGGAGGTCAGAGAAGGGTGTTTGATTCCCCTGGAATTGGAGTTATGGATGTTTGTTAGCCACCATGCATGTTCTGGGAACTGGGGCTGAGCCCTCGACAAAAGCAGCCATTGCTCTTAACTGCTGAGCCATCTCTCCAGCCCTCTTTATAGTATTTTTTTAAATAAAATATTTTTATTGTTGTTTTGTGTATTTCATGTATCATTTCTCAGTCCAATTTAGACATACTCCCTTTTCCATGTCCCTCACCACACCCCAGTTCATGCATTCTGCCATACCTGTCTTGAATCTTTTACTCAGTCTTTTTAAAGTTTTTCTCTGCAGAGGTTCATTGTTTGGGCAGAAGTTAACTGTTTCAGTCAGTTCTTTGACTAGTCCTTTTGTCATTGTTATTCCATCCCATTTTTTCCTCCTTAATTTAGACCTGTTCCCCCATCCATACCCCCTTCACTAGAGTTCATGCATTCTGCCATACAATTTAAGGCCCTTCTTTCATCTTTTTCTCAGTCTTTTTTTAACTTTTTTGATACAGAAGTTTACAGTTTTAGTTTGTTCTTTGATCAAGTCTTTTTTTCTCAATGTTGTTGCCTTTAATTTTGTATTACACACACACACACACACACACACACACACACACAATCACCTGAATTGGAGGGGGGTTTTTTGGTTTGCTTGTTTGTTTGTTTTGCTAAAAGATGTCCTGTTTTCCTTAAGGAAGTGTTTGAAGGTTCCTCCTTGGCAAGCCCAAACAACCATCAATCTTGCCCTTGTGTGCCACACAGGGTCTTTCCCTCCCAAGGTCACCCAAATGAGGGAACTAGGCCAAATTTTAAGAAGTTAAAGTTTAAGAGAAGATACTTGGAAATAGTAATAGCAACATTCAATTAAGGATTTGATGTCTTTTTTGTNTTTTTCACTTGGGGGATTTGGTACTAGCATCCACAAATGAGGGAGACCATTCCCCTTTTGTTTTGGGGGGGGGATTGTGTTACTTAGCATAATGGTTTTGAGTTCCATCCATTTACCTAAAAAAAAACATGATGTCATCTTTCTTTACCGCTGCATAAAACTCCATTTTGTACCACATTTTTGTTATCTAGACATTTTGAGTCTTTGAAGGATTCCTCACACTGCTTTCCATGGTGGTTGTATGAATTTACATTCCTACCAGCAGTGGATGAGTGTTCCCCTTTCCCCACAACCTCTACAGAATTTGGTGTCTTTTGTTTTCTTAATCTTAGCCAGCTTTATTGGAATGAGGTGATATCTTACAGTGGTTTTAATTTCCATTTCCTCAATTATTAATGATGTTGAACATTTTTAAGATGCTTCCCAGCCATATTTACTTCCTCATTGGTGAAGTCTCTGTTCAGCTCTTTTTTAAAATTTATTATTTTTTATATGTATGAGTGTACTGTCTGCATGTAGGTTGGTGCACCCATATTGTGCAATGCAGTGGAGGTCAGAAGAGGGCATCAGATTCCCCTGGAACTGGAGTTAAAGATGGTTCTTAGCCACCATGTGGGTGCTGGGAATCGAACCCGGGTCCTCTGAAGGAGCAGTCACTGCTCTTAACCGCTGAGCCATCTCTTTACTCCATCTTTTGAGTGAGTCATTTGTTTTCATTGTTTTTTGAGTAGTCTATGTATTCTGGACATTAATGCTCTGTCAGATGTATCACTGGTGAAGATTTTCTCCCATACTGTGGGAGAAAATCTTCCTTGTTTCTTTAGCTGTACAGGTTTTGAGTTTGATGAGGTCCCATTTGTCAACTGTTGACCTTATTTCCTGTGTAGCTGCTGTTTGATTTAGAAAGTCTTTTCTTAGTAGTAGAATGTAAGGGCTGCGATTGGGGTGAATGGTGAAACTACAGCAATGTAGTCTGGACACTCATTTGATCAACTTGATTAAACAAACAACCTGTCACCCCCCACTGGATGGTGGGGCTGTAGGGGTTTGGGCACAACAGCCTGCAGATAGGTTTTGCATGAAGGATGCTTGTACTCATGGATTATCACTTATAGCTAAAAATGAAAAAAAAAAACTGAGAGAAAGATGCAGGACAGTTATGGCAGAATGCATGATCTGGGATGGGGTGGGGGTGGTGGGGAGGGAAAGGGAAATAAGCCTGAACTGAATTGGAAAAAATGTATGAAATGCACAAAGCATCAATAAAAACTAAATAAAAAAAAAAAAAGAAAGTCTTTTCTTACACCTATGTCTTGTAAGTTATTGCCAACTTTTTGTTCTTTCACCTTCAGGGTTTTGGGTTTCACACTGAGATCTTTGATCTACTTGGAGTTGATATTTGTAAAGGGTGAGAAGTAGGGGTTTATTTGTTCTTCTACAAATGGTGATCCAGTTTTGCCAGCACCATTTGCTGAAGATGCTATCCTTCCTCCATTGAGCTGTTTTTGCCCCTTTGTCAAATATGAGGTGGCTGAAATTTTATGTGCTCAAGTTTGGATCTTCAGTTTTGTTCCATTGGTCAATGGGTCTGTTTTTGTGCCAGTATCAGGCTGTCTTTGTGACTATAGACCTGTAATATAGCTTGAAGTCTGGTAAAGCAATTCCCCCCTGTATTGCACTTTTCACTAAGGGTTGCTTTAGCTATTTGGGTTTTTTTTTTTTTTTTTTCATATGGATTTAAGGATTTTTTTCCCCAACTCTGTGAAGAAACTAATGGGAATTTTGATTGGGATTGTGTTAAATCTGTATATCAATTTGAATAAAATGGAAATTTTTCCATATTAATTTTTCCAATCCCTGAACATGGAAGGTCTTTCCATCTTTTGATGTCATTTTCAATCTCCTACTTCAGGGATTTAAAATTTTTGTTGTAGAGAGCTTTGGTATCTTTGGTTAGGTTTGTTCCCAGGTATTTTTATTTTTTTTGAGGCTATCATGAATTGGAAGGTCTTCTTATATTCCTTCTCCACTTGTTTATTGTTGATGTAAAGAAAGGCTACTGATTTTTCTAGGTTAATTTTGTATCTGGCCACTTTACTGCAATTCTTAATCATTTCTAGGAGTTTTCTGGTGGAGTTTTTAGCATCCCTCAGGTAAACTGTCATATCATCTTCAACAAGGGATAGTTTGATTTCCTCTTTTTTGATTAGTATTCCTTTAATTTCCTTCTCTTGTCTTATTGCCCTAGCAAGCGTTTCAAGCACTTTATTGAAGAGGAGTGGCAATAGTGGGCAGCCTTGTTGGGGTTCCTGCCTTTAAGGGGAGTGGTTCTAATTTTTCTCCATTTACGATGATGTTTGTTGTGGGTTCGTTGAATATGGCTTTGATTATATTTAGGAGAGTTCCATTCAGTCCAATTCCCTCCAGAACTTTAAACATGAAAGGATATGTGCCCAAACTCATCTTTACAATTTTTTAAAACAAAGTGTAAGTGTAATCTTCCAACTTGACTGAGCCATCTCCCCAGTCCCTGTTTGGTTGTTTTGTTCTTATCACTAGATAATATGCTTTTTCCCTACTGCACACATATATTTTGAATTTTACTTCAACTTCAAAATAATCAGTTGTAATAAAGCTTAATGTATTTCTTTGTTTCACAGTTTTTTATAATGATTTTATTGATTTTTTTTTGTATTTCAGACATCATAACTTCCGTTTATACATATTCCCCTTTCTCTTCTTCCCACTCCACCCCAGATCATGCATTCTGCCATAACTTTCCTGCGTCTTTCTCTCAGTCTTTTTTTTTTATATTTAGGAATTCACATCTTTCTCCTTTAATTTTATATTACTCAAAAACTGAATACATACTTTCCACCTATATACGGTAATTACAGAGTCTGAAAGTAAGTAGTGGGGTCGATTCCTGAACCCGTTAAGAGATTTATATTATAGCAACATAGTTGCTATCACATAAACAGACATATAACGATAATGTTCTCTTTGTCTTTCACCTGTGGATTTGGTGTTAGCATGCACAAATGAGGGAAATCATTCCCTGCTTGTTTTTCTGGGACTGTGTTACTTCACTTAGCATAATGGCTTCAAGTTCCATCCATTTAACTGCAAAGTTTATGATGTTATCTTTCTTTACCACTGAATAGTACTCCATTGTGTAGATGTACCACATTTTTGTCATCCAATCATCTGTTTTAAAGAAAAAAATTATTTTTTCTTCTTTCCCATGTCATGGTTTTAGTGTATAAGCAGTAAAACTGACTTTTAAAAGAATATATCAATGATTTTAATGCAATCATGCTTGAAGTTCATAGTTTCAGGTTGCATGTTCTAATTTATCTTATTTTTAACTCAGGGTCTCACTGTGTAACCCAGGGTAAACTCAAACTCAAAGTACTCCTCTGTCCTTCACTTCCCCATGCTGAGATCATAGGCATGAGGTATCCAACTTTCCAATTAATAGTCTATAATTAATTTTTTCTTAGAATAAAAATAAATGAGTTTCCTAAAATAAACCTCAAATTCCGGGCTGGAGAGATGGTGTAGCCATTGGGAGCGCCGATCGCTCTTGCAGAGGACCCAGGTTCGATCCCCAGCATCCACATGGCGGCCGAGAACCGTCTGAAACTCCAATTCCAGGAGAACTCCAGTTCCAGGGGAATCCGACGCCCTCTTCTGACCTCTGCAGCATTGCACAACACGGGTGCACGGACTTGCATGCAGACAGTACATTCACACACATACAGAAATAAATAAAATTAATAAAAAAAATTAAAAAAAATAAACCTCAAAATCCAAAATCAACTATTCTGTTTTCTTTGAGTTCACTCTTTTCCTAAGATATTCATTTTTGTAATGCGGTTTTAAAAACTGTTTTAATCTTTGATATGAAAGCAACGCTGTTTGATTTTAAAGGTAATTTACTCGATTTGACTGTAATCAGGACCTTAACCTTTGATTAGTTATATCCACGTTATGTAGAATTCCCATAACACACATTGAGAAGCTAATATTTTCCTATTGTCTTTTCTTCCCAAATCCTTGACTTAACAAATGAGTTGACTAAGAGGTTCTAGATAAGAATGTTAAAAGTGGGGGCTGGGGAGATAACACAGTGGTTAAGAGAACTGACTACTGTTGCAGAGGATCCAGGTTCAATTCTCAGCACTCATAGGACAACTATCAGCCATCCATAACTCCAGTTCCAGGGGATTTGACACCTTCTTTTAACCTCTGCGGGCATTGCACTAGATGGTGCATTTACAAACATGCACAATAAATAAAATTTTGAAATAAAATATAAAAAAGAATGTTAAAAGTATTTGTTGGACCTTGGGCCTCAGCTTCCTCCTTCTCCCACCCGAGAAAGAAAATGAAGGTATAAAGTAGGGAAACACAAAATAAGACTAAAGAATACAGACAGAAAATAATATGATAGTAACAAATCCATACCTTTCAATAATAAATATAAATATCAATAGCCTCAACTTCCCAACTGAAATACATGTGCTATTTGAATGGATTAAGAAATAAAATCTGCCTTTTTTGTTGTTTACAAGAAACACACCATTAAAGAACATAATATTCCAAGCAAATAGAACTAAGAAACAAGCGGTTGTTGCTATTCCAATATCTGACAAAATAGACTTCAAGTTAAAATTAATTAGAGGAGATAAAGAAGGTCACTACAATCTGATAAAACCACATACAGACAGATATCAAAAAGATCATTCATCATCCAGTTGGCTTTATTCCAGAGATGAAGGGATGATTCAATATACATAAGTCAATAAATGTAATAAATCATATAAATGGAATTACAGACAAAACTTACATGATCATTTCAATAGATACAGAACATGCCTTTTACAAACTGCAACATATATCAATGTTAAAAGTTCTAGAGGGAATTGTACTGGAGGGAACATTCCTCAACATAATTAAAGCTCTAGGAAACTCACAGGTAACATCATTCTAAATGAAGGAAACATTGAAGCATTCTTACATTCCCATTAAAAGCTCAAAGCAGACAAGGCTGTCCACTATTCCTACTTCTTTTCAATATAATACTTGATGCTCTTGCTAGAGCAATAAGATAAGAGAAGGAAATTAAAGGTGTATTAATTGGAGAAGGGATTGGTATTAGACATGAGATCCCCAAAATTCCACCAGAAATCTTTTAGAAATGATCACCACTTTCAGTCAAACTGTAGGATAAAAAAAATAATTTACAAAATCAGTATAGCCTTTTTATATACTAATATCAAGCAATCAGACAAAAAGTCCAAGGAAACACTTCCATTCTCAATAGCCTCAAAAAGTTCAAGAATCTAATAATATATATAACCAAAGACATTAAAGACTTGTACAATAAAAACTTCAATTGTGGAAGAAAGAGTTTGAGGTAGACAAGGATATTGAAAGACCTCCTGTGCTCAGGGATCGGTAGAATCAATATGTTGAAGATGACATCTTACCAAAATTGACTTACACATTCAATGCAATCCCAATAAAAATCCTCATCAAATTTTTCACAGAAATAGAAAAAAAGTCCTGAATTTTATATGGAGTAATAAAAGATAGTCAATGAAACCCTGACCACAAAGAATAATGCTGTGGGGATCACCATTCCAAATATCAAACTATATTACAGAGTTATAGTCATAAAACAGCATGGTATTGGCACAAAAACAGACATGTAGATCAATGAAACAAAAAAGAAGATACAAACATGAGTGCATGCAATTTCAGGCACATAATATTTGACAAAGTTACCAAGAGCACACCTTGGAGGAATACAGCATTTTAAGTAAATGGTGCTGGCAAAACAGTATCTCAAAGTGTGGAAGAGTTAAATTAGATCCTTACCTATTACCCTGCAGAAAATTTAACTCCAAGTGGATTAAAGCCTTCAATATGAACCCTGAAAGGCTGAAACTGTTAGAAGAAAACATAAGCAATGCCCACAAAATACTGGCGCAGGAAACAACTTTTTAAATCTGACATCAGTTGTTGAGGAATTAAGGTCAACAACTGACAAGTGGCACCTCATTATACTGAAAAGGTTTTATAAGGTAAAGTAAACAATCTAGTGAAAAGAAAGCCCATAGAGTGGAAAAAAAAATCCTCACCAGGCAAATATCTGACTGAGGATTAATATTCAGAATATGCAAAGCACTAAAAAGAAAACCCCAAAGCATAGTAATTACAGATATGCACTCAAAAGTTCTTTAAGGTTTAATCTTTTCCCAGTCATAATGGCTAAGGATGGCTATGATCCAAAGAATGATTAACACCTAATGTTGGCATGGATGGGGGAAAGGGGAAACCTCATTCACTGTTAGTAGGATTGAAAACTGGTAGAACCACTTTAGAAATCAGTGTGGAGAACTCTTAAAGCTAAAAATAAATCACCTTTATTATCTGGTTATACCACCCTTTGGCAGATAACCAAGGGACTCATCTTACTGCAGAAATACTTCCACAGCCACATTTGTTCATGCTTTTTTCACAACAGTGAAGAAATGGAAACAACATAAATGTCCCTCAATTGATGAACTGATAATGAAAATGTGGTACCTTTAAACAATAGAGTTATAC
Source organism: Rhizomys pruinosus (assembly GCA_009823505.1). Classification (NCBI taxonomy): domain Eukaryota; kingdom Metazoa; phylum Chordata; class Mammalia; order Rodentia; family Spalacidae; genus Rhizomys; species Rhizomys pruinosus. The sequence goes on along the minus strand of VZQC01015218.1, from coordinate 178,558 downwards.
TCAGTGTTAAAAAAGAAAACCGTGATNCAGACATGTAGATCAATGAAACAAAAAAGAAGATACAAACATGAGTGCATGCAATTTCAGGCACATAATATTTGACAAAGTTACCAAGAGCACACCTTGGAGGAATACAGCATTTTAAGTAAATGGTGATGGCAAAACAGTATCTCAAAGTGTGGAAGAGTTAAATTAGATCCTTACCTATTACCCTGCAGAAAATTTAACTCCAAGTGGATTAAAGCCTTCAATATGAACCCTGAAAGGCTGAAACTGTTAGAAGAAAACATAAGCAATGCCCACAAAATACTGGCGCAGGAAACAACTTTTTAAATCTGACATCAGTTGTTGAGGAATTAAGGTCAACAACTGACAAGTGGCACCTCATTATACTGAAAAGGTTTTATAAGGTAAAGTAAACAATCTAGTGAAAAGAAAGCCCATAGAGTGGAAAAAAAAATCCTCACCAGGCAAATATCTGACTGAGGATTAATATTCAGAATATGCAAAGCACTAAAAAGAAAACCCCAAAGCATAGTAATTACAGATATGCACTCAAAAGTTCTTTAAGGTTTAATCTTTTCCCAGTCATAATGGCTAAGGATGGCTATGATCCAAAGAATGATTAACACCTAATGTTGGCATGGATGGGGGAAAGGGGAAACCTCATTCACTGTTAGTAGGATTGAAAACTGGTAGAACCACTTTAGAAATCAGTGTGGAGAACTCTTAAAGCTAAAAATAAATCACCTTTATTATCTGGTTATACCACCCTTTGGCAGATAACCAAGGGACTCATCTTACTGCAGAAATACTTCCACAGCCACATTTGTTCATGCTTTTTTCACAACAGTGAAGAAATGGAAACAACATAAATGTCCCTCAATTGATGAACTGATAATGAAAATGTGGTACCTTTAAACAATAGAGTTATACTCAGTGTTAAAAAAGAAAACCGTGATATTTGAAGATAAATGGATGGAACTTGAAATTATGATACTAAGTGAAGCAACACAGAGTCAGAAAACCAAGGGGCATGTGTTTCCTCTCATTTATGGTTCTTAGCTTGAAATCCTTAAATATGATGATAGATAGATAGATAGATAGATAGATAGATAGATAGATCTGTACAAGCCAGAAAGAAACAGGGGGGAGGGGGATATTTGAGAGAGAGGGAGTGTAAAAGACAGGTGGTATCAATGGGGAAATGGGGGAAATGGGGGAAATGGGGGTACATTAACTGCAGAAGGAGGAGAGATGGTTATATGGGGGAGCTGCATGGTTATAAGAGGTTGCAAACCATTAGTTCTAAAGTCAACTGAAAATACACATACTACACACACATACACAAACACACACACACACACACATATATATATATATATGACAACTGATATATATATATGTGTGTGACAACTGATGTCATATATATATATATGTATATATATATATATATGTGTGTGTGTGTGTGTGTGTGTGTGTGTGTGTGTACATGTGTATAGCTGAAGGCTAAATTGAAAGAAACAAAACAAACAGTGCCAGGCAGGAGAAACGTACCTTCAAGTGATTGATTAGAGTAATCCAACAGACTTCCCCAATGACATAAGGTATTGCCACAGCCCTTGATTGCCTCCTAGAACTTGAAAATACATCTACATTTCTGAAGACAGGTCATACTGCAGTAACAGGGCTTTGAGTAATCAAGCTGGACCTGACCTGGATGTCCTGAAATATTCCTCCCTGAAGGCTCTCATGGGATCAGAGAACACTATGCAATCTACTAAGAGAGGAAAAAAAATGATCAATGGTCTAACCTAGATGGAAAGCCAAAGAACCACACCAATATACTGGAGCAGGAAATGATTTCTGATGGTTCAGTAGTGGTACTTCCTTCTTGTGGAAGGGAACTCATGTTTGGTACTGTAAACATACAGTACATACAGTTGGAGAGGTCATAGACTCTACAGAAGAACCTACTTCTGTCATTTCCCTGGATGAATGTAATTTCTTACAATATTCAAAATACATATCCTTATATTACAGGCAAGTATACTTCTCATCACTCTTCAAAGAAGCTTTTTGCAATACATGGAGACTATTACAAAGTTCCACAACTTTGTTCAAATGTAGAGAATAAATGACTGTGAATTGCCAAGCCATAACCAATTCATCTACAAGACAGCCTCTACACCTAAGGCTCAGGAAACAATAGAACAAAGGGAAAAGAGATGATCAATATATTTCTCAGCTCTCAAAAGATGGTGATTAACCTAAAAAGCCACAACTGGCCAAAATATAGGGAGTAAGATAATGTAGATGATCTCAAGGAATCGGTTTTCCAGATGGCTGAGAACTTGCTCTTATGAATTTCTAGTAAAAATGACAGTATGCACAAGCCCCATACAAACTCAAGCCAGAACAAAACCTAGGATAGGCTTGTCCTTAAAAGAGAATATATTGGCAGCAGATCAGTGTTGCATGAGGAAGAGTTGGTCTTTGTGATGGTTAATCCTGGGTGTCGACTGGACTAGGGATGAACGAATATGAGAAAGAGATCTTCAGATTGAACTACCTCAAGCCAGATGGCCATGGCAGAGAGAGCTGGTCCCTTTTTTCCGTGGCTTGCCCTCTCTCTCTCTATCACTGGTGAGTTTGTCTTGCTGCTGTGATCAACTCTTTGGGTCCCAGTGAGTACTGAGATGGGCAGATCTTCTGGAATCCATCGGGCCTTCAGCATCAGATTGGGACTACTGAGACATCCAGCCTTGTGGACTGAGCAGTTCCCTGGATTCTCAGCCTCTCCAGTGCAGTGCAGCTATTTTTAGACTCCGTGGATTCTATCCTGTGGACAAATCAATAAATCTATATATAGCTATATATTCATTCTATTGATTCTGTTTCTTTAGCGAACCCTGACTAATACAGATTGTGGTACCAGGAGTGGTTCTAGAGAAATAGAATTGAAAGGATGAATTTCTTTAGTGGGCTTGGTAGTTTCTGGAGCCAGCTCCCCTACCCAATGAAGACGAGAGTTACTGAAGGCTTTCCTGGTGGCATGAAGAGGAATGATAATCCTTGGTTCAGAATATTCAATGTAATTATGAATATAGATCCATTTGAATCACCTAACTGGCCTCTTGTGAAGAGAAAGGAATTTAGTGACTCTATATATAAAATGTTTGAGGGTGCCCAGCTGCCAAGGCTGGTTTGTGCTGTGCAGGTGGTCGGCTGGCAGCCCACCTTGGCCGGTGCCATCCAATGCTAGGACCATAGAGAGGAACTGCTTGCATGGATAGAAGGTCAGCCAGGAGCAGCACACTATCTGTGCCCAGCCGCCAAGGCTGGTCTGTGCTGTGCAGGCAGTCGGCTGGCAGCCCACCTTAAAGCTGTTGGGAGGATACAGCAGTGTCAGTGATTGGAGGCTGCATATCCAAAACTGAGGAAGAAACCAACAGGAAGCAAACTGAGTGACCAACCAATCCCCCATATTAACATTTGAGATTAGCAACAGAAGGCAAACAGATAAACAGAAGGGGAAAAACTACAACAACAAAATACACATGCAAAAAACACAACAGAAAAAACAACAATATGGGAAAAGCTCAAAAATAAATCCCCACTGCACTCAACCACTCCCATAGAAGATCCCAACAATGAGATCTCCCTGGAAGGGAACCAAGATATCGATCTTGGAAGAACAATAGTAGACATATTCAAAGACTATTAAAAACAAACAAACAAAAAAATAGAACAAATCAGAGAACTAAAGGGAGAGAATGAAAAAATCATGAACTAGAAGGAAAGAATGATAAACTCTGGAAAGAACTAAAAGGAGAGAGATAAACTCAGAAAAGAACTAGAGGAAGAGAAATACCAACTCTGAAAAGAACTAGAGGGAGAGAATGAAAAACTCCAGACAGAAATGGAAACTTTGAAAAGATCTCAGGCTGAAAGGAAAAAGGAAACTGACCAGCAAAGCAAGGAGCTACAAGAAAAGAATGAAAAGCTCTGAAAGGAAGTGGAAATAGTGAAGAAATCACAGGATGAAATAAAAAAGGAAATTGAACATTCATCCAATCAGCAGGAAAGGATGGGAAAAAGCCTTAGAAGCAGAATGGAAGAAACAGAAAAAAGAATATCAGAACTACAGGATAATGCAGCACAGCTAGAAACCTCAAGTAAAGATTATGAAAAATTTTAAAAAAACCACAAGAGTGGAACAACCAGGAAATGTGGGACACCAAGAAAAGTCCAAACCTTGGCATCATAGGGATAGAGGAAGGAGAAGAATGGTATTGATCAGATCTTCAACAGAATAATAGAAGAAAACTTCCCCAAACTGAAAAAAGACAAACCCATAGAAATATAAGAAGCACATAGAACACCAAATAGACAATACCAGAAAAGAAATTCTCCACGTCGTATAGTTAAAACACTAGATGCTAAAAACAAGGACAAAATACTGAAAGCCACAAGAGAAAAACAACAAGTTACTTACAAGGGGAAACCCATCAGAATCACACCTGACTTCTCACTGCAAACCATGAAAGCCAGAAGAACATGGACCAAATTATTCCCAGTACTAAATGACTTTAGATGCCAACCCAGATTACTATACCCAGCAAAAATGTCAATCATAGCTGAAAGAGAAAGAAAAATCTTTCAGGACATAAACAAAATAAAGGAACACATGTCAAAAAAAAAAAACCTTGTCAAAAAAAAACAACACTTCAGAAAATAAGCATTCAAAGAACAGAAGGAAGGAGCAACTATCCTAAGCAACCCAAGAGAGAAATTACCAAAAGCATAAACAGTTAAATAAATACCTAGACCAAGATGACAAACAAAAAAAATAATTTGAAAGGAAACAACACACATCTCTCAATAATAACCTTAAATATTAATGCTCTAAACTCCCCAATCAAAAGACATAGACTGGGAGAATGGATTAGGACACAGAATCCATCTATATGCTGCCTCCAAGAAATACCATCATCACCCTCAAGGACAGACTGCACCTTAGAGTCGTAAAAGGCTGGAAAAATAATATTCCAAGCAAAATGGTACCAAAAAGCAAGCAGGAGTGGCTTTCTAATATCAGAAAAAATCGAACTGAGAGTTAAATTAATCGAGAAAAGACACAGAGAGCCATTATGTCATTATCAATGGAACAATTACCAAGAAGATGTCACAATCATCTAAATATTTTGCACCAAACTCTGGGGCACAAACTTTATAAAACAATCTTCAGGACCTCAAGACACAGATTAATCCCAGTACACCTAAATAGTGGGGGACTTCGATATCCCACTGAGCACCTGGATAGGTCAACTGGACAAAAAATAACAACATACATCAGAACTGAACAACACACATACACCAAATGGACCTCACCAGACACATCTACAGATATTCCATCCAAAACACCAGAGAATATACTTTCTACTCAGTGCCCCATGGAACATTCTTCAAAAATTGAACACATTACTGGGACACAAAATAAATCCCACAAATACAAAAGGATTGAATTTATTCATGCATTCTATCAGACCACAGTGCAATAAAGCTCAATATTAACACCGGGTAAGCCTCCTAACTACTAAGACACATGGAGACTAAAAACAACAATACTGAACAATGAGTGGGTCAGAGAAGAAATAAGAATGAAATAAAGCATTCCTGGACTAAACAAAATGACAATAAACACAACAAAAACCTGTGGAAACATAAAGTCAGTCCTAAGAGGGAAATTTATAGCCCTAAGTGCCCACATTAAAAAAAAAAAAAAAAAAAAAAAAAAAAACAGAAAGAGAACAAGTAAACAATTCTAAAACTGCAGCTAAAAGCACTTAAAAGACAACAACAAATGAACAATAAACCCAACAGACAGGACAAAATAACAAAAATCAGAGCAGAAATCAATGAAATAGAAACAAAGAAAGCAATACAAAAAAATCAATGAATCCAAAAGCTGGTTCTTTGAAAATATAAACAAAATAGATAGACCTCTAGACCAGTTCACCAAAAGAAACAAAGAGCAACTCCAAATCAATAGCATTTGTGATGAGAGGGGAAACATCAGAACAGATAAAGATACAGACAATCATATAAGAATACTTCAAAAACCTATACTCTACTAAATTTGAAAACCAAAGAGAAATGGATGAATATCTGAAATCCTGGGATTTGCCAAAGCTTAACCAAGAAGAGATTGACACCCTAAATAGACCCATAACATTTGAGGACATTGAAGATGTAATAAAAAGCCTCCCAACTAAAAGAATCCCAGGCCCAGATGGTTTCACAGCAGAATTCTATAAAACATTTAAAGAGGTCTTACAAGCATTACTACTCAAACTTTTCAGAAGGATACAGACAGAGAGAAATATCCCAAATTCCTTCTATGAAGCCAGCATCACTCTAATACCAAAACCAGGCAAAGACACAAACAAGAAAGAAAAGTATAGACCCAAATCATTGACGAACACAGATGCAAAAATTCTCACCAAAATACTTGTAAATCACATACAGACCAACATCAAAAAGATCATCCATCATGACCATATTGGATTCATACCAGAGATTCCGGGATGGTTCAACATATGTAAATCAATAAATATCATAAAACACATAAATGGACTTAAAGACAAAAACCACACAATCACCTCAATTGATGCAGAAAAAGCTTTTCACAAAATCCAGCATCCCTTCATGTTTAAAGTCCTAGAGGGAATTGGAGTGGAGGGATCATTCCTCAATGTAATCAAAACCATGTACAAGAAACCCACAGCCAACATCCTCCTAAATGGAGAAAAGTTGGAAGCATTCCCCTTAAAGGAAGGAACAAGACAAGGCTGTCCACTATTGCCACTCCTCTTCAATATAGTGCTTGAAATGATTGTTAGGATAATAAGGCAAGAAAAAGAAATTAAAACAGTACTAATTGGAAAAGAGAAAGTAAAACTATCCCTTTTTGTAGATGATATGATAATTTACCTAAGGGATGCTAAATACTCTACCAAAAAAACTCTTAGAAATAATCAAAAGTTTCACTAAAGTGGCGGGATACAAAATAGAAAAATCAGTAGCCTTCCTTTACACCAACAATAAGCAACTGGAGAAGGAATATAAGGAGACCTTCCCAATCACAATAGCCTCAAAAATACCTAGGAATAAACCTAAGCAAAGCCACCAGAGACCTCTACAACAAAAATTTTTAAACCCTGAAAAAGGAGATTGAGAGTGACATCAAAAGATGGAAAGACTTCCCTTGCTCATGGATAGGAAAAATTAATATAGTAAAAATGTCTATTCTACCCAAATTAATGTACAGATTCAAGGTAATCCCAATCAAAATCCCCATGAGCTTTTTCACAGACTTAGAAAAAAAAAACCCTTAAATTCATATGGAAAAACAAAAGACTCCAACCTGTTAAAGCAACCCTAAGTGAAAAGTGCAATACTGGGGGGATTACATTGCCAGACTTCAAGCTATTACAGGGCTGTAGTCATAAAGTCAGCATTGTACTGGCAAAACACAGAACCATTGACCAATGGAACAAAATTGAAGATCAAAATTTGAGCTCATATAATTTCAGCCACCTCATATTTGAAAAAGGGGCAAAAAAGCTCAATGGAGGGAAGATAGCATTTTGAGCAATGGTGTTGGCAAAACTGGATGACCATTTGTAGAAGAACAAAATTAAATCCCTACCTCTCACCCTGTACAAAAATAAACTCCAAGTGGATCAAAGATCTCAACCTAAAGCCTGAAACCCTGAAGGTGATAGAAGAAAAAGGCGGCAGCAACCTACAAGACATAGGTGTAGGAAAAGACTTTCTAAATCAAACAACAGCTGCACAGGAAATAAGGACAACAGCTGACAAGTGGGGCCTCATCAAACGCAAAAGCATTTGTACAGCAAAAAAAATAAATAAATATATAAAAAATAAACGAAGTGAAGAGAAAACCCACAGACTGTGAGGAAACCTTCACCACTGATACATCAGACAAAGCATTAACATCCAGAATATATAAGCTACCTAAAAACAAAAAGTAAGAAAACAAATGACGCACTCAAAAGATGGAGTAAAGAGCTGAACAGAGACTTCAGCAGTAAGGATGTAAAGATGGCTGAGAAATACTTAAAAAGTGTTCAATATAGGGCTGGAGAGATGGCCTAGCAGTTAAGAGCACCGACCGCTCTTGCAGAGGACCCAGGGTCGATCCCCAGCACCCACATGGCGGCCAAGAACTGTCCGAAGCTCCAATTCCAGGAGAACTCCAGTTCCAGGGGAATCTGATGCCCTCTTCTGACCTCTGCGGCATTGCATGACACGGGTGCACAAACTTGCATACAGACAGTACATTCATACACATACAGAAATAAAAAAATTATAAAAAAGTTTTCAACATCATTAATAATTAAGGAAATGCAAATTAAATCCACACTAAGGTATCACCTCACTCCAATAAGAGTAGCCAAGATCAAGAAAACAAAAGACACCAAATGCTGGAGAGGTTGTGGAGAAAGTGGAACACTTATCCACTGCTGGTGGGAATGTAAACTGATACAACCACTGTGGAAAGCAGTGTGGAGAACACTTAAAAAACTCAAAATAACCCTACCGCCTGACCCAGCCATACAACTCTTGGGTATATACCCACAAGATGCATCCTACTGCAAAGATACATGCACAGCTATGTTTATTGCAACCCTCTTCACAATAGCAAAGAGGTGGAACCAACCCAAATGCCCCTCAATTGATGACTGGCTAACAAAAATGTGGTATATCTACACAATGGAGTTCTATGCAGCAGTAAAGAAAGATTACATCATGAGTTTTGCTGGTAAATGGATGGAACTCAAAGCAATTATACTAAATGAAGTAACACAGTCCCAGAAAAAAAAAAGGCGAATGGTTTCTCTCATATGTGGATGCTAACACCAAATCCCCAGTTGGTATGCAAACTGAGCAACTTTATTATTATATTTCAGTGTATCTGAAAGAAAATGTGCTATTATTCAATGTGAATCTATAAATGGGCTCTAGAATTGCCTTATCACTTATACTCCACACATTGTAATTACCATATATAGATGGATGGAGATGTAGTCATATTCTAAGAAAAGAATGTATATTTACACGACTTTATACCTGCATGCAAATTTACTCTGTAATATAGTGAATCTCTAAATTGTTTAGGAATCAACCTACAGTTTATATTACAGAATTTTTAATTTGACTATGTGTGGAGTGTATGTATGCATATTTTGAATAATATAAATAAAATAAAAAAAAAAAAAAAAAAAAAAAAAAAAAAGAAATTGTGGAAAAATAAGGAAATATTATGATGTTGCTGGTTCTCCTAGCATCTCCGATAAAGATAGAGGAAAAAAGGAGCTCAGTGATAAAATTAACCAGCTCCAGATTCGCAACAACAACATTAAAGGTCTCCAGTGTGGCCCTGGAAGAATCCTCTCTCCAGCTGCCAAAGAGCTAAAGCATCAGAAAATTAAGCAGAAATATGTTTGGCTGATTTACAATGCTAAGAGTGTTAGCCATCAAAGTGAGAGCACTGGTGGGAATAGGGTGGAACCCTGAAACTTTGGGATGGAGATGTGTGGAGAAACATATTTGAGGATTTGAACCCTCAGTATTCTGAGGATTTTCTTTATCTGAGGACTTAATTTCCCCCACCCTCAGCAGAGAATGCATTCCCACACCCTGCAGATCCCCCTCCCCACCCTTGCCTAGAGAAACTAATCTCACCTTCCAGAGGGAGCTAATGTCCTCCAGGCCAGCAATTTGTTGCCTCTAGACCTATAACCAGAGTTAAGGCTAAGCATCCCTAGAGGTGAGATAGAAAGTGTGTGGTCCATGAGGAGGTGATGTGCTATACCACTAAAGACATTAATGAGTTTGCTAATTCATTCCAGTAGAAGCCTAAAATATGTGTGGGATGGATTTTAAGGGTGTGGGATAATGGTGGAAGGAATTTAAAATTGGATCAGACCGAGTTTATTGATATGAGCCCACTGAGTAGATCTAGGTTTAACATGGAAGCTCTAGTGGTTATTAAAAAGTTAAAAGTTTATTTGATTGGATTATTAAAACATGGCCTACTAACATCTAGTTAGAGATGCCTAATATTCGTTGGACTAGTATTGATGAAGAGATTGTAAAGTCAGGCAATGGGCATGCTCGAGTGATTCAAAGTGTAAAAACACATTCTCACAATGTGAGGCCAGAGGACATGACTTTCACTNAGTGAAAGTCATGTCCTCTGGGCCTTCACATTGTGAGAATGTGTTTTTACACTTTGAATCCACTCGAGCATGCCCATTTGCCTGACACTTACAATCTCTTCATCAATACTAGTCCAACGAATATTAGGCATCTCTAACTAGATGTTAGTAGGCCATGTTTTAATAATCCAATCAAATAAACTTTTTAACATGTTTTATAACCACTAGAGCTTCCATGTTAAACCTAGAATCTACTCAGTGGGCTCATATCAATAAACTCGGTCTGATCCAATTTTAAATTCCTTCCACCATTATCCCACACCCTTAAAATCCATTCCCACACATATTTGTAGGCTTCTACTGGAATGAATTAGCAAACTCATTAATGTCTTTAGTGGTTAGCACACTCCTCTCATGGACCACACACTTTCTATCTCACCTCTAGGGCTGCTTAGCCTTAACTCTGGTTATAGGTCTAGAGGCAACAAATTGCTGGCTGATGAGGACATTAGCTCCCTCTGGGAAGGTGAGATTAGTTTCTCTCAGGCAAGGGATGGGGAGGGGGATCTGCAGGGTGTGGGAATGCATTCTCTGCTGAGGGTGGGGGAAATTAAGTCCTCAGATAAAGAAAATCCTCAGAAACTGAGGGTTCAAATCCTCAAATATGTGTTCTCCACACATCTCCATCCCAAGTTTCAGGGTTCACCCTATTCCCCACCAGTGCTCTCACTTTGATGGCTAACACTCTTAGCATTGTAAATCAGCCAAACATATTTCTGCTTAATTTTCTGATGCTTTAGCTCTTTGGCAGCTGGAGAGAGGATTCTTCCAGGGCCACACTTGGAGACCTTTAAACTGTTGTTTGCGAATCTGGAGCTGGTTAATTTTATCACTGAGCTCCTTTTTTCCTCTATCATTTATCAAGAGATGCTAGGAGAACCAGGCAACATCATATATTTCCTTATTTTTCCACAATTTTTTTTTTTTTTTTTTTTTTTATTTTATTTAATATTATTCCAAAATATGCATACATACACTCCACACATAAGTCAAATTAAAAATTCTGTAATATAAACTGTAGGTTGATTCCGTAAACAATTTAGAGATTCACATATTAAGCAGTAAATTTGCATGCAGGTATAAAGTCGTGTAAATAATACATTCTTTTCTTAGAATATGACTACATCTCTCCATCTATATAGGTAATTACAATGTGTGAGTATAAGTGATAAGGCAATTCTAGAGCCATTTATAGATTCACAATTGTAATAGCAACATTTCTTTCAGATACAATGAAATATAAAATAAAGTTGCTCAGTTTGCATACCAACTGGGTATATATTCATCCTGTTGCTTCTGTTTCTTTAGAGAACCCTGACTAATACAGATTTTGGTACCAGAAGTGGTTCTAGAGAAACAGAATTGAAAGGATGAATTTCTTTAGTGGGCTTGGTAGCCTCTGGAGCCAGCTCTCCAACCCAATGAAGCCTAGAGTTACTGAAGGCTCTCCTGGTGGCATGAAGAGGAATGATAATCCTTGGTGCAGACTATTTGATCTAATTATGAAGATAGATCCATTTGACTCACCTAACTCACCTCTTGTGAGAAGCAAGGAATTTAGCGACTCTATATATAAAACGTTCGAGAAATTGCAGAAAAATCAGGAAAATAATGATGTTGCCTTGTTGCTCCTAGCATGTCTGGATAAACTGATAGAGGAAAATATGGAGCTCGGTGATAAAAATGACCAGCTCCGGATTCGAAACAACAGTTTAAAGGTTTCCAAGTGTGCTCTGGAAGAGAATCTTCTCTCCAGCAGCCAAAGAGCTAAAGCAGCAGAAAATCAAGCTGGAGCCCTTATTATATGGTTGGCTGATTTACAACGCAAATTTAATTCCCAGCCACGAAAAGTGTCAGCAGTTAAAGTGAGAGCACTGGTGGGGAAAGGGTGGAACCCTGAAACTTGGGATGGAGATGTGTGGGAGAACTATGATGATGAGGATTTTGAACCCTCGGATTCTGAGGGATTTTCTTTATCTGAGGAATTAACCTCCCCACCCTCAGCAGAGAATCCACACCCTGCAGATCCCTCCTCCCCACCCTTGCCTGAGGAAATTAATCCCCCCCTCCCAGTGGGAGCTGATGTCCCTCAGGGCCCAACAATTGTTGCCTCTAGACCTATAACCAGATTGAAGTCTAAGCAAGCCCCTCAAGGTGAGATAGAAAGTGTGGTCCACGAGGAGGTGCGATATACCACTAAAGAAATTAATGAGTTTGCTGATTCATTCCGGCAGAAGCCTAAGGAATATGTGTGGGAATGGATTTTAAGGGTGTGGGATAATGGTGGAAGGAATATAAAATTGGATCAGACTGAGTTTATTGATATGAGCCCACTGAGTAGAGATTCTAGGTTTAACATGGAAGCTCTAGTGGTTAAAAACATGTTAAAAAGTTTATTTGATTGGTTATTAAAACATGGCCTACTAACATCTAGTTAGAGATGCCTAATATTCGTTGGACTAGTATTGATGAAGAGATTGTAAGTGTCAGGCAAATGGGCATGCTCGGGTGGATTCAAAGTGTAAAACCACATTCTTCACAATGTAAGGGCCCAGAGGACATGACTTTCACTGAGTTTATAAGATGGAAAGTACTGAGAGATACACCAGAACATTTGAAGAGCTTTGTTTGTACTCTATTTCTTATGCCAGATCTTACAGTTAGAGAAGTTGTTGCTTGCTTGCATAAATTAAATGTACATGTAACAGGACCTCAGAGTAGGCATTAGGTTACAGCACTGAATCAATGAAGGCCAGATGAGCATAGTTATCATAATGGGCAGCAAAGGTAAAACAATGCCTACAATGGCATGACCTGAATGGATCTTTGGAACTGGCTAATTAATCATGGTGTTCCCAGGAACCAAATACATAAGAAGCCTACTAAGTTTTTAGAAAAGCTCTAGAACATATGACAGAAAGTCAACATGGATCTTAGCAGTAGCAAATCCCACCCAGTCAACCAGTTTCCAGACGTGAGATAGTTCCCAGAGCCAGAACCCCTTGAATGAAGGAGTAGCCAGGTTCCGATGAGGAAGGACCTTGTCACAATACCAAAAAGAGTTATGCTGTTTGCCTTCCCCCTGTCCTTTCTCAGAGGGACCTGAGGCTGTTTATGAGGGTAACTGCACACTGGGGAAATGTAAACAATTAGACTTTTTGAGGCCTATTGGATATTGGTTCTGAGTTGAAACTGACCCAAGAGACCCTAAAAAGCATTGTGGCCCTCCAGTTAAAGTAGGGGCCTATGGAGGTCAGGTGTTAAATGGAGTTTTGGCTGAAGTCTGACTCATAGTGGGCCTGGTGGGTCCCAGAACTCATCCTGTGATTATTTCCCCAGTCCTAGAATATATAATTGGGTTAGATATACTTAGAAACTGGCAGAATCCCCACATTGGTTCCCTGACCTGTGGAGTGAAGGATATTATGGTTGGAAAGGCCAAATGGAAACCATTAGTGTTGCCTTTACCAGGGAAAATAGTGAACCCAAAACAGTATCATATCCCTGGAGGGATTGCAGAAATTAGTGCCACCATCAAAGATTTGAAAGATGCAGGGGTGGTGATTCTTACCACATCTCCCTTTAACTCTCCAATTTTGCCTGTGTAAAAGACAAATTGATCAAGGAGAATGACAGTTGACTATCGAAAACTCAACCAAGTAGTGACACCAATTGCAGCCGCTGTACCAGATATGATGTTCTTACTTGAGCAGATTAATATATCTCCTGGTACCTGGTATGCAGTTATTGATCTGGCAAATGCTTTCTTCTCAATACTGGTTACTAAGGACCACCAGAAGCAATTTGCTTTCACCTGGCAAGGCCAATAGTATACCTTTACTGTCTTATCTCAAGGGTATGTTAACTCTCCAGCCTTGTGCCATAACTTAGTTAGAAGGGATCTTGATCGTCTGACTCTTCCCCAAAATATCACACTGGTCCACTATATTGATGATGTTATGCTGATTGGATCCAGTGAACAAGAGGTAGCAGCCAGTCTGGACTTTCTGGTTGTGATGGTTAATCCTGGGTGTCAAATTGACTGGACTACGGATGAACAAATAAGAGAAAAAAGATCTTCAGATTGGACTACCTCAAGCAGGATGGCCCACCCTAAATGTAGGCGTTGCCTTCTGCCCTACTGGCAGGCAGTATAAAAGGCTAGGGTGGAGGGAGCTGGTCCCATTTTCCTGAAGTTTGCCTCTCTCTCACTGGTGAGTTTGTCTTGCTGCTGTGATCATCCCTTTGGATCCCAGCATGTACTGAGAGTGGCAGATCTCCTGGAATCCATCCGGCCTTCAGCACCAGATTGGGACTACTGAAACATCCAGCCTTGTGGACTGAACAGTTCCCTGGATTCTCAGCCTCTCCAGTGCAGCGTGGCTTTTGTTGGACTCCTTGAACCCTGTCATGTGAACAAATCAATAAATCTATACATAGCTATATATTCATCCTGTTGCTTCTGTTTCTTTAGAGAACCCTGACTAATACAGATTGTGGTACCAGAAGTGGTTCTAAAGAAACAGAATTGAAAGGATGGATTTCTTTAGTCTGCTCGGTAGTTTCTCGAGCCAGCTGTCCAATGTAATGAAGCCTAGAGTTACTGAAGGCTCTCCTGGTTGCATGAAGAGGAATGATAATCCTTGGTGCAGAATATTTGATGTAATTATGAAGATAGATCCATTTGAGTCACCTAACTCGCCTCTTGTCAGGAGCAAGGAATTTAGTGGCTCTCTATATAGAATGTTTGAGAAATTACAGAAAAATAAGGAAAATAATGTTGTTGGCTTGTTGCTCCTAGCATCTCTGGATAAAGTGGTAGGGGAAAAAAACAAGCTCAGTGATAAAATTAACCAGCTCCAGATTCCCAACAACGGTTTAAAAGTTTCCAAGTGTGCTCTAGAAGAGCATCTTCTCTCCAGCAGCCAAAGCAGCAGAAAATTCAAGCTGGAGCCCTTATTATACGTTTGGTTGATTTACAACGCAAATTTAATTCCAAGTGAGGAAGAGTGTCAGCCATTAAAGTGAGAGCACTGGTGGGGAAAGGGTAGAACCCTGAAACTTGGGATGGAGATGTGTGGGAGAACCATGATGATGAGGACTTTGATCCTTCGGATTCTGAGGGATTTACTTTATCTGAGGAATCAATTTCCCCCACCCTCAGCAGAGAATGCATTCCCACACCCTGCAGATCTCCCCTCCCCACCCTTGCCTGAGGACGCTAATCTCCCCCTTCCCAGTGGGAGCTAATGTCCCTCAGTATCCAGCAATTGTTGCCTCTAGACCTATAACCAGAGTCAAGGCTAAGCAAGCCCCTAGAGGTGAGATAGAAAGTGTGGTCCACAAGGAGGTGCGCTACACTACTAAAGAAATTAATGAGTTTGCTAATTCATTCCAGCAGAAGCCTAACAAATAGGTGTGGGAATGAACTTTAAGGGTGTGGGATAATGGTGGAAGGAATATAAAATTGGATCAGACTGAGTTTATTGATATGAGCCCATTGAGTAGAGATTCTAGGTTTAATATGGAAGCTTGAGTGATTAAAAAAGGTTTTAAAAGTTTATTTGATTAGTTGGCTGAAGTATTTATTTTTTATCATTTTTTTATAATTTTTTTAATTTTTATTGGTGCTTGGTGTATTTCATACATCATTTTCCAATTCAGTTCAGGCATATATCCCCTTCTCTTCCCCCCACCCCACCCCTACCCATCCCAGATCATGCATTTTGCCATAACTTTTCTGCATCTTTCTCTGGTTTTTTGTTTTCTTTTGTTTTGTTTTCATTTTTTTTAAACAATAAGTGATAATTTGTGAGTATAAGCATCCTTCATGTAAAACCAATTTGTGAGCAGTTGTGCCCAAACTCACATCACACAGCTCATGGGTCCATCCATCCAGCAGGGGGGGCTTGCATGTTCAATCAAGTTGATCAAATGAGTGTCCAGTCTATATTGTGGTATTGAGTGTTCAGTCTATATCTACTTTCTCTGGAGCTGGTTTCTTGGTCTCTAGTCAATTTTGGATGTTTTCTTTCATGGGCTGCCAGCTTGTCCAGGCATAACCTTTTGATCCTACTAATGAAGCACATGCAATTAGATATATAGGTATTTAAACAAGTATAATATACAGCCTTTCGATCCTACTAATGAAGCACATGCAATTAGATATATAGTTATTTAAACAGTACTAATTGTTATAGTAGGTTACTTTGGTATAGACACAGATGTTTGGATGGTATGCTAATCCATGAATTACATTTTCTTCTGTTAAGTATGACAGGGTCTTCCTGT
>VZQC01015218.1:106398-159728 GCA_009823505.1 Rhizomys pruinosus | reverse complement strand
ATATCAGGTGACTCGTAAGGCAGCAAACTTTGAGTGGGGCTTGGAACAGGAAAAGGCTCTTCAACAGGTCCAGGCTGCAGTGCAGGCTGCTCTGCCCCTAGGGCCATATGATCCAGCAGACCCAATGGTGCTTGAGGTATCAGTGGCAGATAGAGATGCTGTCTGGAGTCTGTGGCAGGCTCCCATAGGGGAATCACAGCGGAGGCCCTTGGGATTTTGGAGCAAGGCTCTACCTTCTTCTGCAAACAACTATTCTCCTTTTGAGAGACAGCTCTTAGCCTGCTATTGGGCCTTGGTGGAAACTGAACGTTTGACAATGGGCCACCAAGTCACCATGTGACCTGAGCTGCCCATCATGAGCTGGGTGTTATCTGACCCACTAGACCATAAGGTAGGACGTGCACAGCAACAGTCCATTATCAAATGGAAGTTCCCCGGGCAGGCCCTGAGGGCACAAGCAAGCTACATGAAGAAGTTGCCCAAATGCCTATGGTTCCCACTCCTGTTACAATGCCTCCTGTGCTCAAGCATGCACCTATGGCTTCATAGAATTTGCCCTATGATCAGTTGACTGAGGAAGAGAAGACTAGGGTCTGGTTTACTGATGGTTCTGCATGCTATGCAGGCACCACCCAGAGGTGGACAGCTGCAGCATTATAGCCAATTTCTGAAACAACCCTAAAGGACGCTGGTGAAAGAAAGTCTTCACAGTGGGCAGAACTTCAGGCAGTGCACATGTTTGTGCATTTTGCCTGGAAGGAGAAATGGCCAGAGGTTTGATTATATATTGATTCTTGGGCTGTAGCTGATGGTTTGGCTGGATGGTTAGGGACTTGGAAGGAGCATGACTGGAAAATTGGTGAGAAAGACATTTGGGTAAGAAGTATGTGGATAGATCTCTCTATATAGGCAAAGGATGTGAAGATACTTGTGTCTCATGTAAATGCTCATCAAAAGGTGATTTCAGTGGAAGATGAGTTTAATAATCAAGTAGATCAGATGACTCGTTCTGTGGACTGTCAGCCTATTTCTCCAGCTGTTCCTGTTGTTGCTCAATGAGGCCATGAACAAAGTGGTCATGGTAGCAGATGGAGGTTATGCATGGGCTCGACAGCATGGACTTCCACTCACCAAGGCTTATCTGGCTACAGCTGCTGTGGAGTGCCAGGTTTGCCAACAGCAGAGACCAACATTGAACTCCTGATATGGTGCTATTTCCCGGGGTAACCAGGCAGCAACCTGGTGGCAGGTTGACTACATTGGACCACTTCCATCATGGAGTGAACAGTGCTTTGTCCTTACAGGAATACATGCTTATTCTGGTTATGGATTTGCCTTTCCTGCATGTAATGCTTCTGCCAAAGCTACCATCCAGGGACTGACAGAATGCCTTATCCACCATCACAGTATTCCTAGCAGCATCAGTTCTGACCAGGGAACTCACTTCACAACAAAAGAAGTGTGACAGTGGGCCCATGGTCATGGTATCCACTGATCTTACCATGTTCCCCACCACCCAGAAGCAGCTGGCTTGATAGAACGATGGATTGGCCTCTTGAAGACACAGTTATAGCACCAATTAGGTAGCAATACCCTGGAAGGATGGGGCAAGGTTCTCCAGCAGGCAGTATATGCTTTGAATCAGTGCCCTGTATATGGCACTGTTTCTCCAATAGCCAGAATTCAGGGTTCCAGCAACCAAGAGGTGGAAGTGGGAGTGATTCCACTCACTATCACCCCTAGTGACCCAGTAGGGAAATTTTTGTTTCCTGTACCCACCATTTTGTGTTCTGTTGGTCTAGAAGTTTTGGTTCCAAGGGAGGGGGGGTGCTTTTGCCAGGAGACAACAGCAAATGTTCCATTGAACTGGAAGCTAACACTTTCTCCTGGCCACTTTGGGCTTCTACTGCCCTTAATCCAACAGGCCAAGAAAGGAATAACAGTAGTAGGAAGAATTATTGATCCAGAGTACCAGGGGAAAATTGGACTTTTTCTCCTCAATGGGGGCAAGGAAGATTATGTCTGGAAGGTAGGTCACCTTCTGGTGCTACTATGTCCTGTGATTATGGTCAAGGAGAAACTCCAACAAACCCAAACCAGACTGGACAACAAATGGCCCAAACCCTTGAGGGAGGAAGGTATGGGTCACTCCTCCAGGGAAGGAGCCAAGACCTGCAAAGTTGCTTGCTGATGGTGGAGGAAATACAGAATGGGTAGTTGAGGAAGGTAGTCATAAATATCAGCTGAGGCTATGGGACCAGTTGCAGAAACATGGATTGTAACAGATATTAACTTTTCTCCTATTTGGTTAAGAATGTGCTTGTTCATATATATACATATATTAAGCAGATACTTGTGTTATTCCCTTTTGAATGTACAACTGAGATAAATGTTCTGTTGTCATATTTAGGTTATTAGATACTGAAGAACTAAGTGTTCTTCAAGGACACTACTGCTTACTCTAAGATATAATGCTTTGCGATTGCACATGGGACATTTATAACATGTTAGGTGGAATTACCACCTCGCCATTGTTTGTATTAAAGGCGTGCATCACCACACCTGGCTTTGATTCTGTTTCTTTAGAGAACCCTGACTAATACAGTCTTCTTTAAGGTTGAACAAGCTCCAGTGGATGTTCTCACATTGGGTAGATCTGGGTACACAAACTTGACTCAATAGGCTTTAACATATATGACAGGGTGAATGAAATATGGCAAGGGTGGGGAGGAGGCTATGGGAGGATGCAGATGGGGGCAGGTTCTAAATATCATTAAGTTGCACAACTGTTATAAAAAATATTTGCTTATGAGGGCCTCATTCTTGAGTAACATTAGAAGTATCTTTCATACAAGATGTTCATTTCTTATTGAGTACAAAACTTAAGGGAATAAGGAGGAAAATAATTGGACTTGTTTCCCATAATTTTGAAGACACTATGTAGTTTAATTCTTCCTACCTAGACAAAGTTGATTTTGTCACATCATTTTCCTGTTTCCTGTAAGTGTGCTGCCAACCCGTTTATCCCCAGGACTGGTAGATGAACACAGAAGAAACCCACTTTAGTCAATACTGGACATAAACTGATTATACCAGAGCCCATTTCAATAATAAATAATGGACACACATAACATTGTAGCTTCCTAATTTAATAACAGACATGTTTATATAATTCATATTATTTGCCAAAATGTTTCCAAGAAAATGAGTAAAATTATTACTTAAACTTTCTCTCATAAACATATTTTTTTCCAAAATAATATAAATGTCCTTGAGTTCCAGGTCATTTCTTTGGGTTCCTTTCCATATCTTCCCTGGACATATATGTTTTAATATGCACTTAGAAAGCCCCTCTAATTTTTCTGTGATTGATGCTGCAGTCTGCCATGGTAGTTTTTTAAGTATCATCAACCAGCAAACAGCAAATCCAGTCACTCTGTAGCTAAAGATTTGCCAGAATCCAGAAAAATACCCATACACTGGAAAGCCCCTCTTACACTCTCAGCTGCATGAGGCCTTATGGCAATTCTTCCTCATTTACCAGGATGCAGCAAGAGAAGCAACGCTTGGGAGCGAGGGTTTGCAAGATGGAACAAGCCTCAAGGACATACTTGAGTCATCTGGGCAGAAATTCTGTTACCCAGAAATGCTCTTTAAATTATTACAATGGACTAAGATTACTTGATTGAACTAAATTATAGTCACCTCTAGACATAGCTCTATTACTCAGAAGAATGGAGCTTTTTCAAAAAATTGCAGCAGTTATAGAAAAATAAAGTATTTCGATACCCATTAGAATATGTACGTTTCTGAGACCTTGTCTTTAAATATATTTTTAACTTTGTTTAGGTAATTTGGAAATGGAGCAATTCAAGGTGGTGGTTTTCATTAATATTAAACATATCTAGTGCATACAGAAAACCCTTTTGATCACAGAGCAATTAGTAGGATTTATGCTGTTTAAAATTGGTAACCCACTGATAGATTCAGGGGTCTACAATGAGTGCAGACATAGCTTCTCATTACATAATAATCCCTGAGCTGGGAAACAAAACAGATCTGGTGTGATGTGAGAATAAATGAGCTGAAAAATTACGTTTATTCTACTTTAAGAAAATGCTCATTCTCAGGGTGTCCAGGCCTTAGTAGGGCTCACAGCAAGCTCCATCTTTATTTTGATGGAGGAAATGAGAGATTAGTCTGAACAGCTGATTTTTATCCCAGTCACTCCATAAACTGTCAGTGTTTGTTTGAGATTTCTCCCTAGTAAGCTGTTTATCACTGACATCCTTTGTTCTTCTTGGCTTTGATCTCAGTGGCCCACATTCTTGTCCTAAGTAACCAGGGGAATTCCAGGACAAGAGCAGCTCTCTTTGACTTGACATTTGGAAGCACAGGTCTTGTGCTCTCCATCATTAGTCTTTGTTTCTCTGTGTGCCTTTCTTTTTCTTCTTTCCTCTTTAATTTTACAGTTTAGTTCATGTTCAGAGTGTAGAGTATCAAAAAATCAGGGAGAAATGGATCTTCCACAGAATTTCTTTTTGGACTGATTTTTCAAAGAGCTGTAGAATGGCAATAAATGCTTGCTCTAGTTTTGCCACATGGGAGCATGTCCAAAGACAAGTGTTTATTTCCTTGGTGAAAAATAATATTCAAGCTGGTATCTGAGCAGTGGTTCAAGTACAGGATATTAAGTGGCATTTGTGAGTTCAACCCTTTCTAGTTATTCACATTTCCTTATTTCTAACTTTTAACAATCACAGCCAATTTTGGCTCATTATATTTATATTACAAATAGATTTCTGTTGTTATTGGCATTATACAAGTGAAGCTTTTGAATTTAAATCCTTAATATTGCTACCAGTGTTGTTCCTTCATGCAGATTCTCCCCCTTGAGAGAAGTATGATTTGTATACATACTTTGGATCTGAATTTCTTATGAAACAATGTGGAATCAATATCCTTTAGGGTATCCTCAACACATGGTTTATGAACCCATTTTAATATATATATGTATATATATATGGTGAGAAATTTATAATTATATAAAGATTAGATATTACAGACAGCTAATTAAAGTGATGCTAACTGGAATTTCAATAATTCAGTACAGTGAAATGATCAGAATCATAGAAAGTGTCTTTACACATAAATATTAATAAAAAGAATATGAATTAGTATTAATGAATACAGTCTATTTAGTATACAAATCATCCAAACATGGAAAATAGAAAAGAGCGAAAAGGAAGAACTTATAGAGGTTGAAAGGTGAGGTGATAGTTTGATGCCATCTGCCCTGGGGAGACTTGATTCACTTCTCAGAGCATTCAGAAGGTGTCATCACTACAAGATAATGCCAGTTCCTGTCTATAGAAGGATTGTTACTTTAAATTGGCTCAAAGCTGCTGTTGTGACCTACAGGTAAAAGGGATGATGACAGAGACAGACATATTTTTATGAATGTACCAATTAATAAAACTACAATACTACTCTTTATTGTGTTATCATTTACAATGCTATATAAATAATAACTATATTCAGAATTGTTGCTTATATAAATTTCTACTCATGTAACTCTACTTACTATTATATGCACAAAGCTGCATTGTTAGTGTATAACCAATTTAACATAAAATTCTTCTTATAGTACATTAAAATAAAGATCTATGTCTCAGCTTATAGGTTAAAACACCACATGTAGACAGGTCCACACTTGGCTCAGTTAATCCTGGCAATTCTGCTTGCATCTGGTGTAGTTTCTATTGGCTGGATCTACTTGTTTATGCTATTCACATCATCCCTGAAAGAAATTAAGATTGAGACATCTACCTTATGTTTTATAGAGGTTAATATATTTTATTACAGAAAATATGTATAATAAAGTAGTAAGCTAAGAAAGTAAAACTGTGACTTTATTACTGATACAGCCTTTGAAAGATGAGTTCTAGGTATGGAGCAACTTTAGTGTTAGGAGTCTTATCCAGCATGTATTTAAAAATATAATTATACTGATTGAAACAGTAAAGTTCACCCAAGAACAATAATCCTCTGCTTTGAAAAATTTTGAAAAGAATCAGAAAAAGATACAGGGCAGAAATGGCAGGGTGCATGACCTCAGGTAGGGTGGGGAACATGGAAGGGGATATGAGTCTAGATTTGAATGAAAAACGATGTACGAAATGCACAAAACTTCAATAAAATGTTAAAAAATAAATAAAAATATAATTATAAAATAGTAACAGTAGAATTTCTATGTTCAGAAAATATTTATTAAACATAAGAAAATGTATGATGGATGTAGACATACATAAAGAGAGTTAGCAACTTGGAATATAGTTTTGAGAAAATTTTACAAAAGGAGGTGTCATGAATGCATAAATAATATGCAAGATAATTAAAGAGGCATGGAGCATAGGCTGAGAATGCAAACTGCATGTACATAAGCATCTTGCATTATATAAGGAACAAGAAAAGCAAATACTCAGAATAGTAAGTTCTGAAGACTTCTGTGTATGGTGGCTTACTAGACATTGTCTTTGGGTAATGGACTAAATGAATCAGAATGAGCAAAATTAGACACTATTTCAAGGACATAAAGTGGGGAGAAGCTTTGGAAATTCCCCCAAATCAGTAACAAGACAGCTATAAAAGAGTGGAGCAGTGGAGGGATAAGTCCAAACATCCATGAGAGCACTTTGCCACTGCTGGACAATCTTTACTGTCTTTCTTTCTCTCTCTTTCTCTTTCTTTTTTCTCTCTTCTTTCTTTTTTCTTTCTTCTTTCTTTTCATTCTCATTTTTTTCTTGGTTTTCTTACACATTTTGCTTTGCTATTATACTTTTAGTAGCATTTTGTCTTTGCAATATGTTTTATACAAGCCATATACATTTTATTGGCTTTTAGGTTTATAAATTATCTCATTGGGAACTCTTTATTTTTTTCTAACCCCTTACTTTTCTCTTCTTCATAAAATATTTTCTACTCTTCTCCTTTTTCCTTTCTTTCAATGTTTCTTTTCCTATATTTTTCCTCTTTTTCTTCCCTCTTCATCCTTTGTATCATTTACCCTGTCTATATTCAACCTGAATAAGTTTTTTTTTTTTTTATGTGTGTGAGTGTACTGTCTGCATGTAGGTTGGTGCACTCGTGTAGTGCAATGCCACGGAGGTCAGAAGAGGGCATCAGATTCCTCTAGAACTGGAGTTAAAGAGAGTTCTTAGTTGCCATGTGGGTGCTGGGAATCGAACCCTGGTCCTCTGCAAGAGCAGTCAGTTCTCCTAACTGCTGAGCCATCTCTCCAGCCCCCTGAATAAGTTTTTAATTTTACATCATACTCTACTTTAGCTTTTGCATATATTAATAACACATTTTCTGAGGAAAAAAAACAGGATATTTTTTCATTCATAACATATTAAAATGTACTTAGGAGTAAACCTAGCTAAGGAGAAGAAAAACCTCTGCAATGAAAGGTTTAAAACACTGATAAAGTTGGAGCCATCAGAAGTCAGAAAAAACCCTAACACTCATGAATTGGCAGAATTAATATTTAAAAAATGAATGCTCCAAACAGATCCAGTAAAATACTCATTAAAATCCCAATAACCCTTGTGAACTTCAAAAAAGATTCACTTGGAAAGATATTATTGGCATGAATTTCATGGATGTAACCAGCATCTTTCTGACCAGATTTAAGGGCCTCTACACAGGAGTAAACACATACCTATTATAATGATTTAGCTCCAAACCCACAGTTGAAGAGGTCACAGGCCTCAGGTATGAAGCTTCTACTATTATTTTCTAAAAGAGCCTAGTAGCAAACCTCAACCTAAATTTGTATCTTTTGTCCGAAGTTTAGTGCCCCGTTCAGACCTCATCAGAAAGGTTTCTTTGTGTAGTATGTGATGATTAAAGCAGGTATTCACAACTGCTCAAAATGAACAGAACAAGTAGCTGTGGATTACTCAGTCACAAATTTGATAATATCTATATTACTTCCCCTACCCCATGGCTCGGGTCCCATTGTGAAAGTGGGGGCAGAAATATTGTAAGAGACAAGTTCAGGAGGACCAGAGCAGGACCATAGCTTTTGAGTATGACAGAAGCTTTTCACTCTAAAACTCACAGTAGCTGTCTTTCCTACACAAAAACAAGCCAGTCAACATTCCAGCATGGAGTGGGCAGGGGTTGTGAGTCCCTGAATGAGGAGGTATGGACAGTTGGTTGTTTCTGGAGTAGGGAGGGTCAGTTTTTTAAGTCTGTGGCCCCTGATAGGTCAACCACACTCCAGCGGACAGGCTTCATACCAAGAAGTTTAAAGAGAGCATAAATTTGAGTCAGTGGGTCTCAAATTCTTAAAAAAGTACATGAAGTTGGGGGAGTCATGAGATAGGAGTGGATCTTGGAAGAGTTAAAGGAAAAAGTTGGTGGTGAATTTTTTTCAAAATACATTGCATAAAATTATTAACGAAAATAAAAATATTTAATAAAACATTTCCAATGACATTCTTCAGAGAAATAGAAAAGGAGGCCAACATAAAATTCATATGAAGGAGCAGAAGATTCCAGGTGGCCAAAACAATCCTCAGCAGAATGTAATACCTGACCTCATATGACACCACTGAGGTAAAATAAAAAAAAAGAAAAAAGAAACAAAAAATGAGAAACAGCCTTAACAACAGCATAACAACAAGCCAGCACGGTACTGTCACAGGAACACACAAGTAGATCAGTTGAGTATAGTACAGAACCAAAAAATCACAAACACAATTCCAGGCCCTGCTTTTTGACAAAGGTGTCAAAAATGTATATTAGAGGGGCTGGAGAGATGGCCTAGCGGTTAAGAGCACCAACTGCTCTTGCAGAGGACCTGGGTTCGATCCCCAGCACCCACATGGCGGCTGAGAACCGTTTTTAACTCCAGTTCCAGGGGAATCTGACATCCTCTTCTGACCTCCATGGCACTGCACGACATGGGTGCACAAACCTACATGCAGACAGTACATTCATACACATAAAAAATAAAATAATTTAAAAATGTACATTAGAAAAAGATGGTCTTGATCTGGGTGTGGTGTGGCGCACGCCTTTAATCCTAGCACTTGGGAGGCAGATGCAGGTGGATCTCTGTGAATTCAAGGCCAGCCTGGTCTACAGAGCGAGTTCCAGGCCAGGCTGAGACGAAAGGGAGACCAAAAAAAAAAAAAAAAAAAAGAATAAAAGCACAAAAATCTCAAAAGAACCAAAAAAAAAAAAAGAAAGAAAGAAAGGAAAAGATGTTCTTTTGAACAAATGGTGTTTAGGAAACTGTATAAACATGTAGAAGAATGAAAATCCATCTATTTTACCTTGCACACACATGCTGAGAGAGAGAGAGAGAGAGAGAGAGCACCTGATCAATGGGAGGGAACTCATGTGTATACTATAATCATAGGTGAGTACATATGGATGGAGAGGCCATAGAATCTAGAGAAGAACCTACTTCTGTCACTTCCCTAGACCAATGCAATTTCTTACTATATTCTAATTATGTGTCCTTGTATTACAGACAACTGCACTTCTCACCACTCATCGAGGAGGCTTCTTTCTGCAACAGATGAAGACTATTTCAAAGTTCCACAACTGGTCAAATGCAGATAACAAATAACCATGAAATGCCCACCCAATATCTGCAATCAAATCTCCACACTTGAAGCTCAGGGACTATCACAGAATGGGTGAAAAAAGTGTAAGAACCAGAAGGACAAGACATCAGCTGCGTGTTAATGCATTATGTATGTGCTATGGGAAGCTGCACCAATGAACTTCCTCAATGTGACAGTCTAAAAATAGCTACATAATGGATGTGAAGGGTATCTGGCTGCTACCTCTGTCACCCCATTGAGCACCAGGGTTAATTTAGCTGATCTGGCTGGCTAGGCAGGTGTCCCCTTCCTCCTCCAATGCTCCACATGGGTCCTTCATGAAGCTGGGTCAGAGGTTGAAGAGGACAACCTTCCCAGATAGAGAAGGACAGGTTTTCCATCAAGGGTATAAAAGTAGCTGAGCTCTCCTGCTAGAACTTCCAAACAAGATCTCAAATATCTGCATAATGACAAAAGAACTTGACATGTTAAGGTGGATGAGGGAATGTCACAGGGTCCCATCTCAAGAGGAAGAGTTATAAGCAATCACCAGATGCTCAGGGAGGGAGAATCAGTTTTTTCCAGGGACTAGTTCTTTGACAGGTTATGTGATTCCAACTGAGCAATCTTAAACACAGATACAAGCATCACTAAATCAGTGATATATATATATATATATATATATAAAAATACATCTATATATACCTATATATAATGTAATAATAATAAAAATAAAGGGGACAATAAATTAAGAGGGAGTGAGGGCTTGAGAAGAGTTGGAGAGGGACTGGAAGGAATGGAAATAATGCAAATACAATACTCGTATGAAGTTATCAAAAATAAAATAATTATAATAAAATATATATGGTTAAGCAAAGATTTTCTAAAAATGACTTCAATAACATAAGAAATATTACTATTAATTTACAAATGGAACTGAATTAAACTAAACATAACTGAATTAAAAGAAATAATCACCAAAAGGAAGAAATAAACTATACAATGGAGGGGCACTTTGATAA
The DNA here is from genome assembly GCA_009823505.1 of Rhizomys pruinosus. NCBI lineage: Eukaryota > Metazoa > Chordata > Mammalia > Rodentia > Spalacidae > Rhizomys > Rhizomys pruinosus. The sequence goes on along the minus strand of VZQC01015218.1, from coordinate 149,086 downwards.
CTGTGGACCTGATAGGGTACTATTTTCCAAACTACATGAGTAACTCAAAAATACAAAACACATAAAGAACAAAAATTTCATCTATAAGTGGGAAAAAGAACTGAACAGATGATGAATAAGAATCGAATAAATATTAGAAAAATGCTTATTATTGTTAGTCATTTAAATTTAAATTTAAATTAAAACTTCGCTGATACTGCATCTCACTCTAGTCATAATTTCTACTATCTACACAATAAATAACAAATGATGGTGAAGAGGAACCATTATATAGTTTTGATAGGAGTGTAAACTTGAGCAGACAATATGAAATGAGTAGGGAGTTTTCTCAAAAACCCCAGGTAAAAATTCCCTGTGTTCCAATTCTACCAGTCTTGGGTACCTACCAGAAGGAATCGAGTCAGCAAACTACATCACAGATATATCTGCACATTTACATTTATTGCTGAATATTCACACTTACAAGATATCAGCTTTGATACCTACCCATGAACAGATAAATCTGTTCATGGGTATCTATATATCTATATATGTCTGTGTGTGTGTGTATTTGTAATGGTGTTATAGAGTTCCTTTAAACTGTAAAGAAGAATGAAATAATATCTATAAGGAAGTTCAAAGAACTAAACATCATCATATAAAGTAAAATAAAACCAGACTCAGAAAAATAAATATTATATATTACCCTTATCTTTATTTAAATATAAATATATACTTATATACATGTGAGACATCAAAGCAGATATACTAAGAGGGAGGTGGAAGAAGGGGGAAATGCAATAGGAGAGAAGACAAAATAGAGCATATTTTCTATACAATGAAGAGAGAGAGGAAGGTGAGAGATGAAGAAAGAGAGAGAAAGACTTAAAAACACAAGGTGATGACTGGTAGAAAAAAATTAGAAAAGCAAGAGAGAGAGAGAGAGAGAGAGAGAGAGAGAGAGAGAGAGAGAGAGAGAAGAGGGGCAGGAAGGACAACAGGGGATGAAAAAGAACAAGGAATTTAAATAATAAAACTAATATTTTGTACACTAGGTTTGGGCACAACTGCTTGCAAATTGGTTTTACATGAAGGATGCTTGTACTCATAAATTATTACTTGTTAAAAAATGAAAAACAATATTTTTAAATATTAAAAAAGAAAATTATATAATAAAAGCAAGAAAACTAAAATCATAATTGTTAAAAATTCCTTAAATGAGAGAGCACTCAAGTTCACAACTACCATGTCTACACACCATGACTCCAAATCATGAATAGAAAGAAGTCCATATTAAGACACATAGTGCTAGAACTTCATAGCATGAAAGATAAGAAAATCTTGAATGGAAAAAGAGAAGAGAAAACAGAGTACTTACAAATGGGTGACAATTGTTATGAGACGCTAATTGAGAAACATCTGCAGTAACCTCAGTAAAATTATCACTGTCATTGTTATTCTGCAATAATAATAATAATTATTATTATTATTTCATGCTTTGTAGAGAGTTGGTATCATGGGCATCTCTAAATTCTATCATAGTTTTATAATGTTGCCCATATGAGAATAAACAAAACATTTTCTCAGATCAAGGATGAGATAATAATAATTTCAGCGAAGGGTGACAATTTAATAAACAAACGTTTTTAAACAAATTTTTTAAAAAGTCTATTTTATTAAGAAGAAAATTAAACAGAAATAGTAGAAATAATAAAAATAGTGGGGACACAAAACTTAAGAAATGACATTGAGCCATAATGTCAGAAGAAAATCCTATTGAGATAAATGAATTATTCACTGAGTTAAATAGTAATGCAAGTAGAAAGAAGTAATTGCATTCAATTTGCCAAGTTCCTGATAATATTTGTGGAGTACTTAAGTATGTGTGGACACATGTTAGTAGCATATAATTATTGTACAAAATAATGGGTTCATTATGACATTTCTATACATGCACTACTCTTCAGCCCAATTACTCTTTGTTCTCATTTCCCACCTAATTTTCTTCATTTTTTACAAATACCCATTGGGACTTTCACATCTATTTCTTTCAGTTTAGAATCTTCATATGAAAAAAAACGTGAAATATGTATATTTATGTGTTTGGCTTATGTTGTTTCCATAACTATCTGGTTCTACCCATTTTCCTGAAATCTTGTTATTAATGAATAATATACCTTCGCCTAAATAAATATTTTTCCTTATTCATTAATTTATTAATGGGTATACAGGCTGGTTCCAAGTTTGTATAGCAATAAACATGGGTTTGTAGGTATCTTCACCATATGCTAGATTTGATTCCTTTGTCTACAAACCCATTAGTGGTGTAGTAGAATTGTATAGTGGTGTTATTTTCAGTCCTTTAAGCATCTTCTATGATTTCCTCTTTGACTAGACTTGTTAACATTTCTATCAATAGTGTACAAGTGTTCCTCCCCACTCCTCATCCCCTTTCTTTTCTCCCTCCCTCCTTCCCTCCCTCCCTTCCTCCACACTTGCCTCCCTCTCTTCCTCCACACCTGCCTTCCTCCCTTCCTCCACCCCTGCCTCCCTCCCTTTCTCCACTCTTACCTCCCTCCCTGCCTCCTTCACTTCCGTCTTGCTTGTTTTGATTTTCTCTACATTTTTTTTTAAATTCTGTGCAGGGTTACCTCAAACTGCCAGAGCCTTCCAAACATGGAGATTCCAGCCTTCACTACCATGCTCAGGTTAGAGTTTGTTTTCTTAATGATATCCATTCTGTCTCAATGTAGCTTTCATTTTCATTTCCCTGATGATTAAAAATGCTGAATATTTTTCATGCATTTGTCTTTTACAATTTTTGTAAAATTGTTGATTCATTTGTCTAATTTCATTGTCATATAGTTTCTTGTGTGTGTGTGTGTGTGTGTGTGTGTGTGCGTGTGTATGTGTGTGCATGTGTGCGTGTGCACATATGTGCATGGATATATATATAGACCAAATGACAAATTTGGGTGCTTTTCCTTAGGAATCATCAACTTTGTTCTTTAAGATAGGGTTTCTCATGGGCTAGGAGCTTGCCAAGTAAGCAAGGCTCACTGACCAGCAGGCCATAGGAATCCTCTTGGCTCTTCTCCTCAGCTCTGGGTTTGTAAGCTCCTGTCACCATGCACAATCATTTTATGTGGTTTCTGGAGCTTGAACTCAGGTCTTCATGACATCTGACAACCACTTGATCATCTGTGCTATCTCCCTAATGTCTGTTATTTATTCTTTTGAGATCTTTATATGTTTAGGTACTAATCCCTATCAAATGACAATGATTTTCCCCCATTCTTCTGTTCTGTAGGCTATCTCTTCAAATATCTCTGGTAATTCTTTGCTAAGCAGAGGCGTTTTGTAATTTGGTAGAATTAGTTTGTCAATTATTGTTATTATTCCTTACATTATTATAGTCCTATTTAGAAAGTCATTGGATAAGGTTAGAAAGCTTAGGATAGAGTTAAGGATATATTTGAATAAGGGTGCATGAAAAATATTTATCACTAGTATATAAAATATATAATATTATATAACAATACAGCCTAGGCAACAACTGGTTATAATCAGAAAGTATGAAAACTATCAACAAGGATTGCCATTGTCAGTACTACCACTTTAGTGGCTTTCTTAACCCAAAGGGCACCATTCAAACAAGGAAGTATTGTTTCATTCCAAAATATGCTGGTGAACAGCATACAAATATTTTGATCAATTTTAAAAATTAAAACCTGACACTAAGAACTAAGTCATGTTCCTCAGGTTGTACAGAGAACTAAAAGGAATTAGAATTTACTTCTATTTAGAGTTAAAACTGGTATTGCCCTACTGTGTGGGGCCACCACAGAGATTTGTGGTGGGGCCCACTTAATCCTAGGAAAACCCATGTAGAAAACTCATGCAGGAAAGCACGCCACATATACACAGGTTGAGGTCCAAATGCAGAGAGAGATTTTATTCCAACATGTCTGCTTAAATATCCATCATGACTCAATCTTCAGGGCCAAATCCTAAATCTTTTCATCATTACACTCTGAACCATGGGTGTGGCCAAGGAGGTACCATTGGCTTAGGAATGCTACCCATCAGCTGGGCATGGTGGCGCATGCCTTTAATCCTAGCACTCGGGAGGGAGAAGCAGGCAGATCTTTGTGAGTTCAAGGCCAGCCTGGTCTACAGAGTGAGTTCCAGGTCAGCAGGGGCTACAGAGAGACCCTTTCTCAAAAAGACAAAAAAAAAAAAGTAATGCTACCCATCTTAACTAAGTTTTCCCACATCTCACCCTTTTAATTTTATTTTTTTAATTTTTCCAAGAGGCAGAGGAGCCCATGGGTGAGGCTAACAACCCAAAGGAACCTGAGTTTTGAATAGCCAGCTGCTCAAGCCTGTTTTGAGTGCTAGGCAGTGGGGAGCAGGTCAGACCTGAAACTTTATTTTCACACTAAGGCCAATTAATATCCAAAAATCCCAACCATGAAGTAAGCTGATTGTCAAGCATAAGCAATGAATGTAGCATTCATGTAAAACCAATTAACAAGTATCTATGTCCAAATTTTGAAACAACCCAAGGTTCCTATAGTCCAATTGGAGAAGCTTGTATGCACAAGCATGTTGATCAAATAAGAGCTCAGTCTACATTGCTGTAGTCTCACGATTCACCCCAATCTCTCTGCAGCCCTTACATTCTGCCATGCCTCCTCTTCTGCAATTTGTTCCCTAGGCTTTGAGAAAGGGGCACAAGTGGCTGAGAAGCAAAGCAATATATTTTCTCTGGAGATGTCATTTTGGACTCTAGTCTGTTCAGGTTGTTTCCCTTCATGGATTGACAGCTTATCCAGGGTATCTTCTTAATCTTACTAACAAAGAACAAGCAATTTGATGTACAGGCATTTAAACAGGCATTTAAACAGTACTAACTATTATGGCAAGCTAAGCTGTGAGCATAGACAGAGATGTTTGGATGGTATGCTAATACACAAACTGTGGTTTTTCTATAAAAGATGATAAATTCTTACTGTGGTTTATAACATATCCTAACCACTAGAGGGCGTAAGCTTGTGGCATCAGCCATGAATTACTCCTCCAAGGAGAGAGCTAATAGCTGATTAGATTTGGGATATATATANCCCCGTCTGGCATTTCAGAGGCCAACTGTACATTAGCAAGTGACGTCTCAAAACATTTTTTCATGCTTACACCAGGTCTCTGACAACAGGGATTTACCACCTTTTTCCTTGCAGATATCCCATTTTTATAGGCAAAAGGCCTTTATAATTTTGGGGGCTTGGATCCCCTAGCCAACATCTCCTTGGCAGAATAATCCATTACTCATATCAGAGCTCTCCTGCATTAATATGCTTTGCTTAATTACACAGCTTATAAAGACTTTACTATTGAATTTGGCTCTAAATAGAGAATCATCCTTTCACAGTTCCTATGTCTATCAGTCAATTAAAGAAGGTAGTTATACCCGTTTTATAAGAAATTACCACTATAACAGTTGGCTTTAGTTTACAGTTAGGGAATGACTTCATTACCATCACGTTTTTCTTTTTCCTATTAAAGGGAAGAGGTAGGAAGGTTTCTCAGCATCTGGAAGGTAAACTTCATTAGAGCACATTATAAACAGTTAACCCCAATATTAGATGGGGTTAAGTCACAGACAGATGCTCAGTGTCTGTGACTCAGGAAGTCTGAGGTTCCTTTTTCTTTAATGTTCAGATGGGTCAGCCTCTCTGCTGGCATTTCCCAGTTCATCCTGAACAGCCAAAAGTTGTACATTTTCAGGCATTTAGATTGGTGTTTTTACCTGTGGGAACATACAAATCTCCTCCCATTGTTAGTTTCAAGACATCAAAATTGAAAATTTATCAAAAGGTCTGGAATACAGAAGGAATATTATATCACCTCCCTCTTTTTGTTTTTAAAATTTTTACGTTTTGACCTATAGATGCCTAAGTTGTAATGCCTACCCAAAAACAGAAACCAAGGCATAAGTTTTCATCAAATTTACCCAAACAGTTTATCATTGACTATATGCTTATTTGGGAAGTGAACTTAAACTTAATTTCTTTAAATTATCCTACAAGTAAAGGAAAAATGTTACAAAGTGATACTGTATAACACAGAAAAATATAGAGACCATTTGTGTACCTTAACTCCAAAGTTATTGTTGGAAACTCAATACAAATTATAAATAAAACAATTAACATTTTATATTCCCAATTAGTTCAAATGTATTACCATTTTAAACTGCAAACCTTACAAAGTGGATTTTAATAACTATCTTCCTCCAAGTTCTTGGCCTTCCCCAGGCCTGGCATGAAAACCTGCTTTAAAGATTTTTCAATATCTAGCTCTTAATAAAATTTTCTTTTACAGTTCTTATGCCCGTTAGTCAAATAAAGACTGGCTAGATATGTCCCATGAGAAGTTGTTACCATCATTACCGTCTTGATTTTTTTTGTTTGTTTGTTTGTTTCTGTGGGAGCTTCTGGGAAGCTTCCTTTGTCACGAACAGGTGCATTGCAGTCCTGCTAAGGGGAGGGGGACACAGTGCCCACTTTGTGGACATTGTGGAGAACTGCTCCATTGTGTAGAGGCCAGTTGGTCACTCCTGTGACCTGACCAGAGAGGCAACTTCCTACTCGGGTCCTTAGCCTGGGACAATGAGACACATTTCCCACTCATGGCCATAACTTTCCACCTGCCCAAGTCCAAGACAGGAATTTCACACCAGCTTTCCAGGTTGGTGGTCTGCAAAGGGAGCCTTTTTCCAAGCCAACTGGTCACCCAAATGAAATGCAGGCCTCAACACCAGCTACCCACTGGTCATCTGAACGAAATGCAGGCTTGTCTTAGCCTGTATGTGCAAAATTTTTTTAAAAAAATGGCAGCCACGAATTCCGTAATGATGTTAATCAGAATTCAATTTTCTTTATTTTTTAAAGTTTTAAATTTTTATACCTTTTATTTTTTATTCCCAAATACCCAAAAATTTATTAACACTTTAATACAATGAAAACCTGGTTGTATCTTTGTTTTAACTGTTGAAAGAGCGTAACTAATAGGTGGCAGTATAGATCCATTATTTAAACATTTTTGATAACCCATAACCATTGTTGAAAATGAATTATGTTTTGCTGTTTAATATAAATTTGTGCCTTGAGAAGGGCCATGTTCCAACTCAGAGGCAATGTTTTTACTGGTATCATGGCTGTTAACATTAAAATATACTTAGAACACAAGTACACACATCCATACACACATGTGTGTGCACATACATACGCACATACATACATACATACATACATACATACAGGTTTGTTAGGTTGCCTGTAAGAGAAGAAAGCCATATTGTTTGATGTCCAATGAAAAACATGAAATTTTTATAATTTGTTATAGGGTTATTTTTACATAATTAGAATAAATGTCCTAGTAATGCATGAAACAGCTGAGATCCATATGCCACCTCTTAGGCCCATTTCCAAACATTTACCTTCAATGAACTAACTCTAATGTCTACTATTCTTTCCTAAAGCCATATTGTTTGATGTCCAATGAAAAACATGAAATTTTTATAATTTGTTATAAGGTTATTTTTACATAATTAGGATAAATGTCCTAGTAATGCATGAAACAGCTGAGATCCATGTGCCACCTCTTAGGCCCATTTCCAACCATTTGCCTTCAATGAACTAACTCTAAAGTCTACTATTCTTTCCCTATCTTGTCCCTTCTGGTTAACTACTCCTAAGCTGTCCCTCTGCTAATTACAAATCTAAAGATTGAGGATTCCCAAAAGTAGACAGGCCAAAGTTGTTTATAGTTTTGGACCAATCCATCTTGTATTATTAAGGACTTTGGAAGAATAATAATTATCCATAATCACAACAATTATAACCATTAGTAATTATTAATAATTATTTACCATTATCAGTCACAACAATCAAGAATTATTATGAATAATAATTGTCAATAATAATCAACATTATCATTAGACTGAGTTTTTACCAATTATTAATTATTATATTTAATAACAATAACTATAACTATTAATAACAATTACTAGTAATAATTAACAACAATCTATCATTAAACTGAATAATATGCATACTATAAACCCAATTAAAAATTTTTAACACTAAAGGGTATAAAACAAACATTTTCTATAAATTGAATCCATTTTTGCTTATAGTCAGCTAAATAGATTTAAACCTGTAGGATTATAATGAATTAAAAGCGTGAACTTGCATTCACTCACACATACACACAGCGTAAAGATGGGCTTAAAGAAACATAAAGCAGTTTTATTCAAAAATTTCTCATTTAAATTGAACCAAAATATCAATTCTATCAATTCAAATTGTTAAAGAGACTTTTACCAATGTTCATTAAAAAAGACAATTTATCAGAGCAAGTTTGTTTTGTTAGAACTTCAAGGCCTGTAAGTTTTCCTAGAAATCCATCTATCTTGTTTCCAAAATGTTGAAATCAAAAGGAGGTTACCGAAAATCAAAATTTAAAGGGCATGATTTAGATATCATGTACTCAGTGTGGCAGCTGGTATGCATGCACAGCAGGCAGAGTTATGGGGCCAAGCCATAGCTCAGACCACGTGTGATCAAGAATTCTGTGAGAAGAGATTTTTTAAGATCAAACACATTTCAAAAGAGCAAGATAAAATTAAATCAGCCAATTAATTTTAACTGTGCACATATATTTACTCAAAGGATATTTAGGGTACCCAGGGGTTAAGTAAAAATATTACACCTTAAGTTAAACATGCTGAGATGGGTTTGAATAACTGTTAGCTAAATTCCAACCTTGGATCTACAAATAGCCAGCAGGTTTTAGGTAAGAAGAGTTAGATTTAGAGAAAACGCACAAGAAGACGAGAGAGCAACACACTTATATCCAAAAACAGATTTCGTATACAAAATTTAAGAGAAAAATGGCCAAGGCTTGAAATTATCTGGAAGAGGCTGATCTTGGTGGAGGGTGGTTCTGTGAAAGGCCTTAATTTGCAACAGAAAGAAGTGGGCTCAGGTGGAGGAGAGCTACCAGGAGAAAATTTACATATGAACAAGTTAAGACTGGAACCAAACTTGAGGAGCTGTTTCCTCACAGCAGTAGTCTATCTTTGGGGGGGGGGTGGAATTTAAAACCAGAAAGTTTTTCAGACTTGTAGAATTATGAAAAATTGTTTTTAAGGCCAAACATAACTGCTAAGCCTTAATATTAAAGTCAGCCTTGAGGTCACTGGCTTTTATAGCCTGCAGGATTGACCATGCCAGGAGGCACATGCCTGGAAAGCATTGGGTGCTCCATCTGAACCAAAACAGAGCCAGGCTGCTCTCCTCCACCTGTACAAAGCCACATGCCCTCAGACCACTGTCCCATCCACCAAAACCAGCAGGAAAAATGGCTCCACCACAACAGATAGAGCTCAGGAAAGAGAGGAGAAAGAGAAGAAAAGGGCAAGATTTAGGGGCATGCATACCTAAGTTGTCAAGGTTTCTTTCTGCCCCACGTTCAGATGCCAATTGTGGGGCCACCACTGAGATCTGTGGTGGGGCCTACTTAATCCTAGGATAACCCACGTGGAAAACTCGTGCAGGAAAGCACACCATGTGTACAGAGGTTGAGGTCCAAATGCAGAGAGAGATTTTATTCCAACATGTCTGCTTAAATATCCATCATGACTCAATCCTCAGGGCCAGAATGCTAAATCTTTTTGTCACTACACTCTGCCCTATGGGTGTGGCCAAGGAGGTACCACTGGCTTAGGAATGCTACCCATCTTAACTAAGTTTTCCCACACTACTGAATATTCTGTCTCCTAAAGTTAAATTCTAAACCAATATTTAAAAAAAAATATATATATATATATATGTATATGTATATATAATAGAGTACATGTAATTGGATGGAGGTAGTAAAGAGAATTTAGATAAGGGAGGGGATCTAAATTCAATCAAATTGTACAAAATTTGGCAAAACATCAAAGAAAGAGAAAAATGACTGTCTTGAAGCAAAATGTCTTTGTATTTATATTTTGACAACAAAGACTCCAGAAGCAGTGTGTTTGGCTTTGATTTTCATAAGCAAAAGTGAATCTTTAGGGTTTCATTAAAGTAATTGATAATAAATTGGATATTTGCCATTAAAGTTCAGTAAGCAGACGAGTGGATGACAAATATATGGTGCATCTATACAATGGAGTACTATTCGGTGGTAAAAAAAGATGACATTAGAACTTTGCAGGTAAATGGATGGAGTTCAAAGTCATTATGCATAATGGTGAATGGTTTCTCTCATTTGTGGATGCTAACACCAAATCCCCCAGATGAAAGGCAAGCTGAGCATTATTGTTATATTTCTGTTCATCTGAAGGCAACTATGTTGTTATGGTGTAAATCTCTCAAGGGGCTCTAGAATCTACCCACCACTTATTTTCAGACTCTAGTTACTGTATATGAGTGGAGAGTATGTATCCATATTTTAGAGTAATATAAAATAAATGAAGGGAAATGTGAATTCCTAAACATAAAAAAAGAGAAGGATGCAGGACAGTTATGGCAGAATGCATGATCTAGGGTGGGGTGGGGGGAAGGGAAAAGGGAATATGCCTAAACTGAATTGAAAACTGATGTCTGAAATATACAAAACATCAATAAAAGCATAAAAATTTAACTCTGGCTCCATTTTACCCAAGGATATTTTAACTATAGTAGTTTAATAGACCGTTTAAATCACATCAACCTGTTGAAAATGAAATTTCTGTTATTGGAATAAACAGTTTTAAGAACAACTGAATTTAACTAATGTTTTTACCACTGTTTCATAATCAGTAATTGGTGTGACATCAAGCAGAGTTTCCTTGAACACGGATACAACTTACATCAAGAAAAAACAAGAAATTAGAACTATTGAAGCTATTACATGAGAGAAAAACATTCTGAATCAGAAATAAAGATATTACATTAGCCAAAAGTTAGTTATTATCTAGAGGAACTTGGTACCAGAGTTTTGTCTTCCTTATAAATTAGTCTAACTTTAGAAGCAAAGGAAAGTTGTTATGGAATGAATGTAAATAATGATGGACCAGAAAGAAAAGCTGTTAAATATCTTCCAGCATAAAAATAAAAGATTAACTTCTGCAGGCACAAAGGATTAAACCTAAAGCTACTGGAATTATGCTTATTAAATTCCTGAAGCCCTGCTGGCAGCTTTATTCAAGTGCCTTCTTCTTAGTGTCACACTTTACTTTTCATACATGCGTGCAAAAAGACCTGCATCTTTTTAGGAAAAAAAAAATGGAAATCACACTTACTCATCTCCACTTCCAAGGATGATTACCCCCTTCTTCTGGCCACCAGCACACATTCCCTCTATCACCCTGCACATGTCAGACAGGACAATGGGGACAGCTGCATCAGTCAACAATAATGTGCTCTGGGGGTGTGAGCTCTGGTCTGGCCTGGGTCACCTTTGAGAATGATGTCATGTCATCATGCTCCATCATATCTGGTCATTAATCCTCCTCTTCAGACTGGTCAAAGAGAGGACACAGAAGTTCTACAAGACAGAGCCAGTATTTTGGAGAAAGTGTGTTAGTGACAGATGGCATTGAAACTAAGGCATTATAAAAATTAGTTTACAATGAAAATCTCTCTTGTCAGGACTCTGGGGGGTCAGTCAGATGATTCATCTGCACATAGACCTCTTGGCTACACAGTGTATTGCTTGCCTGAGGCTAGGAAGAGTTTTATTCAAATGTTTCACAATTTTTTTTTTAATCTGGTCAGAATCTTAATGACATTGCATTTTAAGACATCTTTATGTTGTACTTGATTTTCCCAATTTACCTCTGGAATCAACTGTTCTCAATTACATTCTCACACTATAAGTTTACCAGAAAAATTCATGCCAGTTATTATAATTTTATGGGTTTATAAACACAAATATGAAACATACAAATTAGGCTAGAATTTATTAACATGAAACATTTAATACACAGAGAGATAGGGCATTATAAAGTTATATGTCATGAACATACTGAATGTGCCCAATTGCCTTTAAATGTCTAAAGTATAACCATTATATGTTATTATAGGGATTATAAACTATATTGAAGTAATATATTCAAGCATCCAAAAATCAGAGTAAATAAAAATAATTCTGCTCATTGGCTCACAGTTAGGAAGGAATGAGAGCAATAACAATAAAATAATAATGTGTAGGGAAAGACAAATACATCCTGCGGCAGCCTGAACTGCTGCAGTTTCTGATGCAAGGGAGGGAGCCGGAGGCTTCCAACTCATAAAAATGAATATTTGTCTGCCAAAGAAAGGCTGCACACATCTTTTTCCCACTGTTGCCCTCCAGGGGCCTTTTCTGACCTCGCTTTGTCCCTGTTGAGAGAGAGAATAGAGGGTATGAATATGGCTCAAGACATTTAGCTCCAGGAGGCTGCATCTCTGGGAGTAGTTCAACACCTGCGTCTCATGGGAGTAATTTAGCACCTGGATCACACTGACCTTGCTGAGTGGGGTCTGTGATGAACACCTTCCTTGGGCCTTACCTTAGGGTTTGTTCTCATTAAGGGATGAAGTAAAAGTACGATTTTGAGTTTATCACTTAACAAATGGGAAAGCTTAGGACTAGATACATTCAATGATAGCTCATTCCATTTCATTTTGTTGCCAAGACTTTCCTTTCTGGAACCTAAAGTCACAATAGTTCGTGCTGGATGCTATAGATTAGTTTTCTCAGGAACACAGGATAGATGCACGGATCCTAGTAAAGGTCCTTATCCCTAGCTCTCTATCATGCACTTTTTTTAGAACTATCATATTGGAGTCTCAGGAGAGTGAGCAGTATGGGATTTATCTCAACTGTCTGAGGAAAACAGGTTCTGGGAAGAGGGAGGCAAGACAGAGAGAGAAAAAGCCTCTTTGTCAACCCTAGTTAGGCACAGTCAGAGTCTGTATGGCAGAAGATCAAGCTCATTACATAGAAACATTTTTTTCTTATGGCAATATGTATGAAAATCTTAAAGGTCAAGCTGTATGCTAGGAATTGTTGAGAAGCTTGAAGCATTTGCTAACTGAATCATGAATTACGGTATATGTTAAAACGATTATGTTTAAAAATAGGGCACATACAGAGTTGAAAGTGACTTTGAAAATTCCCCTTATTCATGTGCACGTGCATTTTTTCGGAAGACATGTACCTTTTCACTGTAAAACTATTTTTTAAATAAAATATTTATTTTAGGATAGTTTCAGGCTTGTTGGAAAGAAGCAAAGCCAGCACAGTGAGTTTATCCCATATTCTTTGGCCCCAGTTGTGGCATTTCTAAGCCATATTATGGCAATGCTTATAAAAGAGACACTCTGACTCTTAGAATTTATTTTAAGGCCAAGAGTACCTGAACTGCTAAGCATCGGCTCTTTCACATTTCTCTTGGAATTATGCTCCCAAGCCTGGGTAAAGAGTCATTCTTAATATCTCCAGCATGAAATGGGGAAGTAGAAGACAGGATATACCCTTATTTATGAGAGAAATTTGTCCTTTGATCCTTAGGCGTAGCAAATCACAGACACTCAACTTCTGTCCTTACTTTCACTGAGATAAACGTTGCTTTTGACATTTGATATGTAATGTATGCAAATACACACTCATATACTATCTAAGATGGAGGGCAAGGGGGAGTCCTGAGGGATTAAGGTCAAGTCAGTTCAAGGCCAGCCTGGTCTACAGAGTGAGTTCCAGGACAGCCAGAGCTACAGGAAGACCCTGTCTCAAAAAGACCAAATAATAATCATAATCATAATCATAATAATCATAATCATAATAATCATAATCATAATCATAATATGCTCAAGTAACAAGACCTCAATGAACTTATTTACATTATAAACAGTAACTTTTTTGTTGCAGGATTATGTAAACATCTTCAGTGCAGATTATTTCCATTTGTAAAATTTATTCATACATCTGATTTCCTGGATTATTCTTCTAAATTTTTATGGTATATTGTCATTAATTAATGTGTGAGTCTTGATTTATGGTTAGCTAAAATAACACTTCATTTTTATTGTACAACCTCTTCCTTTTGTTCCAAGAACTAATCCAGAGGACCACATGACATTTACTCATATCTCCTGCAGGTCTTTTTGCTATGGTGAATTCTCAGGCTCTCTTTGCTTTTACTGAGTGGGAAGTTTTCAAGCAGGCAAGTCAGATATTTTGGAAAATATTCCTTAGTTAGGATTTTTCTACTATTCCCATGTTAAACTATGAGTATGTGCTCTTTAAAAGGAAGATTATAAAGGCAGAGGTATTGTCTCATCATATTAGGTCCAGGGTAAATACTATCAAAATGGATTGTATCACTCTTGGTTGCGACCTTGGCCACTAAATCCCTGCTTCCCATAATTCTCCTTTGAAGTTGCTCTTTTTTTTGTCCTGACTATCATGCATATGTTTTTAAAGGTTATAGCCAATGTTTCAGAAGTGAAAGTTTGTGTTTCTGCTTTTGAGGGCAGGTTATCTACATCAATTATTCAGAAACCTTTTCCATGAGAGATTTGTCTGTTCTCCGTTTACTTATTTGCTCAGGCATTTGTCTGTATCAATATGGACACATGCTTATTTATACTTTGGGTTATAATCAAATACTGCTGTGTTTTGTTCTATACATTGTTCCAGTTAGGCCCATTGTTCCACACATTGATCCAGTTTGGGAGACTGGGAGATCTTTCACTTGGTATCTGTGTGCTTTTGATATTCTGTTATTATTGTGGTCTGTTTAGGACATCTTTAATTTCTGGTAACACAAAATGTTGAAGCCTACAACTAACTATTTTTATGGAGTCATTAATTCCTTTTTTAGAGAATAGGATTAGTATCTGAGTTCCAAAATCTGAACACTAAATATGCTTGTTGCTACGTGAGTCTTGAGTGTCATTTCAGAGCCTTAATTGACAGAGCAACAGAATACATGGGGTAATACTAACTCCATTACAGGTGTCTATCTATCTATCTATCATCTATTGCTACATGTAACCATCTGAATCTATATCAGCTACAGAGTTCATGCAGATGTCTTTATGTCATATCTATTATCACAGTGAGATACTTGATTTCTGGCATTCAAAATTCATGTAATTTTTAATTCCAACACACACACACACACACACACACACACACTTAATTTCTCAAATAAAACACAACACAAAAGCCTAGTGCCTTTCCAAACAATATAATCTATTATTATTCAGAGGTATTAGTTACCCACAAAAACAACTTGTTAAGACCCTACTGCTGCAGATATCTTGAAATCAAATTGTAACTGGGATGTAACATTGCTCCCTGATGGCTGGCTCTCCAGTTGCTAGATGGCACTATGCAACATCTGCTAAGCTGGTGTGTGCTAATGGCTTTGTTGGTCGAACCCAGCTGTAAACTCTCCAAACTATCATACCAACCTTCCAGAGGAGAGGTGTCCATTGATGCAATTGTGGAATGACTCTTATGTATATAACCATTTCCTTCCTTTTTAGTTTTGGTCTTTGCTCTTCAAATGGGAATCTATATCCAATACTGTAAACCTGGTCCAAATTCCATAACTGTGGACTTCTTAGGCCCACGAATTGGGGGGGGGGGATTCTAACGTGGCTTCTTAGCTGAGTTGATATGGCTCCTAAGATACTTCTTAAATATTTATGCTTATATCCACAGACAAAGTCTACTCTTAACCCTAAACAGAGAAGCCAGTCCTTGCAGTGAATGGAGATAAAAGCAAACCCAGGACAGAACAGGATGTTGGCAGTAAATGATGGTTGAGGGTTCATCCCTAGACCAGACATTTATACCATTCCCTTAAGGTTCAGGTAACATTGTAGAAGAGAGGTCGGAAAGAATATAAGAGCTGGAGGATGAGGAGAGGGGCTGCAAGTAAAAGTATATTCGAAGCATAGCATACTCATATCAACCATGAGCTCACAATAACTGTCCACGCTGGACCTGGGTCTACAGAAGTTGGATCCTCCTAACAGTCAACTACAGAGGGGGAATGTGACTCACAGGTTCCTAACACTTACTGATGATGCATTAATATCCAACGGACTCTGAGAGAGGTATTAGGCAGCATATCCCATTGTGTACCCACTCTGGAGTTCACCAGGTTTTGATGGTTAGATCCAAATTCATGGTCGCAAAGACAACCTTAGTTAAACTTTGTGGGACCCTAAACAAAACCAAAGATAGTAAATAATTCATAATCTTAAAATTGTCTACAAACCATTACATGTGTTAAGGTGCATGCTTTGAGTTTCTAAAACCTTCCTGTTCTTCACCTCCATTTCCCTCTTATACTCTTGGTAACCACTGACTGGATTGTGTGGTTTCTAGTGTTTTCTTTACCAGAATGTCATGGCGTGGAACTGCACAGAATGTAGGCCTTTCAGACTGACTTCACAGACCTGTAAATATGAAATTAATATCCCTTCATGCTTGATATGTCTTTATAGCTCATTCTTTTTTATTGCTAAATAGTATTTCACCAAATGAATGCACTAAAATTTGCCCGTCCATTCATCTCCTGAAGGAAATCTTAATTGACTCTATTTTTAGACAATAATGAATAAAGCTGCTGTAGGCATTCGAATGGAAGGGTTTTGAGGAAATATGCTTTCATATTCATTGTGTAAATAAATACATGGGCCAAAACTGCAGAGTAAGAGTCATGTCATCTTTGAAGGAAATAGTGAAATTGTCCTCTATAGTGACAGTTTTGTACTTCTCCCTTGAATGAATCAGAGCTTCTCTTATTCCGTTTTCTCACTGTGAATTGGTACCATACTTTCCTGGACTTTACAGTCCTTTTGATATATATGAGGTAGTATCCTAGTTTTATGATTTGCATGTCTCTCATGTCCAATGATGTGAATGAATCATCCTTACATATTCTTACCATTTCTATCTTGTCTTTAAGCATCTGCTTCGCCTTTTCTCTGATGTCCTTAAATTGGGCATCTTTTCTTCCAGTAATTAAATTTCAAGTGTTATACACACATTTTGAAACATATTTTCCATTGAGAGTTTCTTGCAAATATTTATTCAAAATGTGGATCTTTCCCTCATATTTCCAATATCCTTCAAGGAATAGAAAAAAAAAACATTTTTTCTTTCATCGGTTGTACTTTGATTATTGTATCTGAAATGTCACCACCAAATCAAAGATCACTTCAATTTTCTTCCATGATCTCTTGCACCACCTTGAATTTTACATTTAAATTTATGATTTAGCCTGGCCCACTTATAGTAAAAATAAAAGATCTATGCATGATCTCAATATTATGTGCTGGAGACCTTCGTTACAACGCCATTTGTTGAAAAGACTGTTCTTTCTAAATATAACTACGCTGTTGTCAAATTGGCAATATTAGTGTGCAGCCATTTCTGGGTTCTATTTGCTTCCATTAATCCATGTGTTTATTATTTCCCCAATATCCAGCCTTCATTTCTGTATCTGCCTTCATAGGATGTCTCAATACTAGAACATGACTCCTTTCACACTGTTCTCCTCCTCCTCTTCCTCTTCCTCCTCCTCTTCCTACTCTTCCTCCTCTTCTTCCTCTTCCTCCTCTTCCTCTTCACCTTCCTTTTTGTTCTTTTGCTCCTTGTTCTCCTTATCTTCTTCCCTTATTTTTATATTGTTTCCTATATGTCTTCTGCCTTTACGTATAAGCTTTAGAATAGATGACCAATACTACTAAATAGATTTCTATGTGTTTCACTGAGATTACTTTGAAACTATAAACCAAGAATTGATATCTTTAAAATGTTGAGTCGTCCCGTCTACAGACATAGAACATTTATCCATTTATTTAGGTCTATGGTTTCCGTACATCCTCAGCAGCATTTGTTTTTTGTTTTCTTAATCATGATCATTCTGACTTGGTTGATATAGAATCCTAATGTAGTTTTAATTTACATTCCTCTGATGGTTAAAGATGTAGAATAGTTTTTCATATGCTTGTTGGTTATTTGTACTTTGTCTTTTTAGAATTATCTGCTCACTTCATTACCCCATTTATCGATTGGGTTGTTTTATTTTGTTTGTTTTGTATTTTTTCTAGGTTGTAGGGTGTTAATTCTCTATCAGATATACAGCTAGCAAAGATTTTTCTCCCATTCCAAAGGCTATGTCTTTGCTCAATCATAATCATTTCGTTTGTTGTGCAGAAGTTTGCAAATTCATACAATCCAACTTGCTGATTTTTTGGTATTATTTCCTGAGTTACCTGTGTCCTTTTTCAAAGTCCTTGCTTATACCTCCCTCACTCTTTAAAAGACTTCTGCATTAGATTGTGTCTTCTTGGATCATCAAGGATAAATTTCCCATCCTAAGATTCATAGTCCCATCTGCAAATTCTCTTTACCATATAAAGCAGTATAATTATAAGTTAGAGTATGAAGACTTCGCAGTATTGTATTCAATTATTGAAGTTTTAGCTGAGATACATTGTAGTGTAATTTCTTTTGTAATACTTTTGTGTTATTCAACTTTGGGGTAGTGTTGACATCAGGACAGGATAAGAAGCTTTAGCTCTGCTTCTATTCCAGGAAGGAATGATGGGAATCGATTCTATTCCTTAAATAGTTAGTCGAATTCATTAGTATAAGGACCTGTAACTCATGCTTTCTTTACTGGAAGAATATTAATGCATGATTTGATTTCATTAATAATACAGGAACAGGAATATTTAGAATCTATAATTTTCTTTTTTTAATTTAAATATTTTATCTTTTGAGTATTTCTTACATGGGTACTTCATTTACATTGTTTCCCCAGCTTTCTCCCACCCAACTCCTCCAGTGTCTCTACCACACTCTGTCTTGAATTGAAGACTGCTCCTTTAACTATCATTGTCTACATATATTATATATACATGTATATATCCCATTGCATCCATGTGGCATTGCTCCCATGTGGCATTGCTCATCTGTACTTTCTTTTACAGCTTCGTGTGATTTTTTGCTTTATGATATCTTTCAAGAAATTGTTCCCATCAAAATCAACAATATTGTCCCCTTTCAATTATTGCTAGTTAATTTGATCTTTTTGTTTTTATTTGTAATACTTATGTATTTTTTTAGAAAATCAACTTTGGTGACTCGGGAAGGGTGAGAGGGGTGGGAGATGGACACAGGTGTATATTCGATTAATGCATATTTAATTGACGTGAGTTCAA
Organism: Rhizomys pruinosus; assembly: GCA_009823505.1. Lineage (NCBI taxonomy): Eukaryota > Metazoa > Chordata > Mammalia > Rodentia > Spalacidae > Rhizomys > Rhizomys pruinosus. Next base: position 129,839 of record VZQC01015218.1, on the reverse strand, counting down.
CAAGTATCCAGTTTTGCCCAGACTCTGTCTACAGGCTACATGGTGTTTTAGGACTTAGTAAAAGTAAATATGTGTATATTAAACAACATTGGTTTAAAGGCGCTGATAAAAACCGTAATGCATCTGAGTTAATTGGAGATATAAATTGCTGTTGTCCACATTTGTTTTAATTAAAATCTGTATAACAATAACTTTGGGATTGGCATATACAAATGTTCTCTATAATTTTGCTGTTGTACAGTATCACCTTGTAGCAATCTCTTTCACCTATAGGATGATTTAACTTAAAAATTAACTTTGCTTCCCAAGTTAATTACATACAGTCACCCAAAACAGCATGGGTGAATTTGATGAAATCTGTGCCTCGATTTCCATTTATTCTTATTTTATTGATTTCAATTTCAATATTAACTTTCATATGAGTTTTTTTCTTTTTTTAGGCTTAAATGCCTTTTCTTCTTTTAATGCAATACATTTATTGAGCAGGAAGCATAGGTTATTCACTTTAGGTTTTGTTGGTTTTTGTTTGTTATGTGGCATCAACATTATATATTTTTCATTTAGCATGTTTTATTGTTGCCTTCCACAAATTTTGGTGTTGTGCTTTAGTACTTTTTAAAAATATCTTTCATTTATTGTTTTTATTTTATGTTTATGAGTGTACTGCTTGCATGTAGGTGCACCTGTGCCACGCAATACTAGTGAAGGTAAGAAGAAGGTGTCAGATCTTCCAGAAGTGGAGTTACAGATGTTTGTTTGCTCCCATTCGACTGTGGGGAACTGAATTTGAGTCTTCTGCAAGAGCAGCCAGTGCTCTTAACCACTGAGCCATCTCTCCAGTCCCTGTTTTAATATTTGTATTATTTATTTATTTATTTATTTATTTATTTATGTGTTTATTTATTTATTTATTTATTTTGAGACAGGGTCTCACTCTGCAGCACTGACTATCCTGGAACTGAGTGATTTACCTACTTTGGCCTTGCCAGAGCTAGTGTTAGAGCTGTTTGCCAACATGACTGACCTGTGTTTTAGAATACATTAAATTTAAAACATATTTCTAATTTTCTCTTAAAATGCTTGGATTATTTAGCAGTGTTTTATATAATTCCAGATGCATTGATATTTCCAGTTTTCTTTCTGTTTTTGATTTGCAGTTTGATTAATGTTTTTATAATCAGTGGATACAGATCTTATAAAAATTTATTAATATGTGGGTGATGATGGTAAGAGCTTGAGAAATGCATTCTGCTGTTTGTAGATGGAGAATTCTACAAATGTCTACTAGACCAAGCTAATCAAAATTACTGTTTGTGTTCATCCGATCTACCAATACTTTAAAAGTCAATGATGCTTCAAACTTTACTATTGGATTTACCTATTTCACTCTACAGTTCTATCAGTTTTGTGCCTAATGTGTTCTGACACTAACATTAGTTGCATATGCACAATATTCTTAAATTTTCCTGGAAATTGGCTGCTTTATCATTATAGCCTAATATCACAATTCTTATTTTGAAGTCTGATAATCCCAAATTAATATTAGGTAGCTCAGTTTTCTTTGGATATGTGGTGGTATATTATGCATTTCATTCTCTATACAGATAACTTGAGTCTTTGGTAAGGTCAGTTTTTTTATACACAACATAGAGTTGAAGCATGTTTTTCTCATATACTCTGATAATTTCTGTTTTTTTTAATCAATGTGATTATAACAATGGTACTTGAAATGATAAAACAGTTAACTCATAGCTATTTGCAACTAGTTAAGATTTTTTTCTGTTCTCTGGTGATTACGTTTGTGTTCCCTATGTTTAATTTCTCTCGTTTTAATTATAATTCCCATGTGCAATCACAAGCTATTATATCTTAGAATAGGTGATAAAGTCTTTGAAGAATACTTAGTCCTTTAGTGTCTCATAACCTAAATATAATAATAGAAATTTACAACACTTAACCACTTAACACTTATCTCAATTATACATTCAAAAGGAACAATGCAAATATCTGTTATATATATGCAATAGTGCATATATGCACAAACATATTCTTAACCAAATAGGACAAAAATATTCAAATCAATTACAATCCATGTTTCTGCAACTGGTCATGTGGGTTCAGCTGCTACTTATAACTACCCTCCTGTGCTGCCCATTCTGTGTTTGTTTCCTCCACCATCAGTGGGCATCTCTGCAGGTCTTGGCTCTTTCCCTGGATTGATAATTGCAATTTCCCATTGACCGTAATCACAGGACATGGTAGCACCAAAATACAATGGAAGGAATTGTCTGCCCTGTGGTGTCCAGACAACAGAGTTTCCTTGTATTTCCTTGTATCCATTATCTCTGGCTTATACAATCTTTCCACCCTCTTTTCTACTATGATCCTGGGGCCTTGGAAGGAGAAGGTACAATACAGGTGTCCCATATAGAGTTGAACACTCTGTGGTCTCTTATTCTTCAGATGATGATTCGTCTCTGTGTTGACCACCATCTCCTGGAAGAAGAACATTTCCTGGTGAGTTGAGAGGTGTACTAATCTTTGGAAATAACAATAACCAATCATCAGTCAGTTTAATATGTCTATTTAACAGAAATAGGGAAGTAGGTTTTCCCTTTGGCCTGTGATTTGGCTAGCTACAGTTTTGCAACCTGATAACCATGCCAGGTATGGACTCTGTGCTATGAAGAAAGCCTTAAATCCAATTAGAAGGTAGTTAGTTGCTCCCATAGTATTTGTATTAGTCAGGGTTCTCTAAAGAAACAGAAGCAACAGGACGAATATATTGCTATATACAAATTTATTGATTTGCTCACGTGACAGAGCTCAAGTAGTCCAACAGTAGCGGCACCACAACTGTGGACCATAGCTTATGCCTGCTGTGTTAGTCAGGGTTCTCTAAAGAAATAGAAGCAACAGGATGAATATATAGCTATTTACAATTTATTGATTTGCTCACGTGATAGAACTCAAGGATTCCAACAGTAGCCACCACACTGGAGAGGCTGAGCATCCAGGGAACTGCTCAGTCAGCAAGGCTGGATGTCTCAGTAGTCCCAACCTGGTGCTAAAGGCCCAATGGATTCCAGGAGATCTGCTGGTCTTAGTACACGCTAGGATCCGAAGGGTTGATCACAGCAGCAAGACAAACTCACCAGTGAGAGAGAGGCAAGCTGCAGGAAAAAAGGGAACAACACAAGTATCTGCTTAATATATGTATATATATATTTATATACATAAATATATATATTTATAAAAATATATATTATATATATAAATATATATAATTTATAAAAATATATATTATATAATATCTATATCTATATCTATATCTATATCTATATCTATATCTATATCTATATCTATATCTATATCTATATCTATATCTATATATATATGAACAAGCACATTCTTAACCAAATAGGACAAAAGTTAATATCTATTATAATCCACATTTCTGTAATTAGTCCCATGTCTTCAGCTGATATTTATGACTACCTTCTTCTACTACCCATTCTGTATTTCCTCCACCATCAGCAAGCACCTCTGCAGGTCTTGACTCTTTCCCTGGAGGAGTGACCCATACCTTCATCCTTTATTGTCCTGTCTGGTTTGGGTTGTTGGAGTTTCCATTGACCTTAATCATAGGACATGGTTAGCACCAGAGGCACCTTACAGCATCTCCTGCCTTCAGACATAATCTTCTTTGCCCGCCATTGTGGAGAAAAGTCCATTTCCCCCTGGTAGTCTGGATCAATCACTCCTCCTCCTCACTTTTATTCCTTACTTAGCCTGTTGGCTTATGGGCAGTAGAAGCCCAAGTGGCCAGGGGAAGTCTTACTTCCAGTTCATGGAACGTTTGCTTATATTCCTGGCAAAAGACTCCCCCCTTTGGAGCCAAAACTTTTAGACCAGCAGAATGAAGGTTGTGGGTACAGGAAGCAAAAATTTCCTACTGGGTCACTAGGGGTGACAGTGAGGGAATCACTCCCACTCACCCCTTGGTTCTTGGACCATGAATTCTGGCTATAGAAGAAACAGTACCATAAGTGGGCCCTGATTCAAAGAATATACCCTGCTGAGAACCTTACCCCAGCCCTCCAGGGTATTGCTACCTAATTGGTACTCTCACTGTGTCTTCAAGAGGGCCATTCCATTGTTCTATCAAGCCAGCTGTTCTGGATGGTGGGGAACATGTAAGACCAGTGGATACATGACCATGAGCCCTAGTCACACTTCTTTGGCTGTGAAGTGAGTTCCTTGGTCAGAAGCTACCTGCATGCACATACATGTGGGATCATTCACTGTAGCTTGGGGAACCTACACCCCCAAAGAAAGTCACTCTCCCTTTACCAGCAATCTTTAACTACCAAGAGTTCCTCAAGTAGAGGTGGAGCCTCAGGAGTCCATACCCACTGTATGCTTGAACTTTTAGCTGGTTAGATCTTGTATACCCCTGTAGAAGTAACCACAGCTGCTGTGAGTTCACATGTGCAACAGCCATGCCAAATCCAAGGAATAGCATTTAACAGCACTCGTTTTGCTCCTCTAATTCTTATGTTTCTACAAAACTTTTTCTTTTTCTTTTTTTAAATTTATTTATTTATTTTTTAATCAAATCTAGACTCGTGTTTCCCCCATTTCGCCACCCTAACCAGAGCTCATGCATTACTGCCAAACATGCTTTTTTCTTTCTCAGTCTTTCTCTGTATTCTCCATGTGGAAGTTGACTGTTTTGAGCAGAATGTTCACTGTTTCAGACAGTTCTTTGATCAGTCCTTCTTTGTTGTTTTGTTGTTGTTTGTTTGTTGTTGTTGGTTGTTGTTGTTTCCAATATGCCATCACTCCCAACTACTTTGGATAAAAGCTCAAGGGGCCATTCGAGCGAGAAAATATTTATAACTAGGTAAGTTGGCACTAGCATACCCAGATAAGGGATACCATTCGTCGTCGTTTTGTTTTTTTCTGGACAGTGTTACTGTCATCAGCAAGATGTCCTTTAGCTCCAGCCATTTTCTGCAAAGCTCATGACTTGTCATTTCTTTACTGCTGCATGAACTCCTTGTGGAGATGGTACCACAGTTTTCTCTATCCACTCTCAGCTTGAGGGGTCCATTCTGGTTGGTTTCCAGTCTCCTTCTCTTTGTGAGAAGCTGAAATAAACATAGCCGTGCATTATCTCTGTGGTGGGGTGAGACTTGAGGGTACATTGCTGTAGGAGTGTTATGGCTGGGTCAGGTGGCAAGTTTTCATTCTCTGGTCTTCCAATGGTGTTCTCTACACTGCTGTTCCATAGTGGCTGTACACAGTTTACATTCCCACCAGTAATGGAGTGAGTGTTCCCCTTGTCCCCACAACCTCTCCAGAAATTCGGTAATCATTTGTTTTCTTGTTCCTAGCCAGCCTTATTGGAGTAAGATGATACTTCAAGTAGGTTTGTGATTTGCATTTCCTTAATGACTTAGTGATGTTGGACACTTCTTAATGGTGTTTCTCAGGCCATCTCTAATCCCCTCAATTTTGAAGTCCTCTGTTAAGCTCTTTTGATCCATTATTGAGTGAGGTTTATTTGTCTTCTTTCTTTCTGTATTTTGAGTATTTCATATATTCTGGAAATCATATGCCTTGTCAGATGTTTTGCGGTGAGGTTTCCTCCACTCTATACGGTTTCTCTTCACTTATCTTGATGATTTGCTTTTGATGACAGAAGTTTTGAGTTTAATGATGGTCCCATTTGTCAATTCGACTTAAATTCTTGTGGCAGCTGCTGTCTGATTAGGGAAGTCTTTTCCTAACCCTATGTCTTGTTAGTCTGCTCGCAAATTTTTCTTTCTAATCGCCGTTCAGAGTTTGGGGTTTACGTTTGAGGTCTTTGATCCAATCTGGAGTTGACTTTTGTACAGGCGAGAGGTAGGGATTTAATTTCACTCTTCTGCAAGTGGTGATCTCCAGTGTTTGCCAACACCACTTGCTGATCGATGCTTGTCTTTTCTCCATTGTTGCTTCTTGGCCCCTGTCAAATATAAGATGTTTTTTTGATTGCTGGAACTGAAATTGTATAGTGCATCAGATTGTGGATCTTCGGTTTTGTTCCTTGGTCAACAGGTATGTTTTTGTGCCACGTCCCCAGGCTTTTTTATAGGCCTGTAGTATAGTTGATGTCTGGTATAGAGATCCCCTGTAGTGCTGCTTCTTTCCTTCCAGGTTTTTTTGGCTATTCGGGGTCTTTTGTTTTTTCCAAATGAATTTGAGGACGTTTTTTTCCAGGCTGTGAAGAACTCTTTGGGATTTTGATTGGATTGCATTAAATCTATACAAGAGTTTTGTAAAAGACATTTTTACAATGTTAATTTTCCCAATCCATGAGCATGGGAGTTTTTCCATTTCTGATGTTCCTCAATTTATTTCTTTAAAGGTTTAAATTTTGTTGTGAGATCTTTGTTGTCTTTGGTTAGGTTTGTTTCCAGGTCTTTTTTGTTTTTGAGGCTATTGTGAGTGGAAGGTCTCTTCGAAGTTCTTTCTCCAGTCGCTTGTTCTTGGTGTAAGAAAGGCCATTATTTTATGGTTAATTTTTGTATCCTGCCATTTGCTGAAGTGTTAATCATTTCTAGGCGTTTTCTGGTGGAGTTTTTAGGATCCCTTAGTATACAATCATATCATCAGCAAATGGGGCTAGCTTTGAATTCCTCTTTTCCAATTCGTACTCCTTTAATTTCCTTTCTTGCCTTATTGCTCTAGCAAGGTTTTCACAGCACTATATTGAAAAGGCTGGTGACAAGAGGCAGCCTCTGCTGAGTTCTTACCTTTAAAGGGAATGTTTTTTTTTTCATTTCCCCATTTAGGATGATATTGGCTGTGGGTTTCCTGTATATGGCTTTGATTACATTGAAGAATGATCCCTCCAATCAAATGTCTTCTAGAACATTAAGCATGAAGAGATGCTGGATTTTGTTAAAAGCTTTTTCAGCATCAATTGAGGTGATGGTGTGGTTTTTTTTCTTTCATTCCATTTATGTGTTTGATGATGTTTATTGATTTTTCATATGTTGAACCATCCCTGAATCTCTGGTATGAATCCAACTTGTCATGATGGAACGTTCTTCTTGATGTGGGTCTCTGTATGTGATTTGCCAGTCTCCTGTTTAGATTTGACATATGTGTTCATTAGGGAGATGGGTCTATATTTCTCCCTTTAGTTGTATCCTTGCCTGGTTTTGGTAATAGAGTGATGCTGACTTCGTAGAAGGAATTTGGGAGAATTCCCTCTGATTGTACCTTCTAAACACTTTCAGTAATAATGATTGTAGGTCTTTTTGAAATGTTTATTAGAATTCGCCATGAAACTGTCTGGGCCTGGGCTTTTTTTAGTTGGGAGGTTTCTTATTACATCTTCAATTTTTCTTATGTATTATTGGTCTGTTTAAGCTGTAGTCTCTATCTGGTTGGCTAAGCTTTGGTGATTCCCGGATTTCAGATATTCATCCATTTCTTCTAGGTTTTCAAACTTGGTAGAATCTAGGTCTTGACAGTATCCCTGTATGATTTTCTGGACTCTTTCCTTAGTCTGTTGTGCTTATATATTTCTCTTTTCATCACAGCGATTGTATTGATTTGGAGTTGTTCCTTCTTTCTTTTTGTTAACTGGGCTAGAGGTCTGTCTATCTTGTTTATTCTTTCAAAGAACCAACTTTTGGCTTCATTGATTTTTTGTATTGTTTTCTTTGTTTCTATTTCATTGATTTCTGCTCTGATTTTTGTTATTTCTTCCTGTCTGTTGCGTTTAGGGTTCATCTGTTGTTGCCTCTCAAGTGCTTTTAGCTGTAGTGTTAGATCATTCACTTGTGCTCTTTCTGTTTTTCTAATGTAGGCACCCAGGGCTATAAACTTCCCTCTTAGGACTGCTTTTAAGGTATCCCATAGGTTTTGTTGTGTTGTATTGTCATTGTCATTCAGTTCCAGGAATGTTTTTATTTCTTTCTTTATCTCTTCCTTGACCCATTCATTATTCAAGAGTGTGTTGTTTAGTCTCCATGTGTTCTTGTAGGCAGGAGGGCTTGTCCTGGTGTTGATGTTGAGCTTCATTGCACTGTGGTCTGACAGGATGCATGAAATTATTTCAATCTTTTTGTATTTGTAGAGGTTTCTTCTGTGTCCCAGTATGTGGTCGATTTTGGAGAATGTTCCGTGGGGTGCTGAGTAGAAAGTGTATTCTCTGGTATTAGGGTGGAATATTCAGTAGAGGTCTATGAGGTCCCTTTGGTGTATCATATCGTTCAGTTCAGATGTCTCTCTGTTTACTCTTTGTCCTGTTGACCTGTCCAAAGGACTCAGTGGGGTATTGAAGTCCCCTACTATGAGTGTACTCGGGTTAGTGTGTGACTTGTGGTCCTGGAGAATTGTCTTTATACAGTTTGTTGCACCAGAGTTTGGTGCATATATAATGGCACTCTTTGTCTCTTCGATTTCTTTTTTTTTTGGTCTTTTCGAGACAGGGTCTCCCTGTAGCCCCAGCTGTCCTGGAACTCACTCTGTAGACCAGGCTGGCCTTGAACTCACAAATATCCACCTGCCTCCGCCTCCCAAGTGCTAGGATTAAAGGCGTGCACCACCATGCCCAGCTTGATTTCTTTTACTTTGAAGTCTATTTTGTCTGATATTAAAATAGCAACACCTGCTTTCTTTTTGGTACAATTTGTTTGGAATATTTTTTCCATCCTTTCACTTTAAGGTGGTGCCTGTCCTTGAAGGTAATGTGCCTTTCTTGTAGACAGCATATGGATGGATTCTGTTTCCTAATCCAATCTCCCAGTCTATGTCTTTTGATTGGGAAATTCAGTCCATCAATATTTAATGTTATGACTGATAGGTTTGTGTTGCTTCCTTTTGCCTTGTTATCCATTTGCAGTTTCGGTTTAGGTTTCTACTTCTGCAGTTATGCTTTTATTGATTTCTCTTTCTAGGTGCCTGGGGATGGTTGCCTCTTTTTTCTGTTCTTTGAATTGCTTCAAGTATTCTCTGAAAGGTTGTTTTTCTGGACATGTATTCTTTCAACTTTTTTATGTCATGGAAGGTTTTTCTCTCTCCTTCAATTATAATCGACATTTTTTTGCTGGTTACAGTAACCTGGGTTGGCATCTATTGTCCTTTAACACTGGGAATGCTTTGCTCCAGGTTCTTCTTGCTTTCATAGCTTGCATTGAGAAGTCAGTTGTAATTCTGATAGGTTTCCCTTATAGGTCACTTGTTTTTCTCTTGTGGCTCTAAGGATTTTGTCTTTGTTTTGGGTGTCTAACATTTTAAGTATGATATGGCGTGGAGAATTTCTTTTCTGATCTTGTCTGTTTGGAGTTCTATGTGCTTCTTGTATTTGTATTGCTTTGTCTATTTTTTTAGTTTGGCGAAGTTTTCATCTATTATTCTGTTGAAGATCTGATCAATACCATTCTCTTGGGATTCTCCTCCTTCCTCTACTCCTATGAAGTGGAGGTTTGATCTTTTCATAGTGTCCCACAGTTCCTGGTTGTTCTACTTTTGTGTATTGTTAAATTTTTTCATAATCTTTTCTTGAGGTTTTTAGTTGTTCTTTGTTATCTTCCAGGTCTGATATTCTTTGTTCTGCTTCCTCCATTCTGTTTCTGAGGCTTTTTCCATTCCTTTCCTCTTGATTGGATGAGTGTTTGATTTCCTTTTTCATTTCCTCTTCTGATTCTTTAGTATTTCCTACTTCTTTTTGGAGCTTCTTAATCTCTTCCTGTAGCTCTTTGCTTTGCTGGTTGGTTTCCTTATTTTTTCAGCATGGGATCTTTTTCAGTGTTTCCGCTTCCTTCGAGTTTGTCATTCTCTCTCTCTAGGTCCTTCTTGAGTTCTTCATTCTCTTTTCTTGTTCTTTTGATTTGCTCTTTGCAATCTTGTCAGTTCTTTAAATATGTTCCCAATTGTGTTCTGATATCTGTGTCTTGGGCCATCCCCAGGGGGATCCCACTGTAGGAATCTTCATAGGGTTGTAGAGCTTGACGTGGGATTATTGCCCCTTTCCCTTGTTGTTCTTCTTTGTGTTTCTGGCATATGAGCTTCTCCTTGCCTGTATTCCAGTGAAGTCCTAATGCCTCTTCACTTGTTGAAGGGTTGCTTTGCTTACCTCCTTCAGATGCCTGCTAATCCCAGTTGGGTGGGGGGGGTTGTAGGAGGCTCCTTGCCCAGGCCCCTGAGCTTGCTCTCTGAGCTGGTCATGGGAGAATCTCAGATCTCAGACTCACACAATACCACCTCTTTAATACCAGCTGGGAGGATAACTCCACCATCAAAGCCACAATAGCCAATTAGAGCCAAACCGACAACTGGATTAACTATATTAAATCAATCAACAATCATCCTTGCTGAAGCACCCAGCTGCTGCCTACCTACCTGCACTTGCCTCAGCTTGTCTTGGGAGATCTCCTCCAAAACTTTTTCTACAATGTTCCCTGGGCCTTGGGGCTGGAGAGGTTGATACAGTTGTCATATCTATGCTGAGTACTCAAAGTCTCTTATTCTCAACATTCTTAACAGGAATGAGTCACTCTTGAACCACTACTCACTGTAGTAAGAAGCTTCTCTAAGGTTTATATTCAAAGATTTGTTAACTATCAACAAATTAATCAGAGTTAAAATTCTCTCATAATTCTGAAATGTATCATCACCGATGTAATCTTGATTGTAGTTGCCACTAGATTATTTTTTTGATATGACAGGCTGTCAACATTTATATGCAAGCTGAACACATTGTACGATTAAAACGAGATAGATGTGCCTCCCATGGGATTTAGAAAATCTAAATAGGGTTATGGGAGGGGGGAGGCACGTGATACAGAGGCCTAGGTCCATTGTTTTCTGAGTTGTTGCTATGTCGCTTTACCTCATTTTGGGCCTTCGGCTCTAGGTTACTTCCCCGTTTACTCTTAAAGATCCCATGACTTTACCCTACTATAACCTCCCTAACTCACTACCCTTACATTTCCTTTTCCTAATCCCTTCCTCACCACTCCTCTTCCCTCTTCCCTTCCTTCTTCTTATTACTTCCTCTTCCTTCATTCTCCTCTCTTCTTCCCCTTCCTTTTTTCCTCTTTTTCCTTCCCCCCTTCCTTTCCTTACTGAGTTGTTTCTCTCTCTCTCTCTCTCTCTCTCTCTCTCTCTCTCTCTCTCTCTCTCATCTTGTGGACTTCAGCTTCAGGTCATTGCTATCATACTGTGCTGATAAAATATGGAGGTGAAGATTTTAATTGTCTTCTTACAAAGCCTTGATATTGTAGAGAGCATGATTTGGCCTTTGGAGTTTGGTCACTGATATACCTCCTTTCTTGCCTTCTGTTCCTGACATCAGAATTCCTAACCTGTATTTTCAGGAAGCCCTCATTCTTCAGAATACTTCTTTTCTGCTCCTGAAATAAATGAGTGTAACAGTAGGTCCTATAATGGAATAAATCCCTTTTTGTGACTTGGATAATGTTGTGTTTTAGAAGTTTCTTTGGTCCATAGTCTTTTTCCTTTGGGCCACAGCCATGGATTCTCAGGAAATTCTGAAAGGATTTTATAATTATTACTCTTTTATACTCCTTGATACATGGTGTTGGTCCTGGCTGTAAAGACTATGAAATTGTGGTACACTATTGAGACTGTGGTCCCGAGGAGTTTCTTGGTTTCCTGAAATTTGTATCACATTAGTTAAAATTGTCTTTCAAAGCTTGTATTCCACTAAGGCACCACTCAGTTGTTATATGTTATTTCTCTTATTGATTTTCATTACATCATCACTTCTCAGAAAAGTCTTTGATCAGTTTGGTTAGCCTTTTCTTGTTGAATGGATGTGGTAATTACTCCCAAGCTGCTTATGTATTGGATGCAAAACTGAAAGCCTGCATCTGATAACTGTATTTTTTTCTGTATGGAATGTGTAGTCTCAGTGACCTGTGCTGGGTTTGTTGGTGTAAACTTTTCCCACTTCTGTAGGAATAAAACTTTGTCTGGCTTGAGGTAGGGCCTGCAAATTCTGTCCCAGGGCTTCCTTGAGTTATATGATATCTTTGTGGGCATCTAAGTTGCCTCTATGAGTTATCTGTAGCTCTGTGACGTCAAGATATTGCAGTGTTTTCTGCCTCACCTATCTCTGCAAAGTTCCAGACACTGATGGCCTCATCCATCGAGATATTGAGCAAAATGTCACACCTCTAGTTTACTGTTTACATAAACAGAAGTTCTGCTACCCCCAGTAGGAGCCAAGATGGCTTGCCCTTCCCTTCCTCTCATTCACACCCTTCTGCCATCCCACTTCCTTTCCCAGAGCACAGTAGCTTTAGTATATAAACACATTGCTGGCATGAATAAAACTGAATCATTTTTCTCCTGGCCTCTCTCTTTGAGTTCATTTCCTTTCTCTTCAGGTGACTTCTCACAGTTCCCTCCCCATTCTTGCCAGAACTCAGCCTGGAACTGTAAGCCTGCTGGCCAGGCTTGTAAAGCTGTGAGCCTGGTCCGAGGAGGAAGAAGATCTTGTGGATTGTGCCCACGTGTGATTAAAGGACAACAGATTTTATTTTATTTTATTTTTTAAAAATTTTTTTTTATTATTATTTTTCTTTGCATGTGTATGAATGTACTGTCTGCATGCAGGTCTGTGCACCCGTGTCGTGCAATGCCGTGGAGGTCAGAAGAGGGTCTTGGATTCCCCTGGAGCTGGAGTTCTCCTGGAATTGGAGTTACAGACGGTTCTCAGCCACCATGTGGGTGCTGGGGATCGAACCCGGGTCCTCTGCAAGAGCGTCGGTGCTCTTACCCGCTAGGCCATCTCTCCAGCCCCCAGATTATATACTTATATATATATATATTCATATATATATCTTAATATATATATCTAATATATAAGATTCTTTTCCCCTTTTTATGTTATAAACAGCATAGTTACCCATAAGAAACTCTGTACGACTAAACTGTTTTGGGATATTCTCCGTTTGATATAGGCAATTGAGAGAAAGGAAATGAAATTGAGAAAAGGTTCTACCTTGAAGGAGTTTAAGCCTTTCTAGTGTAAACAATCAAGTTCCATGATAAATGAATGGACAGAGTATCAAGGACAGATACTAGAATCCCTGAAATAGAAATTCCATGAAGTAGAAAAGTTCTGGGGAAGCTGATGAAATTAACAGTAGATCTTGGGTAGATATAATGTAGATTGAAGAAATGAGAAGATGAATATGAAGGTAGAGGAAACATCATGTAAAGACACCGAGGTTCAACAAATCACCATGCTAGGTAAGTACACTAAAATGAAGTTTTGGTCTTGCTAAGACATTTAAAGTTATTTCTGAAGTTGATATGGAAGACTGAGGGACACTGAGCTGTAGTGTACTTGGGTTTTCATTTTATACTGAGGACTGGCTGCAGCTAGAGGTGTGGTTTGATGAGTAGCTGACAGAAAGAATACAGAAAAATTTACGGAATTGTGGAGGTGGGAATTTAGAAGGTATGGATTAATAGAGAGGCACAGGTATGAAATGAGTGACAAGTAAGCAGTATATTAAAGTGTACCTATTGATGAAATAACTGTAAAAGAAAAGTATAGGACCTCAGATTGTAAGACTCTAGATTATGTGAACTTAGTGATGAGGGATGTGATAATGCCCTGTATTAAGATTCAAAGTACGGGAAGAACAACAAGGAATATCTGGAAAGTGAGGAGAAAAGGACAAAAAAATTTCATTAAAAAAGATTATTTGAGAATTTTTTTATACAATATATTTTTAAAAATATATTTATTGATTTTTCTGGGTTTTATAATATAATTTATTTTTTACAGTGTGAATAGTTTATTTTAATTAATTCAATTAATTAATAATAACTTTTTGAGTTGAGTTGTGTTTATGAGACAGGGAATCACTGTTTCACCCTGGCGGCTGGAACTTCTCTTGTAGCTAGGCCCAGGCTGACCTCCAATGTGGCCATTCATCTCATGCACTGAAACCGCTCAGAGCTGAAATGAGTTTATATATGGTTGAGCCAACGTGTATGTGCAGAGAGATTATATTCTGATATACACATAAAATATATACATATATAAATATATACATTACATACAACATATCACCTGAGTTGGAGGATTTTCTTCCTTTCCTTTCCCTTTTTTTTTTTTTTTTTTTGCTATAAGATGTCATGTTTTCCTTAAGGAAGTGCGTGAAGGTTCCTCCTTGCATTCCCAAACAACCATCAATCTTCCCCCCATGCTCCAAACTGGGGTCCCTCCCCCCATGGTCACCCAAATGGGGGTCACAGCAAGCATACTTTCCTGTCTTGATCTTCCTGCACTGGCCTCCATGACACCGCCTGGGCAGTCCAACAATGGCAAGTCTACACTCTGACAAGGCTGATGAAATCCCAGTAGCTAGCTGCTCATTCCACAGCTGGATATCTCAGTAGTCCACCATCTGGCATTGAAGGTTTGGAGGACTCACGCTGCGATCTCTCATTTATCTCTGTTGCCTTCAGTTACACATCACTGTACCTCGACCTCGCAACACCACACCCCCCCCCGATGGTCTGCTCTTCGTGTTGTTTTCTTTCTTCCTTTGCAGCTTATCTTTTTTTCCTTATTTTGCGCCCGGTCCCCACGCACACAGAGGCACGCACACGCACACACGGATAGATTAACCAAGGTTTTTGTTTTCAAGGTCAGTTGCGGATCTGGTCCTCAGTGGTCATTCAGGTTTTTTTTTTGGGGGGGGTCCCTGGCTCTTTTTTCCTTTTAATCACCAGTTCCATCCACTCTATGACAAAGTCAGGTCTTGCAGACCAGGCTTCTCTTTTTTGAAGCATGAACAAACAGACTTTCCTCTTTATAGACTGGATTTACTGGCGACGTCTCATTAGTGGATCCCAAGGCTCCTAACTGCAAAAGACGATTGGTGACCCAACTCTGCAGGAGTTTTCAAGAGATGCTGCCATGCGTAGTCCCCTGAGGCTTAGTTGAAACTCTGAGGGCAAGGAGACAAAGTTGTCCCTTAGGTCCTTTGGCCAAATTAGTATGGGTATTTAAGTATCGGTCATTAAGCACCCAGAAAGCTTAAGTAGGGACAGCCTGATACATCACACCTACACTAAAATTGTATCCTCTGAAAACAAACGGTTTATTTCCATATCATATTTCTTGATTCGTCTTTTTCTATTTAAACTTTATGTTCTCTAAAATATGTATAAATGCCCACCATCATATACCATAAATCCAATGTCTGAAAATAAATGGTAGGTTAGTTCCAGAACTGAGCACAGTTGTGTTCAGTCATGAAGAATCTAACATTAATATTGCCCAGTTTGCCTTACAACAGGTTTACTTGGTGCTAGAATCCACAGATGAGTGATACAATTCGTCTTTTGTTTTTTGTTTTTTTTTCTGGGGACTGTGTTACTTCCCTTAACATATTTGCTAGTTCCATCCATTTACCCTGCAAATTTCATGTATCATCTCTTTTCCACTGCACAGAACTCCATTGTGTCGTTAGTTGTACCACATTTTCTCTATCTCCAACTTTTCCGTTGAGGGTCACTGGGTTGGTTCCAGCTCTTCACTCCTGTGAAGAGGGCACAGCCAATTAAAACATACCTGTACATGTATCTCTGCAGTAGAATGAGTCTTGGGTTGTATACCCAGAAGTGATTTGGCTGGGTCAGGTTGTGGTAGGCTCATTTTGAGTCTTTTCAGGTTTCTCCACACTGTTTTCCAGAATGGCTGTATGAGTTTGCATCCCACCAGCAGTGGATGGCGTTTTCCCCTTCCCCACAACCTCTCCACATTTGGTTATAATTGGTTTTCTGATCCTAGCCAGGCTTATCGGATTTCGCTGAATCTTTAAAGTGGTTGTTTTAATTTGCATTCCTTATTTATTAGTGATTTTAAACACTTTTAAAGATTGTTTCCTAGCCATCTCTATTTCCTCCCTTGTGAAAGTCTCCACTCAGCTCTTTACCCCATCTTTGAGTGAGTCCCATTTGTTTTATTATTTCTTTGTTTTATGACTAGTTTATATATTCTGGAAGTTAACTGCTCTGTCAGATGTATCAGCAGTGAAGGTTTCCTCCCACTCTGTGGGTTTTATCTTTAACTTCACTGATTGTTTCTTTTGCTGGCTGTACAGAAGCTTTGGAGTTATAAGTCCTACTTGTCATTTGTCCACCTTATTTCCTGTTCAGCTTTTTTTGCTTGTCGATTGAGAAAGTCTTTTCCTATGCCTATGTCTTGTAAGGTTGCTGCCAAACTTTTTTCTTCTATTCACTTTCAGAGTTCTGGGTTAACATTGAGGTCTTTGATCCATTTAGAGTTTGAATTTTGTACAGGGTGAGAGGGTAGGGGTTTATTTTTGTTATTCTACAAATAGTGATCCAACTTTGCCCAAAACCATTTGCTGAGCTGCTGTCTTTCCATTGAGTCTTTTTGGATACTTTGTCAAATGTGAGGTGGATTGAAAATTTTATGTTCAAGTTTCGATCTTCAGTTTTGTTCCATTGGTCTGCAGGTCTGTTTTTGTGCCAGTACCAGGCTGTTTTTATGACTATAGTGCTGTATGTAGTCTGTAGTATAGTTTAAAGTTAGGATAGAGATCTCCCTGTATTGACTGTTTTCACTCAGGTTGTTTGGCTATTCAGGGTCTTTTTTTTTTGTCCCTATGAATTTAAGGATTTTTTCCAAGCATGTGAAGAAAGTCTTGGTGATTTTAATTGGGATTGCATTGAACTGTATATTAATTTGGGTAGAATGGACCTTTTACGATATTATTCTTCCAATCCATGATCATGGGGGGGTCTTTCCATCTTCCAATCTTTCTTTCAATTTCCTTCTTCAGGAGTTTATAATTTTGTTGTAAAGAGATATTTGCTGTCTTGGTTAGGGTTTGTTTCCTAGGCATTTTATTGTTTTTGAGGGGGTTATCTGTGATTGGGAAGGTCTCCTTTAAGTCCTTCTTCAGTTGCTTGTTGTTGGCCGCGTGTAAAGAAAGGCTATGATTTTTTTCTAGGTTAATTTTCTATTCCACCACTTTACAGAAACTCTTCTAATTGTTTCTAGTAGTTTTCTGGTGGACGTTTTAGCATCCCTTAGGTAAAACTATCATATTGTCTGCAAAAGAGGGATAGTCTGACTTCCTTCTTTTCCAATTATACTCCTTTAATTCTTTTCTTGCCTATTACCCTAGCCAGTGTTCAAGCACAATATGAAGAGGAGTGGTGACAGGGCGCAGGCCGCCTTGCTGCGTTCCTCCCTTTAAGGGGAATTCTATTTTAATTTTTTCCATTTAGGTGATGTTGCCTTTGGGTTTCTTGTATATAGCTGGACTATGTAGAGGAATGATCCCTCCAGTCCCAATTCCCCTCTAAGGACTTTAAACCTGACGGGTGTTGGATTTTGTTGAAGGCCTTTCTGCATCAATTGAGGTGATCATGTGGTTTTTGTTCTTCAGTCCATTTATGTGTTTAAGGTATTTATTGATTTATGTATGTTGAAACATCCCTGTATCTCTGGTATGAATCCACACTTGATACTGATGGTCCATCTTTTTGATGTGGAGTCTGTATGTGATGATTTGCAACAAGTGTTTTGTTGAGAATTTTTGCATCTATGTTCATTAATGAGATGGTCTGAGCTTTCTTTTTTGCTTGTATCTTTGCCTGGTTTTTGGCATTAGAGTGATGCTTCGTAGAAGGAATTTGGATATTTCCTTCTGCTTGTAACCTTATGAACAGTTGGAGTGCAGTGGTTGTAGGACCTCTTTAAAGTTTTATAGAATTCTGCCTTGAAAACCATCTGACAGGTGTTTTTTTTAGTTGGGAGATTTTTAATTACATCTTCAATTTCTTCAAATCTTATGGGTCTATTTAAGCTGTCAATCTCTTCTTGGTTTAGCTTTTGTAATTCCCAGCTATTCAAATATTCATCCATTTTGCTTCTTAGGCTTACGGTTTTAAAATTTATAGAGTATTTGGTTTTTGAAGTACTCCTGTATTATTGCCGGATCTTTTCATTGTATGTTGTGATGTTTTCCCCTTTCATAATGAAATGCTATTGCTTTGAGTTGCTCTTTCTTTCTTTTGGTTAACTGGGCTAGACGTTGTCTATTTGTTTATTCTTTCAAGAACCAACTTTTGGATTCCTTGATTTGTGTTGTATTATTTTCTTTATCACTATTTCATGATTTCTGCTCTGATTTTATCATTTCTTCCTGTCTGTTGCATTTAGGTTCATTTATTGTTGTCTTTGGGTGTCGTTTAGCTGCAGAGTAAACTCATTTATTTGTGCCCTTTCTTTTTTTAATGTAGGCACCTAGGGCTATAAATTCCCCTTAGGACTGGCTTTTAAAGTGTCCCATAGTTTTGCTGCGCTTGTATTTGTTTTGTCATTTGCCATTTAGTTCCAGGAATGCTTTTATTTTCTTTCTTTATTCGCTTGACCCATTTTATTAATTCACGCTGTGTGTTGTGTTTGTTCTCCATGAGGTAGTAGGGATATCTTGGTGGATATGAGATGCACTGTGGTCTGATTAGAATGATGGAAATTATTTCCAACTTTTTTGTATTTTGAGGTTTTTTTCTGTGCCCAAGTTACGCGTGGTTCAAATTTTGAGGAGTTTATTCCATCCGCGGTGCTTGTGTAGAACGTGTATTCCTCTGGTGCTTGTCAATATTTGGTTAGATGTCTGTGAGGTCCGTTTGCTGTATCATATTGTTCCGTTCCGCTGCTCTCTGTTTATTCTTTATACAGTTGATCTGTCCAAGAGGTTCATTGGGGTATTAAAGTCTCCTATTATGAATGTGCTGGGGTCTAATCTGTGCCTTGAGATCCTTTAGAGTTGATTTCTAAAGATTCAGTGCACTCGGAGTTTGCTGCATTATATTCATGGTTCGTTGTGAAGTCTCATGGTTAATTTTCCCTTTGATAAAGATGTGGTGGCCCTCTTTGTCTCTTCATATTTTATTCTACTTTGAAGTTTATTTTGTCTGATATTAAAATAGCAAGCAACACCTGATTTCTTTTAAGTACCATTTACTTAAAAGTTGTGAGCTTAGTGTTTTTTTTTTTTCCCATCCTTTCACTTTAAGTTGGCCCACCTATCCTTGAGGGTGAGATGGGTTTCTTGTAGACAAACTTTGATGGATTCTGTTCCTAATCCATTCTCCCAAAAATCTATGTCTTTTGATTGGGGGCTTTAGTCCATTAATATTTAGGTTTAATAAGGAGAGATGTGTATTACTCCTTACTCCTTATTATCCATTTGCATTTTTGTCTATGTTTCTACTTCTGCAGTTATGCTTTATTAATTCCCTTTCAAAGGGGGGCCTGGGGTTTGTTTGCTCTCTTCCTCTGTCCTTTGAATTGCTTCACGTATTCTCTGAAAGTTTGATTTTTCTGGACACGTATCTTTCATCTTGTTTATATCATGGAAGATTTTTTCTCTTTCCTTCAATAGAATCGGAACATTTTTGCTGGTTATATTAACCTGGGTTGGCCTTTGTATTTTTTTTTTTTTTTTTCACACAAATATTTTTTTTTTATTGATGCTTTTGTGCATTTCCTACATCATTTTCCAATTCCTTTCAGGCATATCTCACCCTTCCCTTCACCCCACCCCCACCCAAACCTCGATCATGCATTCTTCCAGTGGGACTGTCCTGCTTATCTCTCTCAGTTTTTTTTTTTCCATTTTTAAGCTTATAAGTGATAATTCCATGAGTACCACGCTTCCTTCATGTATAACCAATTTGCAGGCTGTTGTGCCCCCCAAAACACCCACAGCCCCACCTTCCAGCGGCGGGTGAGGGGTTGTATGTTCAATCAGCTTAATCAAATGAGTGTCCAGACTACTACATTGCTGTAGTTTCACCTTCACCCCAATCGCACCCTTACATTTCTACCACCGCCCCTCTTCCGCAAATTATTCCCTCTGGGCTTATAAAAGGGGCACAAGTGGAGAGAAGCAGAACAGTCCATCTCTCTGGAGCTGTTGTGTCTTGGATTCTGGTCAATCTGGCTGTTTTCTTTCATGGGCTGGAATTCTGTTTCCCGAATAACCTTTGATCCTATTAATGAAACACAAGCAATTAGATTATATAGGTATTTAAGCACGCATTAATTGTTATGGTCGGTTACTTTGTTATAGACATATCTGTTTAGATGAGATGTTGATCCACAAACTACATTTTTTCTCCCTGTAAAATATGACGGGTCTTACTGTGGCTTATATATCTCCTAACCTTAGGACTTTTACAGTTTTGCGTTTCACCCATGGATTATTCCTCCAAGGAGAGAAGCCAATAGCCAATAAGATTTGGGGTATACAGGATATATGGCTTCCTCTGCTGCACATTATTTCAGGCAGGTGAGGTGTAGCTGTGCTGAAGGTGGAGTCTTGGAGTCCTTGCTTTGAACTCAAGGAGACCCATTGTTTCTTGGTTAGTGCCTTGGTAAAATTATCTGGCTATTCCAGAGCATCTGTTTACACTTGCAGGTGTGGGTATAATATGAATATCTGTAACACTGTTAAAATCAGGTTCTTCAGCCAGCAGGGACTTTATTTTCGCCCCCTCTCTTCTTGCATGTATCCCAGTTTAGAGGCAAGGAGCTTTACCTTTTGTGGGACCTAGATTCCCCTGGCCAACATCTTCCTGGTGGAATAATCCATTTATACTGATGTCAGAGCTCCGTATTAATATATTTTGCTTATGCACATAGTTTAAGGACTTTAGTGTTTATATTTGGTTCTGAAAAGAGAGTAATCCTTTTCACAGTTCTATGTCTAATTAGTCAATTAAAGAAGCACGCCGTTGTTAGTTTTACCGTTTTATAAGAGATTACCTCTATTAATAGTTGTCTCCATACGTTGGAGGTGAGCAACCCCAAATCATCGTCATATTTATCCTTGTCCTGGGGGGGGGCACAAGAAGTCATCCTATCAACATCAATACCCCTCTTTTGTTGGCACCTAGCAATAGTCAGTTTCATCAGGAACCCCACTATAAATAGTTGTTTACACAACCAGTGAATTATACTCCATTTTTGGATGTATTCCCTATTTTATTAAAGTCTGTAAACCAATGTTGTTTTTTTTTTTTTTTTTTTTTTTTTTTTTTTTTTTTTTTAGGTTTTTGTCTCCAGAAGACAGTTGTAGACAGTGTCTAGGCAATACTGGGCACTTGTTGAACTCCTGTCAATTAAATATGCATTAATCGAATAATACCCACCCGTGTCCCTCACCCCACCCTCCCCCCCTCCCAATTCACCATTTTCGTCCATTTTTACTGGAGCAGGTCTTTCTGTTGTTGTTCTTTTTCTATGCATCCCTATCCATGAGAAATATTCATATCTGGGCTATTGGTTCTAGCCTATTCCAAAAATATGAAGGGGACCAACATTCCTATTTTGCCGTTTTTGTTTTTCTGGGACTGTGTTACTCACTTAACAATAATGTCTCAAGCTCCATCCATTTACTTGCCAAGTTCATGATGTTGTCCCCTCTTTACCGCTGCCTAGATCTCCATTGTATACATGTACCACTATTTTCTCACTCCCACTCATCAGTTGAGGGGCACCCTGGGCTGGTTCAGCTTTTTGCTATTGTGTAACCCGAGCTGCAATAAACATTAGCTGTGCATGTATCTTTTTCTTTGCAAGTAAGATTGTCTTGTGGCGGTATATACCCAGGAGTGCGTTATGACTGGGTCAATGGAAGGCTCTTTTGAGTCTTCTAAGGGTTCTCACACTGATTCCTAGTGGCTGTACAAGTTTTCATCCCTACCAGCAATGGATGCGTGTCCCCTTTTCCCCACAACCTTTCAAGCACTTGGTATCATTTGTGTTCTTGCTCCTAGCCAGTCTTTTTGAGTAGTCCCGGTGATATCTCTAAGTGGTTTTTAATTGCAATTCCTTAATTATCAGAGATGTCCTGAACCGGGGAAGTACTGGCTCGGCCCTCTACTATTCATCCTGTGGATAGGAGCTAGTCAGATCTTTGCCTCCATCGGTGGAGGAGTTCATTGGGTTTCTTTCGGCGGGGGGGTGGGGAGGGAGCGGGGGNTATATATATATATATATATATATATATAAATTCTTTTCCCCCTTTTTATGTTATAAACAGCATAGTTACCCATAAGAAACTCTGTACGACTAAACTGTTTTGGGATATTCTCCGTTTGATATAGGCAATTGAGAGAAAGGAAATGAAAATGAGAAAAGGTTCTACCTTGAAGGAGTTTAAGCCTTTCTAGTGTAAACAATCAAGTTCCATGATAAATGAATGGACAGAGTATCAAGGACAGATACTAGAATCCCTGAAATAGAAATTCCATGAAGTAGAAAAGTTCTGGGGAAGCTGATGAAATTAACAGTAGATCTTGGGTAGATATAATGTAGATTGAAGAAATGAGAAGATGAATATGAAGGTAGAGGAAACATCATGTAAAGACACAGAGGTTCAACAAATCACCATGCTAGGTAAGTACACTAAAATGAAGTTTTGGTCTTGCTAAGACATTTAAAGTTATTTCTGAAGTTGATATGGAAGACTGAGGGACACTGAGCTGTAGTGTACTTGGGTTTTCATTTTATACTGAGGACTGGCTGCAGCTAGAGGTGTGGTTTGATGAGTAGCTGACAGAAAGAATACAGAAAAATTTACGGAATTGTGGAGGTGGGAATTTAGAAGGTATGGATTAATAGAGAGGCACAGGTATGAAATGAGTGACAAGTAAGCAGTATATTAAAGTGTACCTATTGATGAAATAACTGTAAAAGAAAAGTATAGGACCTCAGATTGTAAGACTCTAGATTATGTGAACTTAGTGATGAGGGATGTGATAATGCCCTGTATTAAGATTCAAAGTACGGGAAGAACAACAAGGAATATCTGGAAAGTGAGGAGAAAAGGACAAAAAAATTTCATTTAAAAAGATTATTTGAGAATTTTATACAATATATTTTTAAAATATATTTTATTGATTTTTCTGGGTTTTATAATATAATTTATTTTTTACAGTGTGAATAGTTTTATTTTAATTAATTAATTAATTAATTAATTTGAGTTGAGTTTTGTTATATGAGACAGGGAATCACTGTTTCACCCTGGCTGGCCTGGAACTCTCTTGTAGCCCAGGCTGACCTCAAACTTGTGGCCATCATCTCATGCACTGCAACCATCTCAGATCTTAAATGGAGTTTATATATTTTTTCTCCAACTTGTATTGCATATATATATATATATATACACATAAATATATACATATATAAATATATACATACATACACATATCACCTGAGTTGGAGGATTTTCTTCCTTTCCTTTCCCTTTTTTTTTTTTTTTTTTTTTAAAATTTTCTTTTTTTTCTTAAGAAATTGTTTAAGTTTCCCCCTTGCCCACCCCCAACACACCAAAATCTTC
>VZQC01015218.1:95422-105823 GCA_009823505.1 Rhizomys pruinosus | reverse complement strand
TTTTTTGCTAAAGATGTCATGTTTTCCTCAAGGAAGTGCTTGAAGTTTCCCCTTGGCAAGCCCAAACAACCATCAATCTTCCCCCCATGCTCCAAACTGGGGTCCCTCCCCCCATGGTCACCCAAATGAGGTCCAGCAAGCACGCTTCCTGTCTTGATCTTCCTGCACTGGCCTCCATGACACAGCCTGGGTAGTCCAACAATGGCAGTCTACACTCTGAAGAGGCTGAAATTCCAGTAGCTGCTCAGACCACAAGCTGGATATCTCAGTAGTCCACATCTGGCATTGAAGGTTTGGAGGACTTTCAAGTTTTATATCTGGAGTACAATTTCTCAGACCCTACTGATTATTTACTTCTGGTTATACTTTCATTTTGGATGCTTAAGGCCACAGAGTTAGCCTAGATTAACCAAGATTTTTGTTTTCTCAAGGTCAGTTGAGGATCTGGTCCTCAGTGGTCATTCAGGTTTTTTTTTTTAGGGGGGGGGGTCCCTGGCTCTTTTTTCCTTTTAATCACCAGTTCCATCCACTCGAAGACAAAGTTAGGTCTTGCTAGACCAGGCTTCTCTTTTTGAAGCATGAGCAGACTTGACTCTTTATAGACTGGATACTGGCTGAAGTCTCATTAGTGGATCTCCAAGGCCTCACTGCAAAAGAAGATTGGTGACTCACCTTTGAAGGATATTTCAAGAGATATATGCATGCATAGTCCCCTGAGGCTTAGTTGAAACTCTGAGGGCAAGGGACAAAGTTGTCCCTTAGGTCCTTTGGCCAAATTAGTATGGGTATTAAGTATGGTCATTAAGCACCCAGAAAGGCTAAGTTAGGACAGCCTGATACATCACACCTACACTAAAATTGTGTCATCTGAAAACAAACTGGGTTATTTCCATATCATATTTCTTGATTCGTCTTTTTCTATTATAACTTTATGTTACTCTAAAATATGTATAAATGCCCACCATCATATACCAAAAATCCATAGTCTGAAAATAAATGGTAGGTTAGTTCCAGAACTGAGCACAGTTGTGTTCAGGTCATGAAGAATATAACATTAATATTGCCCAGTTTGCCTTACAACTAGGTACTTGGTGCTAGAATGCACAGATGAGGGATACCATTCGTCTTTTGTTTTTGTTTTTTTTTCTGGGACTGTGTTACTTCACTTAACATATTTTCTAGTTCCATCCATTTACCTGCAAATTTCATGATATCATCTTTCTTTTCCACTGCACAGAACTCCATTGTGTAGTTGTACCACATTTTCTCTATCCACTTGTCAGTTGAGGGTCACTTGGGTTGGTTCCAGCTCTTCACTCTTGTGAAGAGGGCAGCAATAAACATACCTGTACATGTATCTCTGCAGTAGAATGAGTCTTGTGGTTGTATACCCAGAAGTGATATGGCTGGGTCAGGTGGTAGGCTCATTTTGAGTCTTTTAAGGTTTCTCCACACTGTTTTCCAGAATGGCTGTATGAGTTTGCATTCCCACCAGCAGTGGATGAGTGTTCCCCTTTCCCCACAACCTCTCCAACATTTGGTATAATTTGTTTTCTTGATCCTAGCCAGCCTTATCGGATTGCGATGATATCTTAAAGTGGTTTTGATTTACATTTCCTTATTTATTAGTGATTTTAAACACTTTTAAAGATGTTTCTCAGCCATCTCTATTTCCTCCCTTGTGAAGTCTCCACTCAGCTCTTTACCCCATCTTTTGAATGAGTCATTTGTTTTATTATTTCTTTGTTTTATGACTAGTTTATATATTCTGGAAGTAAATGCTCTGTCAGATGTATCAGCAGTGAAGGTTTCCTCCCACTCTGTGGGTTTTATCTTTAACTTCACTGATTGTTTCTTTTGCTGTACAGAAGCTTTTGAGTTTTATAAGGTCCTACTTGTAAGTTGTCCACCTTATTTCCTGTTCAGCTGCTGTCCGATTGAGAAAGTCTTTTCCTATGCCGANTAAACACTTTTAAAGATGTTTCTCAGCCATCTCTATTTCCTCCCTTGTGAAGTCTCCACTCAGCTCTTTACCCCATCTTTTGAATGAGTCATTTGTTTTATTATTTCTTTGTTTTATGACTAGTTTATATATTCTGGAAGTAAATGCTCTGTCAGATGTATCAGCAGTGAAGGTTTCCTCCCACTCTGTGGGTTTTATCTTTAACTTCACTGATTGTTTCTTTTGCTGTACAGAAGCTTTTGAGTTTTATAAGGTCCTACTTGTAAGTTGTCCACCTTATTTCCTGTTCAGCTGCTGTCCGATTGAGAAAGTCTTTTCCTATGCCTATGTCTTGTAGGTTGCTGCCAACTTTTTCTTCTATCACTTTCAGAGTTCTGGGTTTCACATTGAGGTCTTTGATCCATTTAGAGTTGAATTTTGTACAGGGTGAGAGGTAGGGGTTTAATTTTATTCTTCTACAAATGGCGATCCAGTTTTGCCAAAACCATTTGCTGAAGATGCTGTCTTTCCTCCATTGAGTCTTTTTGGATACTTTGTCAAATGTGAGGTGGATGAAATTGTATCTGCTCAAGTTTCGATCTTCAGTTTTGTTCCATTGGTCTGCAGGTCTGTTTTTGTGCCAGTACCAGGCTGTTTTTATGACTATAGTGCTGTAGTATAGTTTAAAGTCTAGTATAGAGATCTCCCCTGTATTGCTGTTTTCACTCAGGGTTGCTTTGGCTATTCAGGGTCTTTTTTTTTTTGTCCATATGAATTTAAGGATTTTTTTTCCAAGCATGTGAAGAAAGTCTTGGGGATTTTAATTGGGATTGCATTGAATCTGAATATTAATTTGGGTAGAATGGACCTTTTTACTATATTAATTCTTCCAATCCATGAGCATGGGAGGTCTTTCCATCTTCCAATGTCTTCTTCAATTTCCTTCTTCAGGAGTTTATAATTTTTGTTGTAGAGATATTTGCTGTCTTTGGTTAGGTTTGTTCCTAGGCATTTTATTGTTTTTGAGGTTATTGTGATTGGGAAGGTCTCCTTGTAGTCCTTCTTCAGTTGCTTGTTGTTGGTGTAAAGAAAGGCTACTGATTTTTCTAGGTTAATTTTATATCCCAACACTTTAATGAAACTTTTAATTGTCTCTAGGAGTTTTCTGGTTGAGTTTTTAGCATCCCTTAGGTAAACTATCATATTGTCTGCAAAGAGGGATAGTTCGACTTCCTCTTTTCCAATTAGTACTCCTTTAATTTCCCTTTCTTGCCTTATTACCCTAGCCAGTGTTTCAAGCACAATATTGAAGAGGAGTGGTGACAGGGAGCAGCCTTGCTGAGTTCCTACCTTTAAGGGGAATTCTTTTAATTTTTTTCCATTTAGGATGATGTTGCCTTTGGGTTTCTTGTATATAGCTTTGACTATGTAGAGGAATGATCCCTCCAGTCCAATTCCCTCTAGGACTTTAAACATGAAGGGGTGCTGGATTTTGTTGAAGGCCTTCTCTGCATCAATTGAGATGATCATGTGGTTTTTGTCTTTCAGTCCATTTATGTGTTTTAAGGTATTTATTGATTTATGTATGTTGAAACATCCCTGTATCTCTGGTATGAATCCAACTTGATACTGATGGTCCATCTTTTTGATGTGGGTCTGTATGTGATTTGCAAGTGTTTTGTTGAGAATTTTTGCATCTATGTTCATTAATGAGATGGGTCTGTAGCTTTCTTTTTTGCTTGTATCTTTGCCTGGTTTTGGCTTTGTGGAAGGAGTTTGGGAGAATTCTCCCTGTTTGTAACCTTATGAACAGTTGGAGTGCAGTGGTTGTAGGACCTCTTTAAATGTTTTATAGAATTCTGCCTTGAAACCATCTGGACCAGGGGTTTTTTTTAGTTGGGAGATTTTTAATTACATCTTCAATTTCTTCAAATATTATGGGTCTATTTAAGCTGTCAATCTCTTCTTGGTTTAGCTTTTGTTATTCAAAGGATTTCAAATATTCATCCATTTTGCTTAGGTTTTCAAATTTAGTAGAGTATAGGTTTTTGAAGTACTCCCGTATGATTGCCTGGATCTTTTCATTGTATGTTGTGATGTTTCCCCTTTCATAATGAATTCTATTGATTTGGAGTTGCTCTTTCTTTCTTTTGGTTAACTGGGCTAGACGTCTGTCTATCTTGTTTATTCTTTCAAAGAACCAACTTTTGGATTCCTTGATTTTGTGTATTATTTTCTTTATCACTATTTCATTGATTTCTGCTCTGATTTTTATCATTTCTTCCTGTCTGTTGCATTTAGGGTTCATTTTTTATTGTCTTTTGGGTGTCGTTAGCTGCAGAGTTAACTCATTTATTTGTGCTCTTTAGTAGGCACCCAGGGCTATAAACTTCCCTCTTAGGACTGCTTTTAAGTTGTCCCATAGGTTTTGCTGTGTTGTTTTGTCATTGCCATTTAGTTCCAGGAATGCTTTTATTTCTTTCTTTATTTCTTCCTTGACCCATTTATTATTCAGCTGTGTGTTGTTTTGTCTCCATGTAGGTAGTAGGGCTTATCTTGGTGTTGATATTGAGTTTATTGCACTGTGGTCTGATAGAATGCATGAAATTATTTCAACTTTTTTGTATTTGTTGAGGTTTTTTTCTGTGCCCAAGTAGGTGGTCAATTTTGGAGTTTATTCCNTCTTTCAAAGAACCAACTTTTGGATTCCTTGATTTTGTGTATTATTTTCTTTATCACTATTTCATTGATTTCTGCTCTGATTTTTATCATTTCTTCCTGTCTGTTGCATTTAGGGTTCATTTTTTTATTGTCTTTTGGGTGTCGTTAGCTGCAGAGTTAACTCATTTATTTGTGCTCTTTAGTAGGCACCCAGGGCTATAAACTTCCCTCTTAGGACTGCTTTTAAGTTGTCCCATAGGTTTTGCTGTGTTGTTTTGTCATTGCCATTTAGTTCCAGGAATGCTTTTATTTCTTTCTTTATTTCTTCCTTGAACCATTTATTATTCAGCTGTGTGTTGTTTTGTCTCCATGTAGGTAGTAGGGCTTATCTTGGTGTTGATATGGAGTTTATTGCACTGTGGTCTGATAGAATGCATGAAATTATTTCAACTTTTTTGTATTTGTTGAGGTTTTTTTCTGTGCCCAAGTAGGTGGTCAACTTTGGAGTTTATTCCATCGGGTGCTGTGTAGAAAGTGTATTCTCTGGTGCTTGTGCAGAATATTTGGTAGATGTCTGTGAGGTCCGTTTGCTGTATCATATTGTTCAGTTCAGATGTCTCTCTGTTTATTCTTTATACAGTTGATCTGTCCAAGAGGTTCATTGGGGTATTAAAGTCTCCTACTATGAATGTGCTGGGATTAATCTGTGCCTTGACATCCTTTAGAGTTGTATTTATAAAGATCAGTGCACTGGAGTTTGCTGCATATATATTCATGGTTGTGAAGTCTTCATGGTTAATTTTCCCTTTGATAAAGATGTGGTGGTCCTCTTTGTCTCTTCATATTTCTTCTACTTTGAAGTTTATTTTGTCTGATATTAAAATAGCAGCTCCTGCTTTCTTTTTGGTACAATTTGCTTGGAATATTTTTTCCATCCTTTCACTTTCAGTTGGCACCTATCCTTGAGGGTGAGATGGGTTTCTTGTAGACAACTTATAGATAGATTCTGTTTCCTAATCCATTCTCCCAGTCTTTTGATTGGGGAGCTTAGTCCATTAATATTTAAGGTTTAATTGAGAGATGTGTGTTACTTCCTTACTCCTTATTATCCATTTGCATTTTTGGTCTATGTTTCTACTTCTGCAGTTATGCTTTTATTAATTTCCCTTTCAAGGTGCCTGGGGTTTGTTGCTTCTCTCCTCTGTCCTTTGAATTGCTTCAAGTATTCTCTGAAAGTTTGATTTTTCTGGACATGTATTCTTTTATCTTGTTTATGTCATGGAAGATTTTTCTCTTTCCTTCAACTAGAATCGACATTTTTGCTGGGTTAGTAACCTGGGTTGGCATTTGTAGTTTTTGTTTTTTTTTTTCCACAACATTTTTTTTATTGATGCTTTGTGCATTTCATACATCATTTTCCAATTCAGTTCAGGCATATCTCCCCTTCCCTTCACCCCCACCCCCACCCCAACCGAGATCATGCATTCTTCCATGACTGTCCTGCATATCTCTCTCAGTTTTTTTTTCCATTTTTTAGCTATAAGTGATAATCCATGAGTACAAGCATCCTTCATGTATAACCAAGTACTAAATCTGGGTCCTCTTCAAGAGGACCCATATTCAAGTACTCTTTTCTTTTAAAATTTTTTTTTTTACTTTATTTTCTGTAGTGTCCGAGCTGAATGAATCATATGTACGTCTGCATGCAGTTTCTGATTGAGTGCACCACGTGTATTTGCAATGCCTGTGGAGGTCACGAGAGGGTTTTCAGCTAACCAAAACAAACAACTTTTGTCCGGATTTCCCTCTGAAACTCTCTGGAGAACAAAGCTTTCTCCTGGAAATTGGAGTTTCAGACAGTTCTCGGCGCTGCCATGTGGGTGCTGGGAGATCAAACCTGGGTCTTCTGTTAAGATGTCTCGGTCGGCGCTCTTATACCGCTAGCCATCTCTCCCACCCGTCAAGATACTCTTAACCACTGAATTATCCCCTCCACTTTTATTATCCATTTGGACTCCTAGACTCTGATTTTGCTCCCAATGTTTTGTTTTTGTTCAGTTTCTTTCGTAGGGTTTTTGAGGATTGTTGCTCCTCCCTTCTGCCCTTTGCAATTGCTTCAAGTATTTTTGAAGAGTGTTGTTTTCTGGACATGCATTCTCAGCATCTTTTTTATTCATGGAAGATTTTTCTCTCTCCTTCAATTCTATAGTTGACATTTTTTTGGAGGTAGAAGTATTCTGGGTTGGATCATTAGTCCCTTAACACTGGGAATGCTTTGTCACATGTTCTTCTTGCCTATTCATGTTGCAGCGAGATCAGACAGTGAATTCTGAATGGTTTCCCTTTGTAGTGTCACTTGTTTTCTCTTTGTAGCCTACGCAGATTTTGTCTTTGTTTTGGGCAGTCTAGCATTTTAAGTCATGAATATGCGCGTGGGGGAATTTTCTTTCTGATCTGTCTGATTTGGAGTCCTATGTGCTTCTATGTATTTGTATTCGCTTTTTCTTTTAGTTTGGGGAAGTTCATCTATTATTCTGTTGAAGGATTCTTGATCCATACCATCTCTTCTGGGATTCTCTCTCCCTTCCTCTACATCCTATGAAGTGGCGGTTAGGTTTTATCTTTCATAGTTCCATATTCCTGGTTGTATCCACTTTTGCTGTATTGTTTAAATTTTTCATAATCTTTATTGAGGTTTTTTTTGATTGCTCTGTGTATGTTCCAGTCTGATATTCTTTGTTCTGCTTCCTCCATTCTATTACTGAGGCTTTTTTCTTCCTTTTCCTTTCTTGTTGGATAATTGATGTGTGATTATTCCTTTTTCGATTTCATGCCGTGTTTCTTAGTACTCACCATTTCCGTTTTTGAGCTTCTCACATCTCATTCTTGGTGCTTCTCAATCTCTTCTTGGTGTTCCTTACTTGGCTGGTTGGCTTCCCTTTTTCAGTTTTTCTACTTCCTTTCGGAGTTATGTTTTTTTCTCCCTCTAGGTCTTTGTGGAGTTTGTCGGTCCTGTTCCTTTCATTTCTATTCGAAGTTTTTCATTGTATCCCTCAGGTCCTTGTTTCAGTTTTTCATTCTCTCTCTTTAGTATCTCTGTATTTCTTATTTTTTTTCTCCTCTATTCTTCTGGAATTGTCAATCTGTTCCTTGTAGTCTTCTGATGTTTGTCACTGATATCCCTCTAGGCCTTTTTGAGTTTGGTCATTTTCCCTCTTTATTTCTCTGAATTTCTCTTTATGTTCCTTTAATTTCTATGCATAGGTCTGCAATTTTTCCTCTAAGATATGTTCCTTTGGTCTCCTCCATGGGGTTCCATTGTAGCTATCTCATACTGGTTTGGTAGCGCTTGAATGAGGATTTTCCTGTGCCCTTCCCATGTTGTCCCTTCATCGCATGTTCCTGGCATTGGGCTTCCCTTTTTGGTTCAGATCACAAATACATTATTCTGACTATGTCTAGGGATGGTTTCAACTTTTCCTCCTCTTAGCTGTTGGTTTTTTTGTATTGTTTGTTTTTTTCCCCTCCTCCTCCTTGTTTATGGAGATGACTTTTCTAGTTTTCTATTTTTCAAACCACTCTTCTCTTCTGGCTTCTGAAGGTTCTCCAAGTAAAGGTCCACTTGGATTCTCACCAATCTCGGGGACAGGGGGGATATGCCTGATCTAACCCACGCCCCCGGGAAAGCCACGCACCGAAGTTTGCGGGCCACTACACCGGCCCCTGTGGTCCCAGCACCAAAAAGACTAGGACGGTCCGCCCACGGCCCCCTACCTGCAGGCGAGGCAGCAGATGCCTGCCCATGGTTAACTACTCGCCCTCACCAAACAGGTGCCAGGTCACTACCACCGGCCCCTCTTGTCCCAGCACAAAAAAGACTATGACGGAGCCGCCCACGGCCCCTACCTGCAGCGAAGAGGCAACAGATGCCTGCCCAGGGAACTATCTCCCGCCGCCCAAGGTGCAGGCCACTAGCACAGCGCCCTTCTGCGTCCCAGCACAAATAGAGACTAGGAGGTCCCGCCCAGTGCCCCCTACCTGAGCAGAGGCGCCGATGCCTCACCAGGTAACTCACGTCCCGCCCGCACCAAGGTGGGCCACTAGCACCGGCCCCTCTGGTTCCCAGCACAACAGAGACTAGGACGGTCCGCCCACCAGCCCTACCTGCGGCAGAGGCGGCAGAATGCTGCCCAGGTAAACTACTCCGCTCCGCACCAAATGTACAGGCCACTAAGCACCGGGCCCCTCTTGGTCCAGCACAAAAGGACGTAGGACGGTCCGCCCACAGCCCCTACCTGCGGCCGAGGCGGCAGATGCCTGCTCCAGTAACTATCCACGCCCGCAGCAAGGTGCAGAGCACACTAGCAACCGCCCACTTGGTCCACAGCACATAAGAGACTAGGACGGTCCCCCACAGCCCCCCTACCTGCGGCCAGAGGCGGCAGCATGCCTGACAGGTAACTACCCCCGCCGCGCACCAAGAGTGCAGGCCACTAGCACCGGCCTCCTTCTGGTCACCAGCACAAAAGCGACTAGGACGTGTCCCGTCCACCGGCCCCCTACCTGCGCAGAGTCGGCAGATGCCTGCCCAAGTAACTACTCCCGCCGCACAAGGTGCAGGCCACTAGCCCGGCCCCCTATGTCCCAGCACAAAAGAGACTAGGGACGGCCCGCCACGGCCCCCTACTATGCGGCAGAGAGCGGCAGATTGCCTGCCCAGGTAACTACTCCCGGCCCGCACCAAGGTGCAGGACCACTAGCACCGGCCCCTCTGGTCCAGCACAAAATAGACTGGAACGGTTGCCCCCACGGGCCCCCTACTGTGGCAGAGGCAGGCAGATGCCTGCCCAGAAACTATTCCCCCGCACCAAGGTGCAGGCCACTAGCACACGGCCCCTCTGGTCCCGCACCAAAAAGAGACATGGATGGTCCGCCCACGGCCCCTACCTGCGGCACGCTGCGCAGATGCCGCCCAGGTAACTACTCCCGCCAAGCACCACAGTGCAGGCCATCTGCACCAAGCCCCTCTGGTGTCCCCAGCACAAGAAGAGACTAGGACGGTCACGCCCACGGCCGCCTACCATAAGCGGAACAGAGGCGGCCAGATGCCGCCCAGGTAACTTACTCCGCACCGGCACCAAGGTGTGCAGCCACAGCATCGGCCCCTCTGGTCCCAGCAAAAAAAGAGGACTAGGAGGTCCGCCCACGGCCCCTACCTGTGGCAGAGGCGGCAGATGCCTGCCCAGGTTAACTACTCCCGCCCGCACCACGGTCAGCCACTAGCACCGCCCCTCTGGTCCCAGCACAAAAAGGACTAGGACGGTCCGCCCATGCGCCCCACTACTGCGGCAGAGGGGCAGATGCCTGCCCAGGTAACCACTCCTGCCCGCACCAAGTGCAGGCCACTAGCAGCCGCCCTCTTGTCCCAGCACAAAGAAGACTAGGACAGGTCCCCCACGGCCCCCTACCTGCGGCAGAGGCGCAATGCCTGACCTCGGTAACTACTCCCGCCCGCACCAAGGGCAGCCACTAGACCGGGCCCCTTCTGGTCCCAGCTACAAAAAGAGTCTAGTACGGGTCTGCCCCACGGACCCCTACCTGCAGCAGAGGCGGCAGTTGCTTGCCCATGTAACTTCTCCGCCCGCACCAAGGTGCCAGGGGACCACTAGCACCGGACCCCTCCGGTCCCAGACAAAAGGCTACGACGGTCCGCCCATGGCCCCCTACCATCTGCAGAGTCGGCAGATGCCTGCCCAGTGGGGGGTAACTAACTCCCGCCCGCACCAAGGTGCAGTCCA
>VZQC01015218.1:41588-90831 GCA_009823505.1 Rhizomys pruinosus | reverse complement strand
ATTTGCAGGCTGTTGTGCCCCCCAAAACACCCACAGCCCCACCTTCCAGCGGCGGGTGAGGGGTTGTATGTTCAATCAGCTTAATCAAATGAGTGTCCAGACTACTACATTGCTGTAGTTTCACCTTCACCCCAATCGCACCCTTACATTTCTACCACCGCCCCTCTTCCGCAAATTATTCCCTCTGGGCTTATAAAAGGGGCACAAGTGGAGAGAAGCAGAACAGTCCATCTCTCTGGAGCTGTTGTGTCTTGGATTCTGGTCAATCTGGCTGTTTTCTTTCATGGGCTGGAATTCTGTTTCCCGAATAACCTTTGATCCTATTAATGAAACACAAGCAATTAGATTATATAGGTATTTAAGCACGCATTAATTGTTATGGTCGGTTACTTTGTTATAGACATATCTGTTTAGATGAGATGTTGATCCACAAACTACATTTTTTCTCCCTGTAAAATATGACGGGTCTTACTGTGGCTTATATATCTCCTAACCTTAGGACTTTTACAGTTTTGCGTTTCACCCATGGATTATTCCTCCAAGGAGAGAAGCCAATAGCCAATAAGATTTGGGGTATACAGGATATATGGCTTCCTCTGCTGCACATTATTTCAGGCAGGTGAGGTGTAGCTGTGCTGAAGGTGGAGTCTTGGAGTCCTTGCTTTGAACTCAAGGAGACCCATTGTTTCTTGGTTAGTGCCTTGGTAAAATTATCTGGCTATTCCAGAGCATCTGTTTACACTTGCAGGTGTGGGTATAATATGAATATCTGTAACACTGTTAAAATCAGGTTCTTCAGCCAGCAGGGACTTTATTTTCGCCCCCTCTCTTCTTGCATGTATCCCAGTTTAGAGGCAAGGAGCTTTACCTTTTGTGGGACCTAGATTCCCCTGGCCAACATCTTCCTGGTGGAATAATCCATTTATACTGATGTCAGAGCTCCGTATTAATATATTTTGCTTATGCACATAGTTTAAGGACTTTAGTGTTTATATTTGGTTCTGAAAAGAGAGTAATCCTTTTCACAGTTCTATGTCTAATTAGTCAATTAAAGAAGCACGCCGTTGTTAGTTTTACCGTTTTATAAGAGATTACCTCTATTAATAGTTGTCTCCATACGTTGGAGGTGAGCAACCCCAAATCATCGTCATATTTATCCTTGTCCTGGGGGGGGGCACAAGAAGTCATCCTATCAACATCAATACCCCTCTTTTGTTGGCACCTAGCAATAGTCAGTTTCATCAGGAACCCCACTATAAATAGTTGTTTACACAACCAGTGAATTATACTCCATTTTTGGATGTATTCCCTATTTTATTAAAGTCTGTAAACCAATGTTGTTTTTTTTTTTTTTTTTTTTTTTTTTTTTTTTTTTTTTTAGGTTTTTGTCTCCAGAAGACAGTTGTAGACAGTGTCTAGGCAATACTGGGCACTTGTTGAACTCCTGTCAATTAAATATGCATTAATCGAATAATACCCACCCGTGTCCCTCACCCCACCCTCCCCCCCTCCCAATTCACCATTTTCGTCCATTTTTACTGGAGCAGGTCTTTCTGTTGTTGTTCTTTTTCTATGCATCCCTATCCATGAGAAATATTCATATCTGGGCTATTGGTTCTAGCCTATTCCAAAAATATGAAGGGGACCAACATTCCTATTTTGCCGTTTTTGTTTTTCTGGGACTGTGTTACTCACTTAACAATAATGTCTCAAGCTCCATCCATTTACTTGCCAAGTTCATGATGTTGTCCCCTCTTTACCGCTGCCTAGATCTCCATTGTATACATGTACCACTATTTTCTCACTCCCACTCATCAGTTGAGGGGCACCCTGGGCTGGTTCAGCTTTTTGCTATTGTGTAACCCGAGCTGCAATAAACATTAGCTGTGCATGTATCTTTTTCTTTGCAAGTAAGATTGTCTTGTGGCGGTATATACCCAGGAGTGCGTTATGACTGGGTCAATGGAAGGCTCTTTTGAGTCTTCTAAGGGTTCTCACACTGATTCCTAGTGGCTGTACAAGTTTTCATCCCTACCAGCAATGGATGCGTGTCCCCTTTTCCCCACAACCTTTCAAGCACTTGGTATCATTTGTGTTCTTGCTCCTAGCCAGTCTTTTTGAGTAGTCCCGGTGATATCTCTAAGTGGTTTTTAATTGCAATTCCTTAATTATCAGAGATGTCCTGAACCGGGGAAGTACTGGCTCGGCCCTCTACTATTCATCCTGTGGATAGGAGCTAGTCAGATCTTTGCCTCCATCGGTGGAGGAGTTCATTGGGTTTCTTTCGGCGGGGGGGTGGGGAGGGAGCGGGGGGCTAGCACCGACCCCTCTGGTCCCAGCACAAAAGAGACTAGGATTGGCCCGCCCACGGCCCCCTACCTGCAGCAGAGGCGGCAGATGCCTGCCCAGGTAACTACTCCCGCCCGCACCAAGGTGCAGGCCACTAGCACCGGCCCCTCTGGTCCCAGCACAAAAGAGCAGGCATTTGTAGTTGTTTAGCACTGGGAATGCTTTGGTCCAAGTTCTTCTTGCTTTCATAGTTTGCAGTGATAAGTCAGATGTAATTCTGATAGGTTTCCCCTTATATGTAATTTGTTATTTTTCTCGTGGCTTTCAGAATTTTGTCTCTGTTTTTAGTGTTTTGACTATGATATGTCATAGGGAGTTTCTTTTCTGGTATTGTCTATTTGACATCCCTGGAGGTAGCAAACAATCACAGATATATTCGAAGTAATCATAAAACTAAGGGGAGAGAAAGAAAAACTCAGAAAAGACCTAGAGGGAAATAATGACAAATTTCCAAAAGAACTAAAAGGAGAAAATGACAAACTCTGGAAACAGTTAGAGGGAGAAAATGGCAAACTCTGGAAGAAAGTGGAAACACTGAAAAGAACCCATGCTGAAATGAAAAAGGAAACCAACCAGTGAAACAAGGAGCTACAATGAGAGAAGCTGCAAAAGGAAGTGGAAATAGTAAAGAAAACACAAGATGAAATGAAAAAAGAAATTGAACATTCATCCTATCAAGAGGAAAGAATAGGAAAAAGCCTTAGAACCAGAATGGATGAAGCAGAAAAAAGAATATCAGACCTCGAAAATAACACAGAACAACTAAAAAGCTCAAGTAAAGACTAAGAAAAATTTTTTAAAAAAACACAAGAGTGGAACAACCAGGAAATGTGGGACACTATGAAAAGATCAAACCTCCACATCATAGGGATAGAGGAAGGAGAAAACTCCCAGGAGAATGATATTGAATCAGATCTTCAACAGAAAAAATTCCCCAAACTTAAAAAAAAGACAAACAGGTTCAATAGACTTTAGTGTGGAATCATTCTATGAGTTTTCCCATATTGTTCTTTCTTTGTGCTCTTGGCATGTGGGTTTCCTTTTGCCTATATTCCGATGTGAATCTCGAATGCCTCTTCATGGTGTTGAAGGATCACTTTCTCTGATTCCTTCTCCTTATTTATGGAGTGTTGCCTTGTCTAGATTTCAGGCTTTCAATTTTGGTTAGATTTTGGGAGATTTAACTCACTCTTCCCTTTCTATTCTGCAAGCACTGGGTAGGTAACAGCCGTTCTGACACCCTCTGAGCCCTGTGCTCCCTCTGCTGCTGCCAGCCAGTTCCTCTAGGTTGGTTGTAGGGCTTACTGAACACTCCCTCCAGAATTCCAGTTGGTGGGGAGCTGCCTGCTTAGCCCATGCTGAGCTGATCTGGCACAGGCCACCTACCTTGGTGCCCTGGTGCCCTGCTCACCATATATTTTTATTACATTCCAACTCTCTCCCCCTTTCCTTACTACCTACTCTCTATGACATCATGTCCTCTATTATTATTTTCCTTTGAGAAAAGGCCTACTGAGTCTCATCTATGTTTCCCAACACTCTTCGGTTTAGAACTATCCTTGTAGTCTGGTCAACCTACGGGAGTTATATCAATAAGGGAAAACTGACTCTTTCATTCCTAATAGGTTCTCCAGTAGGGACAAGCCTCCCTGGTCATCTCCCTCATCAATGTTGGGTCTTTGGCTCAGGTTTGTGCAGGTCTTGTTTATGATGTCAGTAATAACTGGGATGGCAAGATATGCCCTTCTGTATATTATAGGCATTGTGCTAGATAGTTTTATTGACAACTTGACACACCTGGGTTGAGGGAACCTCAATTGGGGAATTGGCTCCATTGAACTGGCCAGTGGCCACATCTGTGGAGTACTGTCTTTATTGTTGAGCAATGTGGGAGGGCCCAGCCCACTATGGATAGTGCCACCCATGGGCAGGTTGTTATGTATGGTGTACAAAGCAGGCTGGGCATGGACCAGGAAGGCAAGCCAGTAAGCAGCATTCCTCCGTGGCCTATGCTTCAGGTCCTGCCTCCAAGTTCCTGTCCTGAGTTCCTACCTTGGGCTCCCTGAATGATGAACTGTAACCCAGGAGATGTGAGCTGAATAAACCCTTTCCTCTCCAAGTTGGAATTGGTCAGAGTGTTTTGTCACAGCAATGGAAACAGCAAATGAGAACAGAAATTGGTACAAGAAGTGGGGTATTGCTGTGACAGACCTGACCTTGGTGCTTTGGGGGAGGATTGAGGAAGCGTTTGGAACTTTGGGCTAGAAAAATCATTGAATGCCTAAAGATTGTTGCCGTGGAACTTGGAACAGTTATGCTGAAAAAGTTGTAGATGATGGAAGCCTGGCTTGTGAAGCTTCAAGGGGAAGCAGAGACCATCAGGGCTGTTGGTATGATATTTTTGAATTAAGATTCTGTGGGTTCTGGTCAGCTGGGGCTGAAGAATCAGCTGTAAGTAACAAGAGACCAGAACCTGAAGTGAACCCTTTGCTTCACTGGGACAATTGATGCTGGTTACCTGGGGCTGAAAAATCAGCTGTATGTAACAAGGGAGCAGCATCACTGTGGTGAAATCTTCTGGGAAGAATTTCTTCAGGGTCAGAGCACAGAAGCTGTGGTCTGGAGGAAGATGGAGCCTCAGTATCAAGCCAGTAGGGTGACTTGGTTATGTATAAGAGTCTTGTATGTAGTTCTGGTGTTGTAAGTATGAAGGGGTCATGGAGATCGGCTGAGGCCTGGCACAATGAGAGGTCAGGAAAGACCATTGGTCAAAGTGCAGCCTTGGTTGCAGTGAAGACAGTAAGAGAAGCTGAGGCTTTGCATCAGAGGTCAGAAGCAACTCAGTTTCAATGGCGACCCCAGGTTTTGGAGATGCCAGGACTGTGGGACAACCACCAAGAGCAGCAGCAGGTGTGGAATGGAGAAGAGCAGTAGCAGGTGTGGAATAGAGCTGGCCTGGGCCTGTAAGATGGACTGTGTGTGCCATGGATGGCAAAGCCAGAGAAGGGGAGCTGCCGGAAACCCTTTGGAGCCCAGATAATTGTGAGTGAATCCCAAGTGTCCAGCCTTGAGCTATTTTGCTGGACTTAGGTTTTGTTTAGGTGACCCTGATTCTTCCCTTTGAAATAAGACAGTACTTGTTTTGGGTTTTACAGGAACCTACAGTTAAGAGACTTTTAACAGACTGTGAACTTTTAAGTGTTTGGACATTTTAAGGACTGTGGGGCTTTTAAGGTTGTACTGTCTTAGGCTGTGATTAATGTTAGCATCATACCTTGGGGACAAGAACTGTAAAGGTGGTGGTTTAATAGTTATGTGTTTATGTGTCAAGTTGGTAAGGGGTCAATCTTGCTAGATAGCTGTAGTGTCAACTTGACACACCTGGGTTGAGTGAACCTCAATTTGGGCATTGGCTCTATTGGACTGGCTCTAGCCATGTCTGTGGAGTATTGTCTTGTTGAGCAATGTGGGAGGGCCCAGCCCACTATGGGTGGTGCCACCCTTGGGCAGTTTGTTTGTTGTGTATGGTATACAAAGCAGGCTGGGCATGGACCAGGGGAGCAAGCCAGTAAGAAACATTCCTCCATGGCCTGTGCCTCAGCAACTCCCGCCTTGGGCTCCCTGAGTGATGAACTATGACCCAGGAGATGTGAGCTGAATAAGCCCTTTCCTCCCCAAGTTGGTAGTGGTCAGTGTGTTTTGTCACAGCAATTGAAGACAAACTAGAACAGGCATGAATATTATGTGAGTAAAAAAAATCTTATAATTTGAATTAATGAATGCTTGAAAAGACCATAACTGATACTGTTATGAAGGCCAAGAATCTGTGGCTAGACAGGGCACTGACCGTAGGGGAGAACAAGCTACTATCTTCTAAATAGTCATAGTATTAAACTAACTCATAATGACTTATTGTTATGTCCATTTATTGGTATATCCCTCAACTCTCACTGTAGAAGGTTCTTTTTGCATCAGATGGGGATAAACATAGAGATCCACAAAGAATCAATGTGCAGAGAATAAAAGACTCTGGAATGCTCAGCCCTAGATGGGACAACTATAGAGTATCCCCTCTTTCCATAGCTCAGGGGTAATTGTGGAAAAGGAAGAAGAAAGAGTAAGAGCCAGAGGGATAGATAAATACAAGAAACTGCATTGTCTGGACACCACAGTGCAGTGGCACATGTGAACTCACAATAAGATTTTTTCTACATTATCCTAAAATCTACCGTAGGGTACAAAGAGTGAAAAATCCAGTTGTACATTTTTTATCTTTCAACAGAAACTAGAAACTGTTATTATATCTTCATTTCAAAATCAAATAGTCTTTTAGTTCAGACAATACCTTTGGACAGAGGCCATATCCTATTCAGCTAGGCCAAGTCTACCAATTAATTCTTTTTTGGAAGATGACCAGGAAGACCTGTATACTAAGATACTAAGAAAATAGGCAGTCAAAATAATCATAGATTAAATGTTCTGTTTGATTTCTGATTTATTAATGAAGAAAAACCTTCTTAAAATTATGTGAAAATATTTCTTCCTTCTATAAAATTATATCACATATATGACTACATATATTTTGGATGTTTAGAAAAATAAAAATGTAACTAAAACTTTACAGAAGTCTCTAATCATAAAGACCAGGACATGATTTTCCTGTTGAATGACTTGAATGCCATATACATATATATACATATATATATATAATCATTAATTATGATATTTTCCTACTCAGCAACATCCTTAATAACTACCTATTATTGTAAGTAATCTGAGCCTTATGGAAGATGGAAGTCTTATAATACTGAGACTTTAGAATTTTAGCTTTCTTTGTTTCATGGTTATTTTATATATTATTATTGTGTGTGTATGTGTGTCTGTGTGAGCTTGTATGTGTTTGTGTGTGTAGACTAGAGATCGACTTTGAGTATCTTCCTCTATCACTCTCTGTCTTATATTTAGACACAGGATCTTTCATTGATCCTTACGTTCACCCTGTTGACTAGGCTGGGTGAGGAGCAAACTCCCAGGGTCTGCATGTCTCCCCAAGACCCCAGAGTTAGTGTTGCAGGTGTGCACACCAAGTGGGTGCTGGGGATCTGAACTTCAATCCTTTTGCTTGGGCAGCAAACTCCACCTATTATTTTACATTTATTCTTTACCTTCTTGGGAACAGGAATGAATAGCACATATTAGAGTCATAAAAATAATCTTGTCAAACATTAACAAGTCTTGATTTGCTTAGGAACTGCACTGTCTCTATTTTTAAGGGAATGAAATGGTAGTGAGTAATAAAGTTAGTCTGTGATTTTCCTCACTAAAGGGGACCTGCACTGGAGATTTTTCATTAAGCAAAAAATTAAATCATAGGGCTGAATACAGTGGTTCATGCCTTTAATCCCAACAGAGGCAAATGGGTGTCTGTGAGTTTGAGTCCAGACTGGTCTATATAGCTAGTTTCAGGCAAGTCAGGCTACATAGTGAAAACTTGTTCATTTTGTTTTGTCTTTTGAAGAATGAAATCTGATTCTTACTCCCTGAAATCAAGAAAGGAGGAAAGAGAGAAAGCAAGAGAGGAGAGAGAGAGAGAGAGAGAGAGAGAGAGAGAGAGAGAGAGAGATCATTTGAGCGTGATGTATGGGGGAAAACAGACATTTTAGCTTTAAAAATAAAGACATTTTTAAGCTGGTTATTGTGGGACATCTGCAAGCAAGTTTCAGGCCAGCTGGGGTTAAAGGGAGACTCTGTCTTAAAACAAAAACAGAAATGAAAGCAGCAGCAGCAAAAACTTAACAACAAAAAGACACTTATTGACAAATCACAAAGAAAGCATGTTGATCACTTAAAAGAAATAGAATAGCCTTTAAAAACCTTGAGTATATTGCAGAAGGAATAGTAAAGCAAAAAGTTCCATGAATCTTCAAGTTATATAAGCACATAAACAGTTTCAGTTAGGGTTATACTTACATGTAGAGTTAGAAGCTTTAAAAAACATAATAAGAACTTATGTGTCTAATATAACTTTGTATTTGCCAAAGATCAGTAGCTCCCTTTTTCACTAAGCTATGCTTCCCTTTATACCTGGGAGCTATAAGGTTTTACTGATACTTATTTTCAATTATGCACCAGCAGGCTCACTTCTGTTCAGTTCACAGAATGAATGGAAACAGAAGCTAAGCCTATACTGTATAAGTTAAAGGTTTACCAAATGAGTTCCCATGGTTTGCTTTTCTCACTAAATTCATGCCCACATGCTAGAAAAGATTTCTGAAGCAGAATGCATCCCAGTCTTGAGGGCTGGAGGCTACATTATTTCAGGTTTATCAGGCTGCCTTGTCTAGTGCCTTTTTTCATGGGAAAAATATAAAGACCCTGTTCCCTCGCAAAGGTTTGAGTACAATTCCAAATGAAATTGATTTCTCTTTGTCTTTGTTTTGATTGAGGGGCTAGAAACTTGGACATGTTTATTCATTTGTGTTGTTTTAGCTCTTACAACCAAATGACAAGAGAGAGGAAGGGATCACAAATAGCTTGTATGAACCAACACTAACTTTTAATTTTGTTTTCATCAAAAGAGATGACATTGAAAAATCCCTTAGTAACCGTAAGATCCAATAATTTATGATAAAAAAAGTAATGGTTTTTTCAAAACTCTTAAATTGCCATCATCTTACAGCACCAATTTAATCAACCCAAGTGTAGTGAAGGTGTCCACAACCCACATAAATGCCCTATGCCGATTTCAAGAGGCTTTTACTTTTTTTGAAACTCATGATTTCCCTTTTTTTTCATTAATTTGTGAATAAAGTCTCATAGCATAAATTTACTGGCTTAATAATTAATTAAATTGTGATATCATCAGAGTGATTTGCCTGGTTTGGGAATACCATTTGGAGGTACTCTGATTAATTCATTACTGTGAATGAAAGCAATAGATTAACCATAATGTGCATGGCAGCAAGCTACTTCTTAACTAAAACTCTAGACAGTTGAATCACTAGGAGTTTGTTTCAGTTTGTTTACATGTTTAATGATCTTTCACCCCAGTGGAACAATAAATATTTTCTTATTATACTTAAAGAAGCTCAAGAAAACATGGTGGACATAAATTATGCTATATAAAAATTATTTCCAAAAGTATTATTTCCTTTGCGAAGTGACAATTCTTCCTTTTGCAACATGTTAGACCTGTGATTTACTTTAAAAGGAATGTGGTCAAACTTCTCTGCAAATATTTCAAAATTTTTATGTCTTCAATAGTCATATTTTTCCTTTACAATATGATACATGAAACATATAGAATGGGATAAAGTACAGTATGCAATTTACTATTTAAAAGAAAGGCTTAATGGTAGTAAATTACTTCAAAAATCACAATATCTTTTTGTATCTAACATGTTCAGAAATACTAAGATATTGAGATTGTAAATGTATTATCTTTGCCTTTAGAATGTGATATTTTTAACATGGAAGTTGATACTACATTCTTCTAGTTTTCAGTGTTACTTGGAACAGAAGAGATCAGCAGACATTCTCTGCGGGCTCTTTAGAGGCAAGGCTACAGTCCAGGGAAGCTTTGGTGGGAGACCTTCACTGTCCAGCCCCTTGTGAAGGAACCTTCTGTCCTGCAGTGGGATTGCAGCTTCTTGGAAAGGGGAGCCATTTATCACAGTCCTAAATGAAAGCATTCTTTAAACACAAATGTCTTTTTCTCCCTTTGTCTAATTACTGAGAGGAAAAGTGAGAAGGAAATGTCAAAACAGAGAAACAGTGGTGTATAGAGGGAACAGCCACTCTGGAGCTCAACCAGCTTTTGTGAGGGTCTGGGCGATTTGTCAAATGGTTGTGGCATAAGTCAAGCTCTGAGGGTGAAAGGTCTTGACCTAAGGAGTCCTGGAATCAGACAGTGTAAGCAAGGGGTCTGCTAGAATTTTCAGCTGTAGTGGAGATGAACAATGATGGGAGCTGGACATAACAAAGGCTTATTTGCATAATTCAGGTAAGTAATTTTATTGAAACTGACAAGGATGTGACAGGCTAAGAAAGAGAAGAGAACACACTCTTGCTGGGAACCACTAAAGCTTCTCAGTTAGGTATGTGAAAATAAATGACAGCTAATCTCTTCACTAAAAATCTGTAAACAATGCCATTTTACCCAGGACTCACCCATGACCTTTTCAAAGTTGGCTGGAGATTCTTTAGTCCCCTCTTCCAGAATATAGCAAATGGAATGCACCATATACAAGGGCTATGTTTTAGGCCTTAAGTGATAATAATCACCTTTGCGAATAATAGCTCCTTCTAAGTCTTGTCTACATT
Source organism: Rhizomys pruinosus (assembly GCA_009823505.1). Lineage (NCBI taxonomy): Eukaryota > Metazoa > Chordata > Mammalia > Rodentia > Spalacidae > Rhizomys > Rhizomys pruinosus. The sequence goes on along the minus strand of VZQC01015218.1, from coordinate 80,160 downwards.
GAGAACGAAATAGTAACAACATTTCTAATATGGATAGTAATCAAAGATTTGAGATTGGATCTATATAAAACTGTATTTCATCTTAAGAAAAGATAGGAAGGCAGAATTATCCCTCTGTCAGCCTTGGCGACATGCCTTAGCTCTTGAACTACTGATAGTTAATATATATATATATATATATATATTATATATATATATATATATGATGCATCTGATATCCATCTTGCCAGTTTAAAGTGAAAATGTTTAGTACTTAGCCACTGACTTTTTTTGACTTTTCATACGATATTATAACATTGTCAACATCTGAGAGTTAGGTTTTATATACACAGGAAATATCCCTGGAAACATAACAAATTGATACCCTATCAGGAAAAGCATTTCCTTGTTTTAGATAAGAGAAGCAAAGTTGTTAAGATAATTTTTCTTGTCCTTTATACTCAGTTTTGCTTTTATTTGTGGGTCACTAGGAGATAGCTCCATGCCGTTTATAATTCAGACTACTTACCAGTCATTGGTGACTTTTATAGATCAGGGAAGTAATGGATGGAAATAGTAATCAGGCTAGAGAAGAATGCTACTCTAACCTAGTTTATAAGAGGAGAACCGTGTCTGTTGTGCCCTTTCCACATGCAAAAATATGAAACCCACTTAGTCAGATGTGAGCTACAAAATCTTTAAGCCTTTCTGAGTAGCAAATATACACTCACTCCTTCTGCAGTGTATGAAACACATGTATAGTTTGACCAAAATGTGGATCATTCCATCAAATGGGAAGCAGTTGAGAGTTCTGGCTAGATCAAATGTGGATCTTGGTATTATAAGCAGGCTAATGCATAATTCATGAGGCTTAATGAATATTCCAATTCATGACAGCCAACTGGCTCCATAGGTCACACCTCCCAGTCTCATATAAATAAAGAATGAGATACTGGAAAGCATACCAGCTGAACCAAACTGAGTGCCAAAAACATGCATATTAATGAGGCACTATAATAGATACTTGACTCTTTGGAAGTGCCTATATTGGTTTCCAGCTACAGAGGGAAAGAAAGTTCACAATGTACCTTTAAACACACCATACTGTGCACCATTAAATTCAGCTTTTTCTATGAAATATGGAATCAAATTATACTGATGTGATTTCAGATTCAGTCATTTACTCCATAACATCCTATGACACTTCCATCAACATTGAAACATTCTGGAAAGATCCTCACCCCCTGCTCCCATGTTCCCTTGCAAATCTCAACTTGGTAACTAGGGAAAGGAAGTCCTTCCACAGTGCTGTTCTTTTATGTGTTCTGTTTAGACCTTGGATCAGGATGAATGGTAGCTCAGATGAATGCATTTGTGCCATTTTTCTTGGCCCCAGACTATGTTTCCTCACTACCATGACATCTGAACAGAAGGAGAAAACATCTCCCTTTTGTAGCAGGCTAATTTAATTTGTACCTTCCACCTAGGGGTAAATATGTTTGTCTGTCTGTCTGAGCTTTTTACCCACTTTCTTTTCTCACGGGAAACCCTACCGAGTAGAAAGCCGGAAATTGCTTAGTGCTCTAACTTTATTTTAGAGTAATTTAATTTTAAGCCTTCTCACACCCACCCTAAAGTGAAGCAACTGTTGGAATCCCCTCGGGAAACCCTTAATGACTTCTGCATGTCTCCTGTGTCACAGATGTCAAAGGCTTGTTGTTTACGAGAATAGATGGTTTAAAAGAGACTGCTTTGGGCTGTTTTACCCACAGAAGATGTGCATTCGTCTTAAAATAGTGAAGAAAAAGATCTTGCAGCTTTACATTGACCCACATCCTTTCAAATTCATAATACAAGTCACTGATCTTTATTTTTGGTTCATCTTGGGCATTGTTTGTAGCCTGACCTTGTTTGGTATGGAGAGTTCTCAAAGACTGAAAGCAAAGTACCAACAAATATATCTTTTCCTAAATAAAATAGCAGCACACATCTACAACTCAAAAAAATAAAATTGCCTGGGACTTTTTTCCAAGTATTATTACCACATCTTCAGGTATTCCAGAGATCAAAGGAAACCCAAAAATAAAGTTATGGCTAGTATAAAAATAGTTTATTTATTAATAAAGGCTTAAGTAAGGAAATTTTTATTGACTTTAAATCAACTTATCAAAATTTATTCTATATCTCTAAATTCTGGTAATAGTTTTAATGCACTTTAAGAAAATTATTTTTTCTTGTTTGCAGAAACATTTTAATTAAATTGCCTTCTATGGAAATTGTATTTCTACATCCCTTTTAATATTATAGTTAGAGATATCCCAATTAATCATTATATAGTGTAAGAAATAAGACTTATCCTTGGGATTGCAATATAAACACAGTTTGTTATTTAAAAATGAAAATATTTTATTGATTGCTACTTAATGCAAAATACCATTTTAGAATAATCATTATTTTATAATAAGTGATTCTTACTTCACTACCAATTTCATTTTTGATTGCCTACAAGGATAACTTGATTTCTGTGTGTACAATTTAATATTAATTATACTAATGTCAATGAGAAAGCTGTATTACTTGAGCCAAACTATATGGAGTTAGTTCTAAGAGAAGCATATTAAAAAGGATTTTATAAACAAATGTTTAAAAGTTTACTATCTTTATGTGAATCTGCATATTTAAAACACATGGAGAGATACAGGTTTTCCTGAGGCAATAAAAGAAAGAATATCACAGTTGGGTATAAGAATTTTTCATTGTTTTTAGTGAGTCTCAGTTTTGTTCCACAAATCCATGCTGCTTCTACATTCAAGTCATATAATTTGCCTTATCTAGAATTATTACTGGATAGATACCTTCTTATGACACTGCTTTTGATGTGGGAAGAAAATGAAGTTAAAGTAATTTGAGTTCACTAGAAATGTGAGCAATTAGTTTCTTTCTGGGGAAATATTCCATGTTGTCAGTATAAATTGTCTGCATCAGAAGAAAGCTGTCAGTGATGTAATCATCTGTATTCCTCATCCTAACCACCAGTCCCCTAGAATTTAAACCCAGAGTTGGCAAAGTATTTCTGAAAATGGCCAGATAATAAATATTTCAAACTTTGTTATATGTGGTCTCTGTTACATATCCATCTTTATTTTGTTTTACACCCTTTAAAAATTTAAAAGTTACCCTTAGCTGAGGACCATAAAAAAACAGGCCACAGGCCAGACATGAATAGCTGGTTGACTATGATTTGTACACCCTTTGTCTAGGCTTTTAAAACCTTGCTTAATGTAGCAAGGCATTGGCTTATACTCACATATCATTATACAAACCCTCATTTCAAACTCATTATTTCTTTCTGAGCTTATTTTTGCTACGATTTATGGAAAATTATATGACCTATGACGTGATATAGGTATTTTAATTGGCAAAGTTAAAAATTATAAATTTTCGTTCTTATGCAAAACAATCCACTAACTGTAATAATATACGTTGCATTTTTTTTTTTATTATACAACAAATTTGCTACTGTGTTGGTGGTGGAGCATCAGAACAACTTCCCACAGAGCATTCATTTTTCTCATGTCACAGAGAAAAATTTTATGCATACATTTCTCTAATTCACTTCACAAGAGAACATCATAAGATGTACTAACATATGCATAAATTACACTTTGGGAAATTTTCTTTAATATGTATTCAGTATAAATCCCTTTAATTCTAAGTAGCCACAAGTTATGAAAGAACTTAGGGTATTTTCTTTAATTACATTTAAGATATGAATTAAATGCCTTTTAAAAAATTTTATGTCTGACAGATTACAGACTGTTTCTCCTATGTAAGTCTGAAAAGGCAAATGGTTCCTCTCTGTAAGAATTGCTTTTTGTAAATACAAACACTTTGATGAAGCGGACACTCTATTCAAGATACAAGACTGCATCCCTCAGCTCACCTTCCCCATAGTCGTTCTCAGTTCTCAACACTGTGTATGTTTAACGACTGCACATTTGAACCAAATTCCCATCTAAAGAGCAGCATCAGATCATGCTTGCATGGCCTGCCTCATGCAGGTTCTGCATGCATTCTGTTCTCACCACTCTCCTAGTGTCTGGAGATGTAATGCTCTCTGAACAAGTGCTGAATGTGAAACAGATATTCACAGTGTGATGAGGAAAAGAGAATTTTGCCTTTAGGCAGCTTGTTATTTTAAATGCAGTGTCAAAAATATTATTTCATGCTAAATCAGTAGTTAAGCTGTAATATTTTGTCTTAAAACAAAAGAGAGAATAGTCCATAGCTAGAGGGTTGATCCGTACCAAAAGCAGCAGCAGTATGGCGCCTACTCAGACCCTGCTGGAGGCAGCTGGCGATGCAAAGGGGATGAGTCTAATAGGGAGCCCTTACCTTAGAGTATTGTAAGGCACATTTAGTGGCAGACAACAAATCATGAGGCTAACTTTTAGCTGTTGGCTTTGCAACACCAATGCCTTTTTCAGGAGGTTATTTTGTGCCCACTACATTTGCCATGGATTGGTTTTGGTTCCAGGGTAAGATCAAAAGGATAATTCTTGCACTCAGAGTCTCTCTGTCTCTCTCTCTGTCTCTCTACATTTTTAACTCCTGTATTCTTTCTCTCTCTTTATTTCCATTCTCATCTCTCATTATTTGTCTTATAAAGAATCAAATTTCCAAATAATTCATATCTATCTATCTATCTATCTATCTATCTATCTATCTATCTATCTATCATCTATCTATCTATATCTATAAAGCATCTCAAGATCCAGTAGTATTTGTAGCATATTTCATATTTCCTAAATATCAGCCCTATAAGTAACAGAACTTAGTATACATTCTGTAATTATCAGCAACTTGATTTTCTCCTTTACTAATTATGAGTTGGAAAAATTCCTCTTATCTATTTAAAAATATTCTACATGCTATAGAGGGATCTCTGGCTCAGAATTCCATGACCTGAAAAGAGATGAAGAAACAATGAAACAGACCATAGATTTATTAAAACAGAGCATTTATTAAAATTGAAAATACTAATTCATTTATTTATCCAAAAAACATAATTTTTAGGGGGTTGCCAAGATGGTGCAGCTGTTAAGAGCACTAGCTGATCTTGTAGAAGACCTGGGTTTGAATCCCAGGACCCACGTAGCAGCTAACAACGACCCTTAACTCCAGTTCCGGGGATCCAATGTCATCTTCTGACCTATGGATTCACTTACTTACATGCAGGCAAATACTAATATACATAAAACAAAAATAAATAAAATATTACAAAATTTTTTATTTTTTTAATTTTATTTATTTTTGTATGTGTATGAATGTACTGTCTGCATGTAGGTTTGTGCACCCGTGTCGTGCAATGCCGTGGAGGTCAGAAGAGGGTCTCAGATTCCCCTGGAACTGGAGTTACAGATGGTTCTCAGCCGCCATGTGGGTGTTGGGGATTGAACCCAGGTCCTCCGCAAGAGCAGTCAGTGCTCTAAACCGCTAGGCTATCTCTCCAGCCCTCAAAAACAATTTTAGTGAAGACCATCTTTTTAGCTGATCTGGATTTTAGCTGGGACTGGAATTACAGAGGATTCTGAGCCATCATGTGGGTACTGAGAACTGAACCTGGGTCCTCTGAAAGAACAGCTCTTAACTACTGAACCATTTCTCCAGCCCGTGTTCCAACTTTTCAAATCTTATAATAGCATAAATTTCACTGCATTTTTATTACTTATCATACATCTTGTTTCATTTTGTCAGAAATAAGTTAACCAAAGTCTTAAGTTCTCCTCTGAATCTTAGTAAACTTGACTGTAACTATTTAATGCCCATCACATTCTTACACTATAGGAGTATCAGCAAAGTAATTCAAATTATAAACTCTCTAAATTTTTTTAAGTTTTCAATATTATATTCCCTTCTTTCTTAATGACTAGATGAGACTTTTGATGTATGTATCTTTGACTCACATTGTACTTTACTATTGGAACTCAAAAGTCATAACTTTATATTAATTTGAAAGGTACCCCCTTTTGATAGGTCAAGCATTATTTTTTCATAATGATGGAATGAAATGAAGTACAAACTTCATTATCTATGGTCAACTGTTAACACAAGACAAAGGCTGCTTTGAACTATGAATGCTTTTATAAATTTATACTTATCAGCCTAACACACATTGGCAGCAAACCCATAAGTCCTCTCAATGGAATATAAGCTTTATGAGGGAAGGGAGAGTGTTTTATTTATTTTTGCAGATTCATTCTCTTGTACTGTATTTCCAACCCAGTGGAAACAAAGTGAAGTCTTTTGGGTGAAGACAATAAAAAAAATGTCCTGAGAAAAGAAAAAAAAATGGATGGAGCACATGGGTGAATTTTAAGTGCTTGGAGTGAACTTTGGTTGTGTATTTGAAGTGGAATACATTTTCTGGAGTTTCTAATCTTTGAAAATTTTACTCATACATTAAAATAAAACAAGAAAAATTAAGCATGGGGAAAAGCTTTTAAAAATCTCAAATATCCCTCCTTTCTGAAATGTTTCAAATATACTCAACTGAAGGTGATATCCCAAACTTTATTATTTGAAATTTATTTATTTTTATATTTGTGTGCGTGCGTGTGTGTGTGTGTGTGTGTGTGTGTGTGTGTTGTTGTTTGAATGAATGTAAGTATACCATACGTGGAGGCTAGAAGAGAGCATTAAATTCTCTGGGACTGGAATTACAGAGGATTCTGAGCCATCATGTGGGTACTGAGAACTGAACCTGGGTCCTCTGAAAGAACAGCTCTTAACTACTGAACCATTTCTCCAGCCCGTGTTCCAACTTTTCAAATCTTATAATAGCATAAATTTCACTGCATTTTTATTACTTATCATACATCTTGTTTCATTTTGTCAGAAATAAGTTAACCAAAGTCTTAAGTTCTCCTCTGAATCTTAGTAAACTTGACTGTAACTATTTAATGCCCATGATGGGTCCAGTTAACTCAAGTCTTACGTGTTTCTGAGTTTTCTTCTTGATAAGAGGGTAAACAGTGGCTTCTATCTCAGTGGACTCTGAAAACTATGTGAATGTCTCTCTCACCTAGTGTCCAAATGGAATTGAAATCTGGTCCTTTCATTCCTGTCCAGAGAGACAAAAGGAAGATTACTGTTACGTTCTAACTTTTCTGCTCTGAACTTGTCTTGAATGTCTGCCCCAAGGATTCCCTCTGTCTGCAATTATCAATCTTATCAACTGACCAGGATGGTTTCTTTTCCCCACCACCCTCCCCCAAGCATTTTTTTTTGCTAGTCCTAATATCTAAGCAAATTCCTCAAAGAAATTCTGTTGCCAATTGTTAGCCAATATACTTGTTGCAGTGTGCATGTAAACTCGACCCCTTATTATACTTGTTGCAGTGTGGATGTAAACTCTACCCCTTATTATACTTGCTGCAGTGTGCATGTAAACTCGACCCCTTATTATACTTGCTGCAGTGTGCATGTAAACACTACCCCTTATTATACTTGCTGCAGTGTGCATGTAAACCCTACCCCTTATTGTACTTGCTGCACTGTCCATGTAAACTCTATCCCTTATTATACTTGCTGCAGTGTGCATGTAAACTCTGTTACTGGAATTTCTTGTCTATAATCTTCTTAGGACTTTATACAGTGCTTCTCAATAGTATCTGAAATGGGTGCCACAGTTTTAAATGTATTGCCTCATTTGAACCTTCAAAATAACTATAGTTACAAGGGGTATCCTATTTCAAAGTAACAGTATTGTGTCAAACAGGTTAAGTGATATTTTTAATCATTGTCATATGACTTAAGATTAGAGCAGAAGAGATCCAAGGTCTTGCTATTCAACTGCAGTGCATCCATTCTCTTACATCATTCCAAAACCAATATTAGCTGGATAAATGAGTATTAAAATATGGTTACTAAAATATATCTGTAGGAAAATAATCTTGGTCATTGAAGATGATGATTTTATTTATTCATCTTTTACTTTCTTTAATGTAGATACTTGATGATGTTAATACCCAAATCCATACACATGACAGAAAAGAAACAAATAAGCAAATATACATCTACTTTGCAGGTCTGTTTGCTTTCAGTGCCAACTAGCACTAGAATGATTTTCATATGGTCAGACTTACCAAGCTTTGGCAAACACTGTGGAGAGATTGATAGGTTTTTAGATATTGGCACATGCACATTTATAGCTATTGACAAAGCTTAAGTCTTTTCAAGAAGATTCCAACTCTTATTGGCATTCTGCTTTATCCGTTGACACTCAACATGATGTACTGTGGAAGACTTTAAGACTTTCAGTGTTTGACTAAGCTTTACAGTCATTAATGTTTAATCACTTACAATTCTGAAAGCATAGTGCCTTCATTTTTTTATGTGGCTTGTTTGTCTATGTGGAGTAAATCACCAGTGTCTTTCCGTTATTCTCCTAGTACTTATATAATCAGTCTCATTTGGTGATCAATGATAACTATGGACACAACTACTATTTGAAATTAGATTATTATTCTATATAGATTCAAAATTCAATTTATTCAAAATTACAGCAAAAGCAAACACTAGCTAAGCTTTTAAAAATCATCAAAATACTAAGGAAAGCAAAGGTGAAACTGTTCCTTTTCAAGCATTCTGGCCAGGCATGGTGGCGCACGCCTTTAACCCTAGCACTTGGGAGGCAGAAGCAGGAGGATCTTTGTGAGTTCAATTAAAGGCCAGCCTGGTCTACATAGTGAGTTCCAGTATAGCCAGAGCTGTATGGAGACCCTGTCTCACAACCCAACCCCAAAAAAGTCCTGAACTAATATGCATGATTTATAAATGGATTCATAAAATATATTTTACTTGAAACATATTTTCCATCCAAAGAGAGGCAAAATTGTGTGTTGTCCATCCTTCAGGACAAGAGCAACTCACTCCTAGGAGTGAGTATCCCAAGGAAACAATGAAGGTATATTGAGCCATAGCGTTGTACATGCCACCGCAATGAAGGCCTGCCATTGTATCAGTGTTGTTAAGGCACTGGCCAGAGACACATGCACTTAGTCAAGCCTGGGAGAGGCAGAGACACAAAGAGCCTGATAGAAGCAAAGCATAGTGGGTAATAGACACATTTGTAGAATTTTAATGGATTCCTGGCATTTGTATTTACTCTTTGTTTACATTGGGCTTTTATGGAGGTACTGAAGTGATGTTGCAAGTCCTCTTTGTGCACTAAAAAACTGAAAATGTAGATAAACCACAGTGTGTTACAAAAGAATATTTATTAAAGTCTCAGAAATATTTTTTGTAGAAACTAGCTTCAGAAAAAACTAAGAAACAATAGAAAACTATTCATATAACAAATAAAAAATGTCATTTCCTTTTTACAGCTCTACAAATGGAAAAATACAGTTCTATTATTCCCTTTCATGAAATTGGCCCGAAGTGTGAACAAACAAGCCCCAACCAGGCTGACAGATATTCAGTTCTACTTTATTATTGTCAGTCTCCGACTGTCATGTCAGATATTATATTGTCCACTCACCTGTCTGAATCTGCAAGAAAAGGTTTCTCATGTACAGCTCTTTTTTTGCAAGAATATCATTCTTTATTCTGCATATAGTGTCTATATATGTACTCATTTTTTATTCATATGCAACTCACAATGGCAGGGGATGACAGGCAGATATGGCAAGCAGCAGAGGTTCAGAAAACTGGGTCCATTGTACCTTCCAAGAGAGTAAGGCCAAAGCTGAAACCAAAGTGTCTGTGGCTACCTACAGGGACGACTGTACTAAAGTGTCCACAGTCAGTCTCCTGCTGTCCTTACCAGATTGCCCTGGTGACTAGATTTAGGGCTGGAGTTGTTTTTAATTATACATTACAGCCTTGGTACATGGGGATGACCAGAAAATCAAAGCTACCAAGAATACATTCTTTTCAGTGGGGGAGGGGGAGGTTGGCATCCTCTGAATTTCAGGGCTGATTTTCCAAAGAGCTTGGTCAGTGGTGTTGTCCCCTTCCTGTGCTTTGTGAGTGTGAACTTATCAAATGTGCTTTGAAGTCAGTCAGTTACAGGTCTCATCTTTCTGTTTACTTCCTCTGGATTGCTGAGCCACAAGTTTGTGTCTGTCAGCCATACCTGGGTCTTCACCACAAACTCAAGTTCTTGGATACTAGGTCTGTGGGGAGGAACTTTAATTCTCATCAGACTTCAGTTTGTGAAAATGCTATACTGATCCCATAATCTATAGCAATTATGGTGAAGTAATATAGAATCATATATATTTAAAAAATTTATTGGGCTTTTGTACATTTCATACAACAGTTCTGAATCAAATTTAGACCTCCTCCTCCATCAATGCCCCCACAATTCCCCTACAGCTGTACCTCATGCATTCCACCATACATTTTTAAGTCCTATCCAGTCAAACATTTGTACTCAAGTGTCCTTTGGTGCAAGTTACCCATGGCTCAGAGATAGATGGAAGAGAGAACAGCAAGATTCTAAGGGTCAGGATTAGTCCATGGACATAGTGAAACATAGGCTTTTTAGCTCCTAGAAGCTTGCACATTTGAACTTGTGGCAATAGTAGCATCTAGTACAAGACTCATGCCAACTCAATCAGACTAGGGCAGTGGGGGAATTTGGCTGTGGGAACTGCTGGGGGTTGATGATTGTTGGGTGAGAAAGAGAAGACCTTGCTTATGATCTCTAGATAGGCTGACTAGATACCAGAATTATTTTTAACCTTTTATCTTGAAGCAACGTCAATTGTTCTAAGTGCTAAAATATGACACAATAACAAATGCATCTTTATTTTATGCTTAGATGTTGGTATTACATTAAGTTATTTTTGTTTTACATAATGATAAAACTATAGGTTTCTCTTTATTATACAGGAGATCTTGATTTGATAAAGGCTGTTCATTTGGATCAGTAGCTTCTGATCCATATGGGGATATCTAGGCAGCCACAGCTGGAGAATCTATATCCAACATTATTCCTTTTCTCTTTCCTCCAAATACCTTTCAGAATCAGGGCCTTTGCAGTTGCTGCTCTGTCCTCCTGGAAGGACTTTCCCCTGGACTTTTATTGCACAGTTCACACTGCTGATTCACTAAACTATCATTTCTTTGAGCTTTCTGCTCAAGTGAGCAATTCCTCAGAAAATTTTCATAAATGTTTCTGGTTTATATTTTGCTAAACAAGTTGTTTTCACTTAATCCTTATGTAATATGTAACTAATAGCACATATATTGACATATGCCCTTAACATTTACTGTGGTCCTCTCAGCTCTTCAGACATTTGCTGAATTAGTAAATGAGGAAATATGCCTAAAGTCATTAAACTAAATCTTACAGATCCTTTCTAAAATTATTTTTATAATCTTTGACTGAAAATTTCACCAATTTGAGAGAACAGTAACATAACAGGAGTTTGGACTAGACGTACAAATATCCTGAGTATAAATTTATGTTGGTAGCTCGAACTCAACCCATAATTAATAATGCAATAAGAATATGCTGGATGGAATAAAATCACAGATCTAATTCTTACAAAGACTTACTTCATTCTTCATGTATTTAAATTCCTTGTTAGTTTCATGCTCCAAATGTCATCTCTACATCTGCTGAAAGATGATATTGATTACTCAATTATGGCCCAATTGTTGCTTTTGTTCAAGAAGAGGTCCATCTACACTTCTTTCTTATTGATATAAACAATGTTGACTAATGAATTTCCAAATGCAAACTGTAACTGGCCTTGACACTTGACACTGGCCTTCTGATGCTACTCAAGTTCTTGCTTGAACTATATTTTTTTATGATTGGCTTTTTCAGTTCATCAGATACAAATTGATTTCCTGAAATTACTGAATATTTAGATAATGCAAAAAGCAGCTATGATTTCATTATGCTTACTATTTTTATTTTCATAAAGTCTGAGCTGTTGCAGATAAAATGTTAAAGAAAACTTCTCTCTCCTTTATACATCTCTCCAAATATACACACCCACCCACACTCACTCATCCACACACACTCACAGTAAAACACTCACATTCACACACACACACACACTCATATACATATGCACTCACACATAGACATACATACATTCTGTATTCTAGCTGTACATTCTATTTATTTATTTATTTATTTATTTATTTATTTATTTATTTATTTATTTATTTATTTATTTTTTGGTGTTTTCGAGACAGGGTCTGCCTGTAGCTCCAGCTGTCCTGGAACTCACTCTTGTAGACCAGGCTGGCCTCGAACTTACAAAGATCCACCTGCCTCTGCCTCCCAGGTGCTAGGATTAAAGGCGTGCACCACCACGCCCAGCTTCTAGGTGTACATTCTTAACAGATAATAAATGCTATTGCTGTTGCATTCTGTGATTCTATCTTTCTTAAAACCTGTTGATTTCCTATATTATTCTGTTGATATTTAATGTCTTGTATTAAATATACTTCTCATGTATCATCTCAATTAAGTGAATTTTAGGGCAGTGACCTATACTTTATTCTTAACTAGTATCCCCCATGCCCAGCACATTGTTTAAGACATTGTCTAACATGTTTACTACGGAAAACATTTTCCTTAAATGTTTGAGCTTGTTATTTAGACTTGTGTTGCTATTACCAGAGTTACAGGGCCAAAGTAGACCTGGCAATCTGCCTCTAAACACCTATCAGAGAGATAAGTACTGGTGAAAAGCCAATGAACAAGGTTTAATCAAGGTGGCCACATTGGGAAGAGGAATAGATAAAGGAGTTCAGTGTCCTCAAGTTCATCTTTCAGGCACTGACATGATCTTTAGTTTTAAATAAAAGGAGAATTGGGCCAGAGGAAAGAAGTATGCATTATTAAGCACTGCTGATCAAAGTGTGGTCTGTTCGATCATTATCTAAGTTCTCATTTCTGCAAGGTGGTTCACAGAGGTTTTTATTGTTAAAGGAGACAATCCAAGTCTTGTGGAGCACTTGTTCCTTTTCGTGGTTAGCTCTCATCACAGGCAGTGATGGTTCTATGAGGCTCTACTATCATTGTAATCTAAGGTGGACTGAAGGCTGCAGGTTTAAGACAGTGACTAGACACTATTTCTCTGAGACAGCAGTGGCTTTGTGTTACTTTCTGTACTAGTTACTTGTTATGAAGCCCAGGCTGATTTCAGATTTGAGGCCATCCTCATGCCTTAGCTTCCCAAGTGTTAAGGGAGCAGTCATGTGCCACCAAATCTGGCCAATGACCAGAGACTTCTTAGACATCTTTTTTGGGGTCTGGATCAACACATTGTAAACACTGACAGTAAAACACCTTAGTTACTACTGGTGCCTTTAGCCTTGAAAAGGGGAAAATGGGTAAAGTAACATTGGTTTTTAGATATACACTCCTTCAGGGATTAGCATGCCTACATGCAGAGTCAAGCAGAAGTCACAGCCAATATAATAAAGGCAGTTACAGAATGAAGAGAGAAATGACAGGATCAAATTATGGGGTTAGGTGAAGAGTCAATGGCTTGGGTTTTTTTTTTTTTTTTGTCTTTTTGAGACAAGGTCTCCCTAAAGCCCCAGCTGGCCTGGAACTCATTCTGTAGACCAGCCTGGCCTTGAATTCACAGAGATCCACCTGCTGCTGCCTCCCAAATGCTAGGATTAAAAGCATATGCCACCACGCCTGGCTTATTTTGTATTTTTTATTGCAAAAATGTTTCTACTAAATATCTGTTATAGTCACACACATCTATCAAATGTTTCTGTTGGTAATATTATATTTATATATGATTGCTTCCTTTTTACCTTTTAGAATTGTACAGAATTCTTTCAATAAATTTCTGACCCGACTCTCACAGACATCATAATAATTGAAGAAACTGAACCTGAGGAAGTCCTGGACTCCATAGCCTGCATGTCTTGGTTAGATTCTAATTTAAAAAAATGCAAAGGGCTGGCTGGCTTTAGGAAACTAAGTATTCAGGTGATAGTTGAACTCTACCTCTACAAGAAAATAGCTCAGCATACTTTTCCATGGTGATTACAAATACTTCCTTCATCTTTCTTTTCCCTTGTCTTTCAAGTGAAATAAAAAAATACTATTTCACCTTCTGATATACATAACAATTAAGTTACAAACAACAATGTGATAATAAACATTGATGTATGTTGGCTTAAAGATTAAGCTTTTCCTCTAACTCATCAGTGATAACAGTGAGTTTAGCTCATGTAAGGTAGATTAAAATTGATTTAAAATAAATTTAATTAAAATTATACTCTCTTAGATTTTTCTTGGAAATGAAAAATAATCCAAAGACTACCTCAACATAAAGCAAACAGGATTCTTGATAACACCAAACATTTAAGATCTTCCTTTTATTGTTGAATGCAGTGAAATATCCTGCATCTTTCCAACTGTGTTTTTCCTACCCCAGGGGAAAATCACTTTGAAGAATGAAGCAAATTATTTTGTATACTACATCGAAGGCTACTGAACCAGAAGAATAAGGACATACAACTTGTGAGTTTAGCTGGATCAATAGCTCAGCCCTGGGATTTGCTTGTCTGCTCAATACTGAATGAAAAGCACTGAGCTGCCAGTTTGTACCATGGATACTGAAGACTCCAATACAGCAGATGGCATTTTTCATAAGATAAAAAGTAACTTACCTGTAAAAATGTTTAGCTGTAGATGCACACAACATATGAAGAGTATAGAATATTCTTGGTTGGCCTGCCATGCAGGAATTTCTCCTTTGCTGTGCAATTCCTCAAGAGAAACAGCCTGTGCATACACATACAGACACACACACACACACACACACACACACACACACACTCACTCACACATACAGAGAAATATATATTTGTAGAATGGTTCAAAGCTCTTTACAGACATGGTCAAATCCAGCCTTATATTTCTGTGACCAAAATGGGAATAAGTCTAATTTCTTCATTTTTTTCTGTTTCCTGCTTGAGAGTATTGCACACCTGGCCAGGCTCACTACAGACCCAAATTTCTTCATTTTTGTTTCTCTTTACTATGTTACCACCTTGGTAGGCTGTTCAATTGCATAATATGTGTTCAGTTTGATGAGTTATCACAACAAAAGGAGAAAGATTTCTTTCTGATTTTCTGCTGCTTTAAGTTTTTTCTGGAATGAGCATGCATACACAACCTGGTATCATGCGAACAAGACAGGTTAGCAGGCCTATTGCATAGAAGGAAGCTATAATGCCTCTATAATGCCTCTTGAATACATATTTGATAGAACCTTCATGCTTGGCTTGAGATATCTTGCAGTTCTGAGTATAAAAGATTTGCAAAGTGGTATTTAGAAACTTCCAGAGGATGGTCAGTTCAAACAGAGTAATTAAATACATAAAAGTTCATCCTGCTTAAAAATGGATATGAAGTAACAAAAGTTTCTGGCAGTTGGGTGTGCTTTAGTATTCTTTCTTCTTGTCCATACTCAGAGTAGAAGCTTGGAATCCAGGATGACAGGAGAAGTGAAAGCTTTCAATGTCTCCCTCAGGCTCAGCTGCCGTCCTGAGGACCTAGGAGTGCTTTCCTGGCGTGTAGCCCAGGCAGGTTTGGCAAGGGAAAGAAAGTTACCACTTGAAACTCTTTGTCACTGAGAAGTGTTCCTTGCCTTTAGTATTTGCCCCAATTTCAGATTCTGCTTCAAGCAGTGGAATGGGGAATAAACTTGCAGAAATAAGAGAAAAGTATTAAAATGATTGGTAAACAATGGCTTTCATTGCAATGCTTTCACCTGACAATTTGCCTGTAGACTGGGCTTAGACTATCTATAGGGCTGACCACAAATGAGGGAATTAAGTAGAGTTGTTTCTTCATGTGCCTTCTTCCCTTTTCCTCTCCTTTCCTCCCTCACTTTGTCCCTCTCTCCATTCCTCCCTTCTTATATCTATTCTATACTCCCTCCCTTCCTACATTTCTGTCTCTTTCCCTTACTTTCTCCCTTCTTCCTTCTCTTTTTTCCTCCCTCCTTGCCTCCCTCCTTTCTTCCTCCTTCCCTCCCTCCTTCCCTCTCTCCTTTCCTCCCTCCCTCCATCTGTCCATTCCTATCTCTAACTTATTGTTTCCTTCCTTTCTCCCTCTCTCTTCTTCCTTCCTCCCTCCCTCCCTCCTTCCTTTCCTTCTTTCCTGTATCTCTTCCCTCCCTCCCTCTGTTTTTCCCTTTCATGAAAAAGCTATCTTGAGTCACCAACATTCAAAATGCCTTCAATAGGAGTGAACCCGAGTAGCTTCCATGCAGCTGACTCAAATGATTAATTTAACATAATCTCTGCCATTAATCAGCTGTTAGTTTAAATTTCCTCTCAGAGTTAAATTGCACCATATTGGATACATTTTTAAATTCCTCTGTACTAGTGATAATATTTATATCACAGTTTGTTATGAGGATTAAATTAGATATTGAAAGTAAATGGCTAAATTAAATGTCAGAATTATTGAAAGCCCTTTACAAATGGAGTATGGTTAGTATTTCTTGATGTCTACATTTTTTCTTTTCCCACCAAAGAACATTTTGAAATATGAGGTTGACAAAAATTGTTTTGTTCATTGTAAGGGAGTGTTTGCCTATGTAAGCTGATGACTCCTAAGTGTTTCTTCCTACATCTACAATTTAGTTTGACTTTGAATACTCATCTTTACTGAAATATTCCATTCAAATAATCATGGAATAAAGGTGCAGAGACAAGGCAGGATTCTAGACTATGGAAAGATAACTTATAAAAACGTTATTTTATGAAAGAGCCATTTCTAAAGTAAAAATAAGCAAGAAGCAGGACTTGAGGTGACTTCTGGCCTCTACGCATATGTATACATGCATGCATGCATCCATCCACCCATGCATATGTAAAATCCCACATATGTGCACCCAAATATCTGTGCACATGCAAACATACACACATACACCATAACACACACACACACACACACACACACATGAATGCACAAAGTGAAATATCCAAGAACTAAAGATTTAGACTCAAGCTTCAGATTCTTCCTCTGATACCTTATTTTGTGACTACTGGAAAATCTCTGAACTCTGATTTTCCTCCATTTTTCTCTACCTTTTGCATTGTCAGTGATAGTCGATTGTTAACTATATCAGACAGTGATGGATTTACTAACCAAGGAATATTTATCTCGGTGTGGGATAAATTGTTTCTTCTTTGAAATAGGCTCATGTCCCAGAGCAGTATTTGATGGGGGGAGCTAAGTTTACAGCCCAGCTGCAGCAAGTTTCCTCCCCGGTGCTGACGATTGTGTGATGACAACATCTTCACGGAAAGTGCACTGAACTATGGAATTCTGGGACTTTGGGAGAGGGGAGACATAAAAAGCCTACCACGTGAGGTCTCTCTCTCTCTCTCTCTCTCTCTCTCTCTCTCTCTCTCTCTCTCTCTCTCTCTCTCTCCATACAAGCTCAGCCAGGGGCACAGGGCAGTTGTGGCTGGAGTGAGTGTTCCTTTCCCAAATGTTACTATGTAGCCAATCTCAATGAATTCTAGTTTAGTCTGAGATTGGAAATTTCTCTACTTGCATTACCTTAATTACCAGGGAAACCTGGAAAGGGCAGTTCCTGGGCTGGTTTGTGGTGCAGCAGATGGTTGCTAGGCTGTGGGTGCTTCCTGCCCCAGAGGAAAACTCCTCTCAGACACTCAGTTAAAAAAGAGAATCTTTTCTTTTATATTTTATTTAGTTTTATGTGTATGCCTGTTTTGCTTTCATGAATGTAGGTGAGCCACATGCATGCCCAGCACTAACAGTAGCCAGAAGAGGGTATTGGATCCTTTGGAACTGGAGTTCAGGACAGGGATTAGCCTCCATATGGATACTTGTTGGGTCATCTGGAAAGCAGTAAGTGCTCTTACAGCTACATCTTCAGAAAGGGGAATATTATAGTGATAGAAGCCCCCCAGGAGATATCTGGTAGACAGGACAGGAATCTCTGGCCTGGATGAAGACCTTAACTTTCTAGGTTGGTCTCCTCATCATAGGATCACCTCTAAGAAAGTGGGCTCACCTTAAGTCCTGCTAAAAAGATAGAAGGAATATCTAGTGTGTTGAGATAATGAACTCTTCTTGCCCCCAAATCATTGTCCCTCATGCAATGGTTCTAGACCAGCCATAGACATGTGGTTCTCTATAAGTCTACCTGCTTTTCTGAATTCTTCAGAAAACCATAACTTCTTTCTTCTATTTCTGTTGTAACCATTCTTTCCTTAACACTTTGGGCTAACTTAAAATTGGGTTTCTTTTTCCCTAAAGCTCCCATCCTTTCAGTATGAGGCTGCTAGTCTGTCATATGTCTGACTTCCATGTCTGCTATAAACAGACATGGCTTCATGGCTTTTTTCCTTGCCTCCATTCTCCTCCTCAAGATTTACAGCTTGCCTGCCCTGAGGATTATTCTTTAAATTCTAACAAAATCATTCAACACCTTCCATTCGAGCCCATTATTAAAATTATTTTATGAATGAGACTAAAGACCCTAGAGGGGGCTTGTTTCTCCTCTGTATCAATATTCCCCATGAATAATCTTTCTTTTCAGAACTGTTATATCACAGAGGCTGCTCTGCTAGAGGGGGTCAGTTGGCCTTTTATACTACCTAGCACTTTTAAGCATGTTAAACTCCAAATATGTAACAGACCCAAAGTAGGGTTAGGCTAAGGATTAAATTCATAAATCCCGGCCTTATATCCTATCTAAGTACCTTCACTAATTTGCTAAACTCAGAAACTCCTACCCTCCAAAGACTATAAACAAGAAGAATGCCCTTTGTTCTAAGATCTCCTGTCGGATCTCCTACTCCCAGTTACCCCAATGCTAGTGGCCAGCATAATTAATGGATCCGATCACCTGAAACAAAGAAAGAAAGAAACAAACAAATTTAAAGTCTTTAGAAAGCAGGCAAAGAAGAATACTCACATTATAACACACTTAAATAATATTTGTTGGCTAAACATGATACCTTGGCTGCTTTATTTTCTTAGGCATTAGAACTAAAGTTTTAAAGATAGATCAGATCATCAATACTATATCAATTTCAGGTTTTTGTTTGTTTTAAGTATACAGGATATATATATATATATATATATATATATATATATATGCTCAAATATTATCTACACTAGTAAATGTACTATCAAGAAGGCATTCTTATTATGCTTCAAATTTTTGAGGGAAAGTTATATAAATAATATAATATTTTGAATGGAGGGTATTGTAAATGTCTTCCTCAGGCAATACCTAAAAATGAAAACTAAAAATAAAAGTGCAGCAAATAGACCATATTGTTTTGCTTTATTGATGGCACAGCAATTAAAAAAAAATCTAAAACCACAGAAAATGGCCATTAGCACTTTAGTGATCTTAAGTTACCTGTTGGGTTTGAAAGTAGAAAAAGTTTTCATGAAACTGCTGATGTCAACTAACAAGTTTCAGGATAAAGAAGTGATTATCCTTTATTACAAAAACTTAGCTTTACTTTAAGTCAAATACAAACCTTTTTCAATATTATGTTGAAATGAGGAAAACATTTTCTGTCTATTCCAAGTCTCTTTAGATAAGCTTTTACTTCTAATTATTCTAAACATTCTATTTTTTAAATTTTATTTATTTATGTATGTGTATGAATGTACTGTCTGCATGTAGGTTTGTGCACCCGTGTCGTGCAATGCCACGGAGGTCAGAAGAGGGTCTCGGATTTCCCTGGAACTGGAGTTCTCCTGGAATTGGAGTTACAGATGGTTCTCAGCTGCCATGTGGGTGCTGGGGATTGAACCCGGGTCCTCTCAAGAGCAGTCGGTGCTCTTAACAGCTAGGCTATCTCTCCAGCCCTAAACATTCTATTTTAAGATGAGCAGAGATATGTCATGGAAATATTTTTCCTATATTAACAGATAATATTCTAATTCTACAGAAATCTTCTTAGAATATTGAAAACACATATTCTAATTTAATTGCAAAGTTACATCATTGAGCCATGTTGTGTAAATATTTCCAAGGAATTGAAATGTTTCCTCCATGAAAGAAGAGGAAGGCATATGTTCAAGTGGCAGTGGCCATTTGTCTATGTTTTCTTTAAGTTCTTTGATCATTTTTGTGACTTTTATTTTAAATTCTGTGTTCTGGGGTTCCTCTAGGTGGTCGTCATTGTGTATACCTCTGTAGGATAGGAGGGTTTTGCTGAGGATATATTCTCTTTTTTTCATATCATTTGTGTTTTTGCATTGTTTGGGCATATGGATTTTGTTTTTTGTTTTTGTGTCTGATGTGAAATTCTAGTTTGCCTTAGTCTAGTTGAAGTTTGGTTCTGTTTATATTGCTGATGTTGCTTAGCCATGTTTTGCTAAAGTACAAATAGTTACTTGGTTCTTTTCTTCAGTTTCTCATTTTTTTATTTTTTATTAGTGGGATAGGATGATTCAAAACTTCTCATTGGGAGGAAATTCATGTATGGCTCTATAAACATAGCCAAATATAAATGACTGGAGAGCTTGTAGATCCTAGAGAAAAACTATTCCTCTGTCATATCCCTAGACAAATGTAATTTATTACTGTATGCTAAATATAAATCCATATATTTATAGACAAGTATACCATTTGTCATTCATCAAATCATTCTTTTTTGGAATAGATAGAGACTATTACAGAGCTCTACAACTGGTCATGCACAGAGCATAAGTGTCTAAAAAATGTCCAGCCCTAAGTGACACATCTACAATGAAACATTTACAACCCAGGGCTCCTGGAACACAGTGGAATAAAGAGTAGAGAGAATATGAATGCATCCCCCAACTCTCACTAGGAAAGCTTCCTCATGCAACAGAGTATGATGCACACAGAAGATTACAACTGGCTGAAGTATAGAGAATAAGAGACTACATAGTGTATGTCCACAGATAGCACTCCTATATTAAATGGCCCTCATCCAAGGTTTGGGGACCATTGCAGAATAGAGGAAAGAAATATTGTAAAAGCTAGAGTGGTGCATGTCCATAGGACACAAAGTCTTCCAGGTTTCTAGGAACTTGCTCATAGGAACTTACAGCAATGGTGTTAGCATGCACAAGACACATTCAATTCAGTAAATTCAATCATACAAAACCATAGCATAGACATAGGAAAATGGGCAACAGGCCCCAATCTTAGTCAAAGAACTATTGGCAGCTGATTACTTCTTGGTGAGGAAGAGCTGATCTTCTTTAAGGGAATGACTCTAGATAGACTGACTAGAGTCCAGTGGATTAACTTGAATGCAGGGACGTCTAGGTACACCATTTTGACTTGATACATCTTAACACACATGATAGAATGTAAGAAACCATTTCCCTTAAAGGTGGGAACTTAAAGGCTGACCCCTATCACCACTCCTCTTCAATATAGTTCTTGAAATGCTTGTTAGGGCAATAAGTCGAGAAAGAGAAATTAAAGGAGTACTAATTGGAAAAGAGGAAGTCAAACTATGCCTGTTTGCAGATGATATGATAGTTTACCTGAAGGATGATGTAAACTCCACCAGAAAACTCTTAGATACAATTAAGAGGTTCATTAAAGTGGCAGGATACAAAATTAACCTAGAAAAATCAGTAGCCTTTCTTTACAACAACATCAAGCAACTGGAGAAGGAACGTAAGGAGATTTTCCCACTCATTGTAGCCTCAGAAAATAAACTAGGATCAAACCTAACCAGAGACATCAAGGATCTGTATAACAAATAATTTAAATCCCTGGAGAAGGAGATGTTGATTACATCAAATTATGGAGAAAACCTCCCATGCTCATGGATTGGAAAAATTAATATAACAAAAATATTCTACCTAAATTAATATACAGATTCAATGCACCCCCCCCCAAATTTTTAAATTCATATGGAAAAACAAAAAACCCCGAACAACTAAAACAACCCTGAGTGAAAATTGCAATGCCTTACCAGACTTCAAGCCATACTACAGGGCTATAGTCATAAAGACAAACTGATACTGGCACAAAAACATACTCATTGACCAATGGAACAAAATTGAAGATCCAAACTTGAGCTCATACAATTTCAGCCACCTCATATTCTCTAAAGGTGACAAAAAAAGCTCATTGGAGGAAAGATAGCATCTTCAGCAAATGTTTCTAGCAAAACTGGATCACCATTTGTAGAAGATCAAAATTAAACCCCTACCTCTCACCCTGTACAAAAATCAACCCCAAATGGATCAAAGACTTCAATGTGAAACCTGAAACTCTGAAGGTGATAGAAGAAGAAGTTGGCAGAATCTAAGAGACATAGGAGTAGGAAAAGACTTTCTAAATCAAACAGTAGCTGCACAGGAAATAAGGTCAACAGCAGACAAGTGGGACCTCATCAAACTCAAAAGCTTCTGTACAGTAAAAGAAACAATCAAGGACGTGCCTCCAGGGATCACTACTCATTCTTTGCTCTGTCACCAAACTGCAGTGGTAAGACCGAAAGCTTATGCCATAGACTTCTAAAATTGACACCAAGTATCCTCTACTTTCTGCAGAGCTTTTGCTTTTGGGTCTCAAAGTGCACATTTCCTTAAGCTGTTTCTAGGAATACTTCTGATATGCCATTTGTGCATCAGGAGAGAGATAATTTAAGGCTGAAACCCAAACATCATTCAGCTAGATCATAACCTGTCAATTCAGGGAAACAACAAACAGATCCAAACACTGGTTCAACAATGGTTTACCAGATATTCATATCAGGAAACACCTCCAGGGATTGAGAAATGACCCAGCGTTTATTTGATGCTCTTGTAGAGGGTCTGAGTTTGATTCTCAGCAGCCATATAACAGCTCAATCATCTATTCCAAGAGATCTGACACTGTCTTCTGGGCTCCACAGACAACTGCTTTCACGTGGTAAGCATATATATATTCAGGCAAAACATACATAAAAAATAAATCTCAGAAAAATAAAAAGATAGCCTAATGACCTAGGTAGGTCAGATAACTAGTGTCCATTGAAAAACACAAATAGTATATAAAAAATAGTATGAATTAGAAAGACATCATGTCTCTTCTAAAAATTAATGCTCCCAACCTAGTGATCCCTATGAACAACTTAGTTGATGCAAAAGCAATTATTTCAAAATAACAATAAAAGATGCTCAACTTTAAATATGCATGAATTATGGAATGAAGGCTATGAAAACACAAATCTATTAAATGAAATAAAAAACAATTCAAGATATAAAAATAGAATTTAATAAAGAAATGTAATTCCTGAAGAGAACACGAAATGAAATAAAATAAGATGCAAAGCACAGTCAGATAGGTAACCAAGAGCAGGGGTTATGGCCAGTAATATTTGAGGGTCTATGGGTCCACTGGTCAACAGTTTCAAGAGGAGTCCATTGGGTTTTATTTTGCCAGCCTATGATGACAATGTCCCCCTGTTATAAGTTAACACCTGCTAATATATTTTATGTATATGTATATGGTTGAAGAAGAGTCTGCACTGGTAGGTTTCCATATGGCTTTTCTAAAAGCACTTATTATTGGTTATTCCTTCCCATACTCCGTCTTCAGCTTTGCTCTTTCATTATCAACCCAATTTAACCTTTTATACTCTGATGCTCCCATTTCCCCCTTCATATCACTGTGCTCTACTACCCCTCCCAGGAAACCTTCTCTCACTCTATGGCCATTTGTTACTTTACTGATTTCTCTGAATTTTAAGATTAAAATATGCATGTCTCCAACTGTGAGAAAGAAAGTATGATGTTCATCTTTTTGAGTCTGCGTCACTTTTCTGTTGCTGTGATAAACCACCATGACCAAGGGAACTTATAAAAGGAAGAGTTTATTTGAGCTTACAGTTGACGGTTCCAGGGAATTAGAGTCCATTGTGGTGGGAAACATGGTGGCCAGGGCTGGAGCATCAAGCTGAGGTTCACATCTCAGAAATGAGCACTGTTAAGAGAGAGAGAGAGAGAGAGAGAGAGAGAGAGAGAGAGAGAGAGAGAGAGAGAGAACCACGAGGCTTATTAAACTCTGAATACTTAAAACCTACAGGGGATGCTCTCATTCAAACCACCACACTCATTCATGGTGATTGTTTCCAATTATATCCAATTACCTGTGAATTCCATAATTTCTTTTAAGAGTGGAATAATATTCTATTGTGTATATGTACCAAACCTTCATTTACCATTTATCAGCTGATGGGCATCTAGTTTATTTACAATTTCTGACTACCACGAAAAGGGCAGGAATGGACCTGGATGAATAAGTATTTCTGTAGTAGAGTTCAGAGTCTCTTGAATATATGACCATGAGTCATATAGCTGAATCATAAGGTGGATCAAGTTCTAACTTTTGGTAGGATTCTTCACACTAATTTCCATAGTGGCTACATCAATTTGCAGGCCCATCGACAATGGATAAGCATTCCCCCAGTCCCCACATCCTCATCAGCACTTGTTGTTTGTTTGGGGAATCTTAGCCATTCCTAGCTGTTGCTGAAAACACCACATACATGAACTATAGAACAAACAATGAGGGGTCAAGCTGATGCTGACTTTAAAGCTTCATATAGAAGTTCCAGCTGGAAATCCTGAGAGCCACAACAACGGGCCTGCCAAGACATGTCCACTAGGGTAATAATTGCATGAACTCTATGGAGTAACCAATCAACCACTTCCTAATTCAATTCAAGGTCATCATAGGGTGGAGTACATACCTGATATTGATATAAGGCTTAGGAACTTGAATATAGATAGGTCACAGGTCATAGGGGGAGAGCCTAATGCTAGTTTTCTGCTAAAGAAATATAGTATTAAATTGACTCATAATGAATTATTCTTATACCAATAGATCATCTCTCAACACTCACCTGAGAAACTTCCTTATGCAACTGATAGTAATTAACCCAGAAATCCACAGCTGGGCAATGTGTAGAGAATAAGACAAAACATAGTGATTATTCTTGAATAGCATACCTATATCAAAATTCTGCCTTCCAAGTTAGAAGGGGCCAGAAGATTGTAAGTGCCAGAGGTGGTAGATGACCATAAATAACAGAGTTTTTCAGACTGCCTTGGAAGTTCCTCATATGAATTCACAGCAATTTTGACAGCATACACAATTCCCACTTAAGCGCAAGCCATACAAAATCCCATTATAGATGTAGGGAAATGGTGGAGATACCCCTAACCTATCTGGTGAACTGTTGGCAACCAATGGCTGCTGGGAAGGAGTCAGTCTCTTTCAAAGATGGGACTCAGGTTAACTAGGCTCCAGCAGATGTACCCACACTAGAGGATATTTAGAGACACAAACTCTGTACTTCTTTCTCTCTCTTTCTCTTTCTCCATATATTATGCATAATTGTTTTGCCTGTTCTATATATTCTGAATAAGAATGAAAAAGAAAACCATATAAAATAACATTATTTATAATTGTTTTATTTTTATTAGTAAAGAAACACGGTAAATATTTGGATACAAACTTATTCATTAAAACATTGAACTATAATAGTTAATGCGATGAATGTGTTGTCAACTGAGCTGTTTGAACTATTTTTTTAAAAGTTTATTATCATTTAGCCAGGCATGTTGGTGTTCACTTATAATCTGAGCACTGCAGAGGCATAAGCAGGTAGTTCTCTCTGGGTTCAAGACCATCCTGGTCTATATAACAAAGTTTAGGCCAGCTGGGGCTACAGAGAGCCTCTNGGAGGTGCATATAGGAGAGGGGGTCCAAATATAATTAGAATATATTGTATGGAAATTGCAAAACTTAAATAGCAAAGTAAATAAACAAATAAATGAAAACAGTCAAATAAAAATACTCAATAGAATGAATCAAGAGGAAGAGAACATACTGTCTTGATTACAATGTAGCAAATTGGATTATTCAGTGAAAGAAAATGATAAATTAAAAAAAAACTAGAAACAGAATGTGAGCAACTCTAAGACACTAAAAAAGTCCAAATATGATTGCTGAAAGGGAGATAAGATGGAGACAGGTGCCGGAAAGGGTCTACCAGTAGGTGGAACAAACTCTAACCTGGTCTTTTAAAGACAGGGTCTCCTTGTAGCTCCAACTGGCCTGGTACTCACTATGTAGTTCAGGATGACCTCAAAACCACAGAGATCTGCCTGCCTCTGCCTACTAAGTGCTGGGATTAAAGCTGTACACTACCACTCCTGGTTTCCTCTCCCCCCTCTCCCTCTCTCTTTATCTTCTTCCTTCATTTCTCTCTTTTTCTTGCTCTCTTTCTTTCTTTGTTGAATAATGAAGACCTATGAGGGTAAAATGCTCAGGCCAAAGGAGATATTTAACAAAGAAGAGTGACCAACCTCTTAGGAAAGTAGCTAGGATCCTTATGTTGGTCCCAAATTTGGGAATTCCTTCAGGGTCAGAGACAAATGGGCTTTCCCCAAACCACAGAGAAATAGAGCTAATATAAGACCTTAGCTCTTGACTTTCCTTTTTATTTTATTTTTATACAAATTTTTATTGAGCATTTGCACGCATTGGTTCCCAATCAAAACCAATTCCCCCATGCCTGAACAGAATCCATGCATTACAACATCAAAGCTAAGCCCTATACCATTAAACTCCAAATCCCAGACATCCTTCTGTGCAAATAGATCTGCTGGAGTCTAGTAAGCACATCTAGTAATTCTAGGTAAGGCACTCTTCCTCACCAAACAGTATTCAATATCTTGTAGTTCTCAGTCCAGGGTCAGTCCCCTACCCATTTCTCTTGCTCCATTTTGAGATCTTGTCCCAGATGGGACCCATCAGGCATGGGTCCCATGCCTGATGCCTACATTGCCATAAGTTCACATGTAAAAGCTTACAGTCCATTGTAACTCACTGCTTCTCTATGTTCATGCACCAGCTCTGGCTCTTACAATTTTTCCTCCCCCTCTTAGGTAATGATCCCTGAGCAGTGAGTGGTTGAGGTTTAGCACAGGGGCCCATTCCAGGGACACACACACACACACACACACACACACACACACACACACACTGGAGGCTCTAATTCTTTGAAACTTGTCTATCTGAGGCTCTCTATTTGTGTCAATGCATCAATCTCCATTATGTAATGAGGCCTCACCATACATACCATATATACTAGAGACACAGAATGTATGTTCTGTGTCTGATCAGCTGTGTGATTCTGCAGGAACCTCCATCTGCTGCAAAGAGTAGCCTCTTTTATGAGTTGCCCAAGATATGCTTGTCTGCAAATACAGACTCCATAGTTAGTGTATGGAAAGAAATTTTGTCTACATGACACCGATAGGGTTTTCTCTAGGTTCTTTGTCCCTTACAGTCCTGTGCATTTGGCTGAGTTTACAGTGGCTCTCATGGGTTCAAACCCATTGGGAGGGTTCCAAGTCTAATTAGATAGCTGTTGACCATTCTCCAGACAACAGTGCCTCTACTGCACCCATTAAGGTAGTTTGCTGGGGAGCTTATCATGGTCGTTCTTCTCCAAGGTCTTCTTGACTGTAGCAGGATAACTTATAGCCTTCTTCCAAGTTTTGAGATATTAAACAATAAAAAGAATATTTAAAATGCCATTGAATTCAGTGCCAGCCTTTTACCTTCAAACTGGTTTATATATTTAGACATTGTGAACCCATTCCCTGCAAAAGGTGTTGAAATTCATATGTGTTCCTGAGCATGATCAGGTATAAGAGAAAGGTGCTAAGTTATTTAGTGGAAAATACAATTTGCCTAGTGTGAGAGCGTAAGTTTGAAATGTCCCCTGAAGCCTCAGGAATTGAAGGTATGGGGCCAGATCCTGTGATCTGGGGAAGTGACCAGATCATGAAGTTTCTTTACGTCATGCGTAGATGAATCCATTCATGATGCAATGAGTTGATTGCTGCCAGCTAAGTGGTTGTAACTACATCATTTGGCCTAACAGTGGCCACACTGGGATGTGCCTTGGAAGAGCATATCTTGTCTCCTGTTTTTCTCTTTTTGCTCTCTGACTACGTTGTGAGAAGCTTTCCTCCACTACAGTCTTCTACCATGTTTGCTCTCCCAAAAGCCTGCAAAACAATGGAGCCAACTGACTGCGATGAAATTCTACCAACCATGGATCTAAATAAACATTTTTTTTCTTAAAAAAGTCCAAATATATGAAAAAAATATATAAAAGAAATAGAAGAAACTTAGGTCAAAGCACAGAAAATATTTTAAACAAAATCATAGGAACCTCTCAAATCTAAGGAAAGAGATGCCTATCAAGACAAATGAGTCATACAGAATATTAAATGGGAACAAAAAAGAAACTCCAATACCAAATAATGCTCAAAACATGAAATGTACAAAAGGATATTGAAAACTGTAAGAGAGAAAGAATAAATTACATATGAAGGCAGACCCAACAGAGTAACATCTGCCTTTTCAATCAAAGTGAGGATGGCTTGGGCTGATGTTCTACAAGATTTTAAAGACCCCTAATAGTCCTGGCTATTATAGACAACAAAATTATGAGTCATAGGCCAAGGAGAAAGAAAACCTTTCCATTATAAAAAGAAGTTACAGGAATTTATGGACACTAAGCAGGCTCTACGGAGAATATTGTAAGGAAGAGATTGTTTTAAAGAGCTTAAACATATTAAAGAGAGCACAGGGAATAAATAGTTCCAGAACAGTTAATCAAAATAAGTTTAAGAACAGAATATATCCACAAAAAATAATAGGAATTAACAAACATTGTTAACTAATAAATCTCAATATTACTGGTTTTAAGTCTACAACAAAGAGACAGAGATTGTATTAGAAAACAACATCTATCTTTTAAAAAGTATTAAAATTTATTTTATTTATATTTAAATTTTATGTGGATGACTATTTTTGTCTCCATGTACATAAGTTTACCCATATCATTCAGTGTCCATGGAAGCCAGAACAGGGTAATGATTCCCCTAGAACTGGAGTGAGGGAAAGTTGTTAGCTATGATCTGGGTGGATACTGACAAAGGAACCTGGGTACATTTTAAGAGTAGTCACTGCTCTTAACTGCTGAGATCTATCTCCAGCCCCAGAATCCATCTATTTGCTGACTACAGGGAACATAATTAATCAACAATGTTAGTTACCACCTTAGGTTAAAAGGATGGAAAAAGTTATTTCAAACAAATGCCATCAAGAAAGAAGTAGGATTAGCTATTTTAATATCTGATAAAAATAGGCTAGTCACAAGAGATAAAGAATGATACTTAATACTCATTAAAGAAAAAAAATCATTTATGCGCCAAACACAGAGGCATCTAATTCCATTAAAGAATTACTATTAGAACTAAAACCTTAGATTGATCCCAATATAAGGAAAGTGGGTGGCTCCAATAAACAATTTTCTTTTTTTCAATGCTAAGTTCTATTTTATTGAGCATTTGTACATCTTTTAAATATATTTTTATTGATGTTTTGCATAGTTCATTCATAATCTCTAAGTCAAATTTAGAAACATTCCACTTTCCATATCCCTCTCCTTATCCCAGTTCATGCATTCTGCCATACATGTCTTGCATCTTTTTCTACAATATTTTTTATTGATGTTTTGTGTATTTCATACATCATTTCTCGGTCCAATTTAGAAACATTCCCCTTTCCATGCTCCCCTCCCCACTCCAATACATGCATTCTGCCATACATGTCTTGCATCTTTTTCATCAATCTTTTTAAAGTTCTCTGCTGAGGTTTATTGCTTTGAGCAAAAGTTAACTGTTTCATTCAGTTCTTTGACCCAGTCCTTTTTTTTTTTTTGTCCCTCCATTTGTATTGCTCCAGCAAATGCCTATATAATCATGACATAGACATCAAAATTATGACCTCTGGAATAAAGTGTATGTTAATTCCAAAATATGTTTAGGAATTTACATTTTACCCCTTTAATTATATATTACTCTAAAATATGAATACATACTTTCCACCCATATACAGTAATTAGAGTATGAAAATAAGTGGTAGCTCTATTCTAGAGCCCCTTAAGAGATTTACATATAAACTTGCACAAAGCACAACACCAGCATGCACCCAGCTCTTGGTATGAGTGGACTTCACCTGTGTCCTACACAACAACAGCCTGCAAAAGACCAGGTGAGCCCTGCATGCCTGGGTGCTATGGGCACCCTTGTGCCCTGTGGAGGCTTGGTATCACCCAGGACCTTCCAAACTTTGTGTCCCAGCGTGCTATGTGGGAAGAGTCAGACACACACAAAGCACAGCACCAGTATGCTCCCAGCTCATTCCATGAGTTGGCCAAGGTAGCAAACACACTCCAACCCTCACTCAGGGGAAGCAGTGGTGCAGAGGATCTCACAGGCAGAGTATTAGTGATTATAACCATGCAGTCAACATTGAAGCACCAGAACCCAAAGAAACAAATGAACAAATCCACATGCCAAAGACACACACACACACACACACACACACACACACACACACACAAATCCCAACATGGGAAAAGCTCATAATAAATCCACACTAAACTCTACAAGCCCTACAGATGATTCCTACAATGAAAACTTCCTGGAAGGAAACCAAGACATGGACTTTAGAAGAACATTTGTGGACATATTCAAAGAAATTAGAGAACTAAGGGAAGATAATGAAAAACTCAAGAAGTACCAAGAGCGTGATAATGACAAATGTTGGAAAGAACTAAGGGGAGAGATTGAAAAACTCAAGAAGGACCTAGACGGAGATAAAGACAAATATTGGAAAGAACTAAAGGGAGAAAATGACAAACTCCAGAAGGAAGTGGAAATGCTGAAAAGATCCCAGGCCAAAATGAAAAAAAGAAAACAACCAGCGAACCAAGGAGCTACAAGATAAGAATAGCAGGCTCCAGATGGAAGTGGAAATATTAAAGAAATTGCAGGACGAAATGAAAAAGGAAATTGAACATTCATCCAATCAACAGGAAAGGATGGGCAAAAGCTTGAGAAGTAGAATGGAAGAAGCAGAAAAAAGATCAGACTTGCAGTATAGCATGGACCAACTAGAATGCTCAAGTAAAGATTATGAAAAATTAAAAAAAAAAAAAACACAGGATTGGAACAACCAGGAAATGTGGGACACTATGGAAAGACCAGACCTCTGCATTATAGGGATAGAAGAAGGAGAAGAATCCCAAGACAACACTATTGACCAGATCTTCAACAGGATAATAGAAGAAAACTTCCCCAAACTGAAAAAAGATAAACCAATACAAATACAGGAAGCACATAGAACACCAAACAGACAGGACCAGAAAAGAAATTCCCCATGCCAAATAATTGTTAAAACACTAGATGCTCAAAACAAAAACAAAATACTGAAAGCCACAAGAGAAAAACAACAAGTTTCATATAAGGGGAAAACACATCAGAATGATAGTTGACTTCTCAGTGCAAACTATGAAAGCTAGAAGAATGTGGACAAAATTATTCCCATTGCTAAATGACTTTAGAAGCCAACGAAGACTACTATACCCAGCAAAAATGTCAATTATAGTTGAAGGAGAAAGAAGAATCTTTCACATCATGAACAAGCTGAAAAAATACATGTCTAAGAAACCAACACTTTAGAAAATCCTTGAAGCAATCCAAAGAACAGAGGAAATGAGCAACTATCCCTAAGCAATTAAAGAGAGAAAGCAACAAAATCATAACAGAGTAAATACAAACCTACACCAAGAATGCAAACAAAAAAATAAGATAAAAGGAAACAACACACATCTCTCAATAATTACCTTATATAATAATTGTCTAAACTTCCCAATCAAAAGGTATAAAGTGGGATAATGGATTAGGAAACTGAATCCTTCTATGCACAAAACCCATCTCACCTGCAAGGACAGACACCGTCTTAGATTGAAAGGATGTAAAAAATATTTCAAGTGAATGGTACCAAGAAATAAGCCAGAGTGGCTATTCCAATATCAGACAAAATAGATCTCAAAGTAAAATTAATCAGAAGAGACAAGGAGGGCCATTATATTCTTGTCAAAGGAACAATGAACCATGAAAACTTCACAATCCTAAATGTCTATGCACCGAACTCTGGTGCACCTACTTTATAAACACTAATCTGCAGGACCTCAAAACACAAATTAATCTTAACACATTAATAGTGGGGGAATTCAATACCCCACTGAGCCCCTTGGATAGATCAACAGGACAAAAACTAAACAGAGACAGAACTGAACAATACAATACACCAAATGGACCTCACAGACATCTACAGAATATTCCACCCAAACACCAGAAAATATACCTTCTACTCAGCACCTCATGGAATATTCTTCAAAATCGACCACATACTGGGGCACAAAAGGAACCTCAACAAGTACAAAAGGATATAAATTATTCCATTCATTCTATCAGACCACAGTGCAATAAAGCTCAGTATGAACACCAGAAAAAGTCCAAATAGCTGCAAGAACACATGGAGACTAAACAACACCATCCTGAATAATGAATGGGTCAGGGAAGAAATAAAGAGTAAAATAAAAGTATCCATGGAACTGAATGAAAAATACAATACAATACAACAAAACCTTTGGGATACTTTAAAAGAAGTCTTGAGAGGGAAAATTATAGCCCTAAGTGCCCGCATCAAAAAAACCAGAAAGGGAACAAATAAATGATCTATCACTGCAGCTAAAAACACTTGAGAGACAACAACAAATGAACCCTAAACCCAACAGACAGGAAGAAATAACAAAAATCAGAGCAGAAATAAATGAAATAGAAACAAAGAAAACAATGCATAGAATCAAGGAACCCAAAAGCTAGTTATTTGAAAAGATAAACAAAATAGACAGACCTTTAGCCCAGTTAACCAAAAGAAAGAAAGAGCAACTCCAAATCAGTAGCATTTGTGATAAAAGGGGGAACATCACAACAAAGAAAAGATCCAGATAATCATACAGGAATACTTCAAAACCTATACTCCACTTTTGAAAACCTAAGAGAAATGGATGAATATCTGAAATCATGGGAACTAACAAAGCTTAAACAAGAGGAGATTGACAGTTTAAATAGAACCACAGTATTTGAGGAAATTGAAAATGTAATAAAAATTCTCCCAACTAAAAAAAGCTTGGGCCCAGATGGTTTCACAGCAGAATTCTATAAAACATTTAGAAACGTCCTACAACCTTTGAAACCCAAACTGTTCAGAAGGATACAAACAGAGGGAATTCTCCCAAACTCCTTCTATGAAGCCAGCATCACTCTAATACCAAAACCAGGAAAAGACACAAACAAGAAAGAAAACTATAGACCAATATCATTAATGAACACAGATGCAAAAATTCTAAATGAAATACTTGCAAATCACATACAGACCCACATCAAAAAGATCTTCCATCATGATCAAGTTGTATTCATACCAGAGATGTAGGGATGGTTCAACATATGTAAATAAATAAATACCATAAAGCACATAAATGGACTTAAAGACAAAAACCACAGGATCATCTCAATTGATGCAGAAAAAGCCTTTGAGAAGATCCAGCATCCTTCATGTTTAAAGTCCTGGAGGGAATAGGACTGAAAGGAACATTCTTCAACATGATCAAAGCCATACATAGCAAACCCACTTCCAACATCATCCTAAATGGAGAAAAATTGGAACCATTTCCCTTAAAGGTGGGAACCCACCAAAGCTGTCCCTTATCACCACTCCTTTTCAATACAGTGCTTGAAACACTTGGTAGGACAATAAGACATAATCAGAAAAGCAGAAGTTAAGCTAGCCCTTTTTGCAGATGATATGATAGTTTACATAAGGGATTCTACAAACTCCACCAGAAAACATCTAGAAATGATTAGGAGTTTCAGTAAAGTGGCAGGATACAAAATTAACCTAGAAAAATCAGTAGCCTTTTTTTTTACACTGACAATAAACAAGTGGAGAAGGAATATAAGGAGACCTTCCTACTCACAATAGCCTCAAAACTAATAAGATACCTGGGAACCACCCTAACCAAAAATACCGAAGACCTCTACAACAAAAATTTTAAACCCATGAAGAAGGTCATTGGAAATGATATCAAAATATGGAAAGACCTTCCATGCTCACGGATTGAGAAAATTAATATAGTAAAAATGTCCATTTTACCCAAATTGATATACAGATTCAATGCAATCCAAATAGAAATCCCCATGAGCTTCTTCACAGACTTGGAAAAAAAAATCCTTAAATTCATATTGAAAAACAAAAAGACTCTGATAGCTAACGAAAACCTGAGTGAAAAATGCAATATACAGGGGATTGCTCTATCATACTTCAGACTATATTACAGGGCCATAGTCATAAAGACAGCCTGGTACTGGCACATAAACAGACCCACTGACCAATGGAATAAAATTGAATATCCAACTTGAGGTCATACAAGTTCGGCCACCTCGTATTTGTCAAAGGGGCAAAATAAACAAACAAACAAACAAACAAACAAAAAACCTAAGTGGGAGGATAGAATCTTCAGCAAATGGTGCTGGCAATATTGGATCATCATTTGTAGAAAACAAAATTAAACCCCTATCTCTCGCCCTGTACAAAAATAAACTCCAGAAAAAGTTGGCAACAACCTATAAGACATAGGCTTAGGAAGACTTTCTAATTCAGACAGCAGCTGCACAGGAAATAATGTCAACAGTAGACAAATGGGGCCTCATCAAACTCAAAAGCTTCTGTACAGTGAAAAGCAATCAGGGAAATGAAGAGAAAGCTCACAGAATGGTAGGAAATCATTACCTGTGATACATCTGACAGAGCATTAATGTCAAGAATATAGAAACTACTCAAAAAACAAAGGAAAAAACAAATGACCTACTCAAAAGATGGAGTGAAGAGCTAAACAGAGATGTCACCAGTGAGGAATTAAAGATGGCTGAGAAACATCTAAAAAGTCTTCATCATTATTAATAATTAAGGAAATGCAAATTAAAACCACTCTCAGATATAATCTCTCTCCAATAGGACTAGCTAAGACCAAGAAAACAAAAGACGACAGATGCTGAAGAGGTTGTGGGGAAAGGGGAACACTCATCCACTGCAGGTGGGAATGTAAACTTGTACAACCACTATGGAAAGCATTGTGGGGGGGCTGGAGAGATGGCCTAGCAGTTAAGAGCACCGACTGCTCTTACAGAGGACCCGGGTTCGATCCCCAGCACCCACATGGTGGCCGAGAACCATCTGAAACTCCAATTCCAGGAGAACTCCAGTTCCAGGGGAATCCGACACCCTCTTCTGACTTCCGCAGCATTGCACGACACGGGTGCACAAACATGCATGCAGACAGTACATTCATACACATACAGAAATAAATAAAAATTAAAAAAAAAGGAAAGCATTGTAGAGAACTCTTAAAATGCTCAATATGAGCCTATCACCTGACCCAGTCATACCACTCCTGGGTATATACCCCAAAGACATCCTACCACAAAGATACATGCACATCCCTGTTTACTGCAGCTCTCTTCACAACAGCAAAAGCTGGAACCAACCCAAATGCCTCTCAACTGACACGTGGCTAACAAAAATGTGGTACATCTACACAATGGAGTTCTATGCAGTGGTAAAGAAAGATGACATCATGAACTTTGCAGATAAATGGATGGAATGCGAAGCCATTATGATAAGTGAAGTAACACAGTCCCAGAAAAAAAAAAGGACGAATGGTATCCCTCATCTGTGGATGCTAGCACCAAATCCCTAGTTGAAAGGGAAGCTGAACAATGTTTCTGTTATATTTCATTTTATCTGAAAGCAACTATACTGTTACAAGATGAATCCCTTAATGGGCTCTAGAATTAACTTACCACTTATTTTCAGACTTTGTAATTGAGGTATATGGGTGGAGGGTACATATTCATATTTTAGAGTGATATAAAATGAAAGGGAAAAATGGGAATTCTTAATTGGAATTAGCTTACAGTTTATTTTCAGAGGTCATAATTTTGGTATATATGTGATGGATAATTTCTCCTTTCCTCTGTTCATTGGATTGCTTCAAGGGTTTTCTGAAGTGTTGGTTTCTTAGACATGTATTCTTTCATCTTGTTCATATTGTGAAAGATTTTTCTTTCTCTTTCAACTATAATTGACATTTTTGCTGGGTGTGGTACTCTGGGTTGGCTTCTAAAGTTGTTTAGCACTGGGAATACTTTGGTCCACATTCTTTTGGCTTTCATAGTTTGCATTGAGAAGTCAGCTGTGATTCTGATGGGTTTCCCCTTATATAAAACTTGTTTTTTCTTGTAGCTTTCAGTATTTTGTCTTTGTTTTGAGCATCTAGTGCTTTAACAATTATATGGCATTGGTAATTTCTTTTCTGGTACTGTTTGGTGTCCTATGTATTTCTTGTGTTTGTATGGGTATGTCTTTTTTCAGTTTGGGGAAGTTTTCTTCTATTATCCTGTTGAAGATCTGGTCAATAGTGTTGTCATGGGATTGTTCTCTTTCCTCTATCCCTATGATATGGAGAGTTTTTTTCATAGTGTCCCACATTTCCTGTTTTTTCCACTCTCCTGTTTTTTTTTTTTTTTATTTTTCATAATCTTTACTTGAGCATTCTAGTTTCTCCATGTTGTACTACAGGTCTAATATTCATTTTTCTGCTTCTTCCAGTCTGATTCTGAGGATTTTTACCATCCTTTCCCTTTGATTGGATGAATGTTCAATTTCCTTTTTTATTTCATCCTGTGATTTCTTTTTTATTTCCACTTTCTTCTGGAGCCTGTCATTCTCATCTTGTAGCTCATTTCGTTGGTCAGTTTCTTTTGTCATTTTGGCCTAGGATCTTTTCAGCATTTCCACTTCCTTCTGGACTTTCTCATCTGGAGTTTCTCATTTTCTCCCTTTATTTCTCTGATTTTTTAAATTTTCTTTGATTTCTTTGAGTATGTCTACAATTATTCTTCTAATGTCCATGTTTTGGTTTCCTTCCAGGGAGATCTAGTTGTAGAACTCTTCTGTAGGGTTGGTAGACTTCAGTGTGGATTTATTATGAACTTTTCTCATGTTTATTTTTCTTTCTGTCTTTGGCATCTGTATTTGTTTATTTGTTTCTTTGTTTGTTTGGTTTTTGACACCTCAAAGTTGGCTGCACAGACGAGAATCACTAATACTATGCCTGCTAGATCCTCTGCAACACAGCTCCATCAAGTTGGGTGTGGAGGGAGCAGATGTGTTTCTACTTTGGCCTGCTTTTGCCAGTACCCTGTTGTCCTGCTATCCACAAGTGTAAGTCCATCCTCACTGTGTTGGAACAAGAAGTTGGGTGCTTTCCGAGTGATATCAAGCCTCCACCTTCCAACGGGGTAAGGAAATTATCCAAATTAATTATACCAAATTATCAAGGCAGGTGGGCCTCACCTGGGCACATGCTGGTATGGTTTTGGCTGTGAGTCTATGTCCACCCAGTCACCTTTCTTTACCACTGCATAGAACTCCATTGTGTAGATCTAACACATTTTCATTATCCACTTGTCAGTTAAGGGACATTTGGGATCCTGCCAGCTCTTCCCTATTGTGAAGAGAGCTGTAATAATATAGATATGCATGTATCTTTGCTGTATGATGAGTCTTGTGGGTATATACCCAGGAATGGTATGGCTGTGTCAGGCGGTAGGCTCATTTTGAGTCTTTCAAGGGTTCTCCACACTGATTTCCACAGTGGTTTTATGAGTTTACATTCCCACCAGCAGTGGATGAGTGTTCTTCTTTTCCCACAACCTCTCCGGCATTTGGTGTCTTTTGTTTTCTTGATCTTAGACAGTCTTACCAGAGTGAGATGCTATCTGAGAGTGGTGTTAATTTGCATTTCATTAGTTATTAACAGTGTTAAGCAATTTTTTTAAATTTATTTTTATTGATGCTTTGTGTATTTCATACATCATTTTCCAATTCAGTTCAGGCATATATC
Source organism: Rhizomys pruinosus (assembly GCA_009823505.1). Classification (NCBI taxonomy): domain Eukaryota; kingdom Metazoa; phylum Chordata; class Mammalia; order Rodentia; family Spalacidae; genus Rhizomys; species Rhizomys pruinosus. The sequence goes on along the minus strand of VZQC01015218.1, from coordinate 42,231 downwards.
CCCTTCCCTCCCCTCCCACCCCACCTCTACCCATCGCAGATCATGCATTCTGCCGTAAGTTTTCTGCATCTTTCTCTGCTTTTTTGTTTTGTTTTGTTTTCATTTTTTTTAGCAATAGGTGATAATTTGTGAGTACAAGCATCCTTCATGTAAAACCAATTTGCAAGCAGTTGTGCCCAAACCCACACAGCTCATGGGTCCCACCATCCTGAAAGGGGGGGCTTGTATTTAAATCAAGTTGATCAAATGAGTGTCCAGTCTATATTGTTGTAGTTTCACCATTAACCCCAATCGAAGCCCTTACATTCTACCACGCCCCCTCTTCCGCAGATTGTTCCCTAGGCTTAGAAAAGGGGCACAGGTGGATGAGAAGCAAAACACTCTACTTTCTCTGGAGCTGATGTCTTGGTCTCTAGTCAGTTCTGGCTGTTTTCTTTCATGGGCTGCCAGCTTGTCCAGGCTTAACCTTTCGATCCTACTAATGAAGCACATGCAATTAGATATTTAGGTATTTAAACAGTATAATATATAGCCTTTCGATCCTACTAATGAAGCACACACAATTAGATATATAGGTATTTAAACAGTACTAATTGTTATGGTAGGTTACTTTGGTATAGACACAGATGTTTGGATGGTATGT
>VZQC01015218.1:11957-27947 GCA_009823505.1 Rhizomys pruinosus | reverse complement strand
TCTCATCCACCTGTGCCCCTTTTCTAAGCCTAGGGAACAACCTGTGGAAGAGGGAGTGTGGTAGAATGTAAGGGCTGCGATTGGGGTGAATGGTGAAACTACAGCAATATAGTCTGGACACTCATTTGATCAACTTGATTGAACATACAACCCCTCACCCCCCGCTGGATGGTGGGGCTGTGGGGGTTTGGGCACAACAGCCTGCAAATTGGTTTTACATGAAGGATGCTTGTACTCATGGATTATCTTCTTAGCTAAAAATGAAAAAAAAAACTGAGAGAAAGATGCAGGACAGTTATGGCAGAATGCATGTTCTGGGATGGGGTGGGGGGGAAGGGAAAGGGAAATATGCCTGAACTGAATTGGAAAATGATGTATGAAATGCACAAAGCATCAATAAAAAAATGTTAAAAAATGAGAAAAGAATGACATGCTCCATAAGGAAATGGAAATACTTAATAAATCACAGGATGAAATGAAAAAGGAAACATTCACCTAATCAACAGGAAAGAATGGGAGGAAGGCTCAGGAACAGATTGGAGGAAGCAGAAAATAAAATATCAACACTGGAAGATAAAGTGGAAGAACTAGAATGCACAAGAAAAGAATATGAACATTTAAAAAAATGCAAGAGTGGAATAATCAGGAAATGTAGGGCACTATGAAAAGACCAAACCTCTGCACCATATAGATAGAAGAAGGAGAAGAATCCCAAGACAATGCTGTTGATCAAATCTTCAACAGAATAGTACAAGAAAATTTCCCCAGACCGAAAAATGACAAATCCATATAAATAGAAGAAACACATAGAACACCAAATAGACAAGATCAGAAAAGAAACTCCCCACGCCATATCATACTTAAAACTCTAGACGGCCAAAACAAAGACAAAATACTGAAAGCAAGTAGAGAAAAACAACAAATTATATATAAGGGGAAACCCATCAGAATTACAGCAGACTTTTCAATGCAAACTATGAAAGCCAGAAGAATGTGGACCAAAGCATTCCCAGTATTAAACAACTATAGATGCCAACCCAGATGACTACACCCAGCAAAAATGTTGATCACAGTCTAAGGAGAAAGAAAAAATTCTTCCATAACATAAGAAAGATGATAGAATACATGTCCCGGAAACCAACCCTTCAGAAAATACTTGAAGCAATACAAAGTTCAGAAGAAAGGATCAACTATCCCCAAACAGTGAGAGAGAGAAACTAATAAAATTATAACTATGAAAATACAAACCTAAACCAAGAATGCAAACAGAAAATAGGATGAAAAGAAGCAACACACATCTCTCAATAATACCCTTAAATATTAATGGGTTAAATTGCCCAATCAAAAGACATAGAATAGGAGAATGGATTAGAAAACAGAATCCATCTATGTGCTGTCTACAGGGAACAAATCTCACCCTCAAGGATAGACACCAAATTAAACTGAAAGGATGAAAAAAATATTCCAAGCAAATGGAACCAAAAAACCAAGCAGGAGTTGCCATTCTAATACCAGACATATAGACCTCAAAGTAAAAACTAATCAGAAGAGACAAACAGGAACATTACATCCTTTTCAAAGGAGCAATTAACCATGAAGATTTCTCAATCATAAATATATATGCACCAAACCCTGGTGCACCCAAATTTATAAACACAAACCTGGAAGACCTTAAAGCACAGATTAATCCCAGAACAATAGTGGGGACATCAATGCCCCACTGAGGTCTTTGGATATATCAACTGGACAAAGAATACACAAAGAGACATCTGAGCTGAAAAATACAATACCAAATGAACCTCACAAACATCTACCGAACATTTCACCCAAACACCAGAGAATATACTTTCTACTCAGCATCGCATGTAACCTTCTCCAAAACTGACCACATACTGAGACTCAGAATAAACCTCAACAAATAAAAAAGATCGAAATAATTCCATGCATTCCATCAGACCACAGTGCAATAAAGCTCAATATCAACATCAGGATAAGCCCTGCCACCTACAAGAACACATGGAGACCAAAGAATAAACTCTTGGATAATGAATGGGTCAAAGAAGAAATAATGAAAGAAATAAAAGCATTCCTGGAACTAAATGAAAATGACAATACAACACAACAAAACCTTTGGAATACTCTGAAAGCAGTCCTAAGAGGGGATTTTATAGCCCTGGGGGCCTACATTTAGAACAAACAAACAAATAAACAAAAAAAAATCCAGAAAGAGCACAAATAAATGATCTAACACTGCAGCTAGAAATACTTGAGAGACAACAAGAAATGAACTCTAAACCCAACAGACAGGAAGAAATAACAAAAATAAGATCAAACAGGAAGAAATAACAAAAATAAGATCAGAAATGAAATAGAAACCAAAAAAAAAATAAATAAAGAATCAATGAATCCAAATGTTGGTTCTTTGAAAGGGTAAACAAGATAGAGAGATCTCTAGTCCAATTAACCAACAGAAAAAAAGAGCAAGTCCAAATCAATAGAATTTGTGATGAAAGGGGAAACATCAAAACAGATAACAAAAAAGATCCAGACAATCATATGAGAATACTTTAAAAACTTATAGTCTATTAAACTTAAAAACTTACAAGAAATGGATGAATGTTTAAAATCCTGGAAAGCTACAAAGCTTAACCAAGAAGAGATGAACAGTTTAAACAGATCCTTACTATTTGAGGAATTGAAGATATAATAAAAAAAAAAATCTCCCAAAAAAATGCCCAGATGAGTACACAGAAGAATTCTATAAAACATTTAAATAAGACTTACCACCATTACTTCTCCTTCAGAAGAATACAGAGAGAAATCTCTCACATTCCTTCTATGAATCCAGCATCACTCTGATACCAAAACCAGCCAAAGATACAACCAAAAAAGAAAACTATAGGCGCATATCATTAATGAACACAGAAGCAAAAATTCTTAACAAAATACTTGCAAACCACATACAGACCCATATAAAAAAGATCATCTATCATAACCAAGTTGGATTCATACCAGAGATGTAGGGATGGTTCAACATATGTAAATCAACGAATATCATAAAACACATAAATGGATTGAAAAACAAAAACACAGGATCATCTCAATTAGTGTAGAAAAAGCCTTCAACAAAATCCAGCATCCCTTCATGCTTAAAGTCCTAGAGGGAATTGGACCGGAGGGATCATTCCACAATGTAATCAAAGCTATATACAAGAAACCCACAGCCAACATCATCCTAAATGGAGAAAATTTAGAAGCATTCCTCTTAAAGGCGGGAATGTGGCAAGGCTGCCCACTTATTGCCACTCCTCTTTAATATAGTGCTTAAAATGCTTGCTAGGGCAATAAGGAAAGAAAAGGAAAGTAAAGGCATACTAATTGGAAAAGAGGAAGTCAAGCTATCCCTTTTTGCAGCTGATATGATAATTTACTTAAGGGATGCTAAAACTCCACCAGAAAACTCCTAGAAGTGATCAAGACTTTCAGTGAAGTGTCAGATACAAAATTAACTTACAAAACTCAGTAGCCTTTCTTTACACCAATAACAAGCAACTGACAAAGGAATATAAGGAGAACTTCCCACTCACAATCGAATAAAAAACAATAAAATACCTGGGAACAAACCTAACCAAAGACACTAAAGATCTCTAAAACAAATTTTTAAACTCCTGATGAAGGAGATTGAAGAACACATCAGAATATGGAAAGAACTAACATGCTCATGGATTGGGAAAATTAATATAGTAAAAATGTACATTCTACCCAAATTAATATACAAATTCAATGCATTCCCCATTAAAACCCCATGAAGTTCTTCACAAACGTGGAAAAAAATCCTTAAATTCATATGGAAAAACAAAAGACCCCCAAATGGTCAAAGCAACCCTGTGTGAAAAGAGCAATGCAGGGGGGCTCTCTATACCAGACTTCAAACTATATTACAGAGTTATGGTCATAACAACAGCCTGGTACTGGCACAAAAACAGGCCTATAGACCAAGGGAATAAAACTGAAGATCCAATCTTGAGCACATATAATTTCAACCACCTCATATTTGACAAGGGGGCCAAGAAGACTCAATGGAGGAAAGACAGCATCTTCACCAAATGATGTTGGCAAAACTGGATCACCATTTGTACAAGAATAAAACTAGTGCTGGGCATGGTGGTGCACACCTTTAATCCTAGCACTTGGGAGGCAGAGGCAGGTGGATCTCTGTGAGTTCAAGGTCAGCCTGGTCTACAGAGTGAGTTCCAGGCCAGCTGGGGCTAGAGGGAGACCTTGTCTCAAAAAGCGCCCCCCCCCAAAAAAATAAAAGAATAAAACTAAACCCCTACATCTCACCCTGAACAAAAATCAAGTCCAAATGGATCAAAGACCTCAATATGAAATCCAAAACTCTGAAGACGGTAGCAGAAAAGGTTGGCAGCAGCCCACAAGATAGGCGTAGGAGAAGACATCCTAAATCAGACAGCTGCTGCAGGGGAAGTGAGGTCAACAACTGACAAGTGGGAACTCAGTAAATTCAAAAGCTTCTGCACAGTGAAAGAAACAATCAGTGAAGTAAAGAGAAAACCCACAGAGTGGGAGGAAACTTTCACTAGTGATACATCTGACAGAGCATTGACTTCCAGAATATATAAACTACTCAAAAAACAAAGAAGAAAACAAATGACTCAGACAGAGTAAAGATCTGAATAGAGACTTCACAAATGAGGAAATAAAGATGGCTGAGAAAACGTCTTAAAAATGTTCATCATCACTAATAATTAAATAAATGCAAATATAAACAACTTTAAGATATCATTTCACTCAGATAAGACTGGCTAGGATCAAGAAAACAAGTGACACCAAATGCTGGAGAGATTATGGGGAAAGGAGAACACTCATCCAGTGCTGGTGGAAATGTAAACTCATACAACCACTATGGAAAGCAGTATGGAGAACTCTGAAGTGACTCAAGATGAGCTTACCACCTGATCCAGCCATACCACTCTTGGGTATATACCCACAAGACATCCTACCACAGAGATACAAGCACATCCATGTTCATTGCAGCTCTCTTCATAATAGAAAAGAGTTGGAACCAACCCACATGCCCCTCAACCAATGAGTGGATAGAGAAAATGTGGCACATCTACACCATGGAATTTTATGCAGTGGTAAAGAAAGATGGCATCATGAACCTTGCAGGTAGGTGGATGGAACTAGAGGATATTGTGCTAAGTGAAGTAACACAGTCCCAGAAAAGTAAATGACGAATGGTATCCCTCATTTGTGGACGCTATCACCAAGCACTGAGTTGTAAGGCAAACTGAGCAACATCAACCTTATATAGCCCTTTCCCTTAAAGCAACTGTGCTCTGATAGAATTAACCCAGTACTTGTTTTTAGACTTTGGAATATTGGTATATGGGTGGAGGATACGTAGGCATATTTGAGAGTAATATAAATTTAAAAAGGAACAAATGTGAATCCTGAAATATGATATGGAAATGACAGTTTGTGTACCGATGATATAATTTTAGTATAGGTGTGACGTATATGTCGGTACAGATTGGAGGGAACAACAGCTGAGAAACAGGGTAGGGAACTGACTAAAACAGTAAAGTTCCCCCAAGGACAATAATCCTCTGATTTGCAAAAACTTTGAAAAAAATCAGAAAAAGATACAGGGCAGGAACAGCAGGGTGCATGAACTCAGGTGTGGTGGGGAACGTGGAAGACGACTGGACTGAGAAACTACGTATGAAACGCACATAACTTCAATAAAAACATTAAAAAAGAGTAGACAAATAACCAAATAACTAAAAAATGTAAAACTCAAGACAAAAACAACCAAAGTAAAAATTGTGGCAAATGACTGAAGACAGAATTCTAAACAGATTAAACACAAGTGGTGGAGACGCTTTTTAAATTCAACATTTGGGGGCTGGAGGGATGGTCTAGTGGTTAAGAGTTCTGACTGCTCTTGCAGAGGACCCGGGCTTGATCCCCAGCACCCACGTGGAGGCTGAAAACCGTCTTTAGCTCCAGTTACAGGGGAATCCGACACCCTCTTCTGACGTCCACGGCACTGCACGACACAGGTGCACAGACCTACGTGCAGACAGTACATTCATACACATACGAAAATAAAATAAAATAAAATAAAATAAATAAAAAATAAAATTCAACATTCTTGGGCCAGGTATGGTGGTGCACATCTTTAATCCTAGCACTTGGGAGGCAGAGGCAGGTGGATATCTGACTGAGTTCAAGTCCAGACTGGTATACATAGCAAGTTCCAGGACAGTTGGAGCTACAGTAAGACCCTGTCTAAAAAAGACCCCCCCCAAAAAATATTCAACATTCTTAGCCATCAGAATATTGCAAATGACAACTACTTTGAGATTTCCTATTACTGAAGTTAGAAAGACTAAAATCCAATAACTATAGATGATGAATACTGGCATGAATGTGGGGGCAAGGGGGACACTAATTCACCACTGATAGGAGTGCAACTGGTGTAGCTACTGTGGAAATCATTGTAGAAGTTTCTCAAAGAAACAGAAACATATCTACCATATGATCTAGCTATATAAGTTGTGGACATATACCCAGAGGTCTCAATGTCCTATTATAGGGATACTTGCCAGAAGATGCGGATAACTACCATGAAACCATTTATTCTGAAAATAACAGGGCAGTTGCAGATCTGAACTCACAAAGCTTGTAACAGCACACATCAGACCTGCACAAACTCAAGCCAGACAAAATCCCAGCATGGAGTAGGGAGATGAGCAGAAAGACCCCACCCTAGCTGAGGAGCCATTGGCAATTGATAGTTGCTAGAACTAGTCAGTTTTCTTTAAGGGTATGATCTCTAGTAGGTTGACCATGCTCCATGGATGAACTTGCATCTAAGAGCATTTGAGGAACATAGAGTGGCATATTGACAGACTTGAAAAAAATAAAACTCCAAAGGTCACAAAGGTGGAGGGTATAGGGAGGTAGAGCTGTATCTGAGATGGGATGGAGGAGGGAGATTGGATACAATTAAAACATATTGTATGAAATTCTTAAGGAATTAATCAAACAGTAGGTTGAAAAGATTCAGGAGCTGTTACAGTTTCATTCTGTTGTGACAAATACCATCACCAAAAGGCTCTTGGAGGAGAAAAGGGTATATTTAAGCTTACAGGTTACAGTCCACCATTGAGGGAAGTCAAACAAGAACTCAACAACAACCAGAAAGAAACACCATAGAGGAATACTGCTTGCTGTCTCATTCACAGGCTCATGCTTAGCTAGCTTTCTCATACATTCTAGTACCACGTGCCCAGAGCACAGTGCTGCCTATAGTAGGCTGGCCCTCAAAAAAAAAAAAAAAAAAAAAGTCAAAAACCAAATCCCAATGGCGAATTGACCTTGAAATTACCCACTCAATTGAGATGTTTTCCTGATGTGACCTCTAGTAGTATAGGCACAGCTAAATGCTGTATTTAACGTGTAACGAGGGAGGGATCCTGAACTGACAAGGCTGAAGTAAGGAGCTCAGAAGGTTGATTGTGAAGTTGCTTATCAAGATTACTATGCACTCTATCAATTTATAATATAAACAGGAAGAATTGTGAGTGGTGAGCGGAGGGGACTCCTCATAGCTGTAGGCATATTAGTCTATGAATTCCCGAGGGTGCAGCTGGTGGGTAAGTAAATGTACCGTTTGGTATCTTTGAGGATGGACTGTTTGGTGGATGATAGTTGTTTTGTTGAGATTACTACTTAGCTTCTGTAAAGGGAAACACGGCAAGAAACACACCAATGTCCTTATAATAATTTAATACATCATGAAATCGCTACAAATGTGTTATCAAGCTAGCGAATTGAGTGGACTGTATTTTTTGCGAGCTGTATTTATGATCTTATTTATTTTTATTTTTTGTTCATTGAATTGGCTGTGTGATATCATACATCATTTCTCAAATTCAGATTCAGCATTTATCCCCTTGCCTTCCCGCCCACCCATCCTAACCCATCCCAGATCAGTGCATTCTGCCATATTTGGCTCATGATTCTGGTTTTTTGTTTTTGTGTTTGTTTTGTTTTCATTTTTTAACTAAATGAAGTGATCAGATTTATGAGTAAGAAGCATCCTTGATGAAACTAATTTGTAGGCTGTTGTGCCCGAACCCACACAGCTCATAGTTTCCATCATCCAGCAGGGGGGGGGGGTTGTATATTCAATCAAGTTGATCAAATGAGTGTCCAGTCTATATTGTTGTAGTTTCACCATTAACCCCAATCGCAGCCTTTACATTCTACCGTGCCCCCTCTTCCGCAGATTGTTCCCTAGGCTTAGAAAAGGGGCACAGGTGGATGAGTGTCACACACGTGACTGCAATTCCGGGGCTGAGGATGTGTCTACTGGTTACGTGACCAAGATGCTTCATTCCTTCTCACCTGTACATTTCTTTTCCTCTGTTTTTCTGGTGTCCATGCAGTGGATTCATGATTTCACTAAAGGGTTCCAGGTTTTGTATATAGATATGACAACGTGCAAAAGAAAAGAACATGCTTCTCTCAGCAACTCAAACAATATTCACCCTAAGTGAACTTATTACTTACTTGACCATCTCTTCAGTTTTTGTGCTCGAAACAGCTGTTTCGAGCACAAAAACTGAAGAGATGTATTTCTTTAATTTACCATTGATGCCTTATATAGAGTGAAGAGATATTTGCCCACTTCTTCCTAGGAAAAGTCATGCAATAAGTAGAAATTAGAACAAGGAGATATGAAAATGTTGCAGTATATAGCATAATGTAACTGGCCATTTTCTAATGTTTAGATATATTAGAAATCTTGTAGGAAGCAATGAATTATAAATTAAATATCACCGGAGCACACATGAGATTTCTGGTGGGAATTATAATTTAGATGTTTCCAACCTATCAGCCTGAACACTAAAACTTACACATCTATATAACAAAAAAAAAGTTGACTAGAAGTTTTCAACCAAATTTTTCCCTACACATTAATAAGGATTTCTATGTCTTACACCTCTGGGTTTATCTGCTCCATAAGAAAAAAGGCTGTTACCTTAAATTTTCTTATTATTTACATAGATTTTTTTCTGCTTAGGAATCTTCATCTGCTGCTGTCAGCATTTTTGGCATTTTCAACATGTTTAACTTATCATTTTTGAATGTTTAAGAGAGCCAATTTTTCTGTCCCTGTTCCTTCTGCCCTGATCTTGCCTTTTGGTTTACACTAAAGACAAGACAAGCAATGTTTTAAATGGTCATGGATATGGGATGAGGCCATCTTGTGTAGCATAAGTCCCAGTGTTGATATGATATTCTCCTTATTCTATCTAGATATATCTGTAAGCCTCCACCCGTTTTCACCTGGAGTAAGATGACACAGTTTTAGTTCTAACCTAACATCCTTTCTTGTCTCTTAAACTAAAGTAGTGTTTCTTCCTGTCTTGCTTCTGGACACAAACTTGTCCTGCCATTTCTTTCTTTCCCTTTTATCACTCCTTCCTTGGGGGATAATCATATGTCATGATTTAGTATTAGTAATGAAACTATACTGATTTAATATTTTCTAATCTACTCCCCAATACAGAATGGAATACTATTCAACCATAAAATGCAACAAAATGTGTTGGTTGTGACAACTTGAGTAGAACTGGAGAACACTATGTTAAATAAAATGTCAGGCAAAGAAAGTCAAACTTCAGGGGCTGGAGAGATGGCTCTGTGGTTAAGAGCACTGACTGCTCTTGCAGATGACTTGGGTTTGATTCCCAGCACCCACATGGCATCTAAGAACCGTCTTTAACTCCAGTTCCAGGGGAATCCAACACCCTCTTCTGACCTCCATGGCATTGCACGACATAGGCACCCCAACCTACATGCAGACAGTACATTCATACACATAAAAATTATAAATAAAAAAGAAAGGGCCAGCCTGGTCTACAGAGTGAGTTCCAGGACAGCCAGAGCTATGGGGAGACCCTGTCTCAAAAAGACCAAAAAAAAAAAAAAAAATACTAAAAAAAAAAAAATATAAAAAATAAGTCAGTACACTACCAAATACAATTATCCTGTCACCCATAGGTAGAATACAAAAATGTAGATCCCAGAGACTCTATGAGAACAATAGCTAGTGATCAGGGAGAAGGAGAGAGTGGGCACAGGGAAGAAGTTCCCCAGCAGTAGAATGTCATTGTTTGATAGGGGGAATGGCTCAACCAGGTGAATACAGATAAAAATGACATATTATATCTTAAAATAATTACAAGAGAGAAATTTGAATGCATTAGCCTGAAGCAAATATACTTTAAGAGGATGGTTATGCTAATTATCCTAATTGATCACTACCAATGTGTGCATGAATCAAAACAGCACACTATGTATCACACATCATAGACACATAAAACATTTTATATCAATGAAAACAATAAAAAATGATAAAGAGGGCTGGGAGATAGCTTTGTCCATAAAAGACTTGCCACTGAATTTAAGGGCCTGAGCTGGTCTCCCAGGCCCGTCTAAAAAGCCAAGGGTGGCAGCACATACTTGAATCCAAGTGATGTGGAGATGGAGATCAGTCAATCTCTGGGGTCCCTGGCCAGGCAGTTTAGCTATTTGGTGAACTCTAGGTACCAATGAGAGACCTGGACTACCAAAACAAAACAAAAGAAAACAAAAAACAAACAAACAAAAAAAAAGGAAGGAAAGAAAAAAGAATGGAAACAAGGAAGGGAGGTAAGATGGCTCCTGAGGAACACCTGAGATTGATCTCTGGCCTTTACATGTATGTACACACACATATACACACCCACACACCCATGTGAATATTCACACAGAAACTTAAAAAGAAAACCTCAACATTTCACCTTCAAAATAAAAACATTACTATTAAAAGTGACCCAAAATATTAGTTGGAAAATTATAGATAACTTCAGCCACCAAATACCATTTAGGTTTAGGTGACAATTTATAAAACATGTCTGTGTGCCTTGAAGAACATTTTCCCTGGTGCTGCATTCTGGTCCCACCCCATTCCCTCCTAGGCCATGAAGGGTAGCTGCTGTCAATCTTACCTTCCATGGTCCAGAGGGAGGCAGGGCTATGCTGAGTCTACTCTTCTGAGCATCCCGGGTCCTCTTCATAAGCTCATTATTGAAATGCCTCAAGTAGTGTGGGGAGAAACTTGAAGTGAAAAGTAATAATATTCTTTTGGTTGCTAGAGTAACATTCATGCTCTGCCACAAAGTGTCCCTTGGTGCCATTGTCAGAGCTGTAATAAGGCTCATTTGTCAGTTCCAATGTGACACTTCTTATGTTTCTATATAATGCTTCTTAGATTATGATCCTTAGACAATAATCATTGTCAGTGTGATCATCTTTGAAAACAAAGGAAAACATGAGCATCCAAAGCACCAAATATGAACTATTCCATTTGCTCAAAGCTGTGTGTGCCTGCTGAGGTGTGAGTCAGCTGTCATCAGCGCCCTTTCAGTGAACAGCCCAATTGACTTGCCTCCTACCATGAAGGAGGCCTAATTTTCATTCCACTTATGGGTTGTTTGCCTGTTGTATGTACATGTGTGTGAGTAAGATTTTGTTCTGAAACTATTACTCTTTTAGTTTTGTCTTTTTATTTTACTTTTTTTTAAATTAGTTTTTTATTGATGCTTTGTGCATTTCATACATTTTTTCCAATTCAGTTCAGGCTTATTTCCCTTTCCCTCTCCCCCCACCCCCACCCCATCCCAGATCATGCATTCTGCCATAACTGTCCTGCATCTTTCTCTCAGTTTTTTTTTTTCATTTTTAGCTATAAGTGATAATCCATGAGTACAAGCATCTTTTTAAAGAAAGTACAAGGCCCATTTGGTGTGAGCTGGGTGGATTTTCCTGAGTCTTTAGAGAGAGGCAATCTTTGTTTCTTTGTTTCCTTCATTAGAATTTACATAGATAGTAATGAATAGTATACTTAAATCCAAATTATGAATATCTGTTTGCTCTTTAATCTTATGCTATAAATCCCAATTTGGGATGTTAGAAAATTGAAGGAAAGGTGATGTCTTGTATGTCAGCAGGCAATTATTTTTAGCTTATTTTATTTCTTAAATAGCTTCAACAGCCTCCTTTAAAAAGGGTAAATCACCTGTAACCAGTCTGTGCAGACTGAGAAGTGCTGACAACTTGAGTTCAATAATAGACTCTCTCGTATATAATAGAACATCTTTTGTGTAAAATATCTACTTAATTTGGACTAAAGCCTTTGTGCAGTTATTTAATTATTCAGATAATTACCTTAATTTACCAGTGAAAATACAGCTACCTAAATGAAGTGCAGATTGGGAATATAGCCCAGTGCTTTTGATTTTGTTTTATTACCTTACTCAGAACATTGGCTTGTTCAATCTCCTATTGTTCTGTCTACACTTTTCTTCCAGGCTAATTTATTTTTACAGCCCGAAATTGCACCTCTGTGTGAATAAAGTCTAAACTGTGGATAATTTCAGCTCTGTCTTCTCAGACATCAGTTCCTATCTTTCAAGATGCCTACTGGACATTTCCATTTAAATGGCTCATTGCAGTCTCAGACTCCATGTATGTAAAATTGCACTGGCAGTTTACAATAACACTTCATTTTTGGACCACACACCATCTAGCCTTTCTTTCCTCTCTGTGGAACCAACAGTCACTTTTCTTCTGCTCTATCCTCTGAAGCAAAAATTATCAGTGGCGCTCATACTTTCTTTCCAAAATTTCCTTTTTTGAATCTAAACTAATGAGTCTTTGCCTCCACCCATCCATAGAAACAGCTATTTTTACTGACAACTTCCATGTTATTAAGTTCAATATTCAAATGCTAACTTTTGCTCATCATCAATTTCTTGATTCATTTTTTTCCTTGGTTTCCAATATGACAGACTGGAAAGTTCTGGTATCTTTCTGGCTGATCTTGTGTATCTGTCCTTATTGGTGACATTGCATGATGCCTGTACATTGGTATGCCCTTGAGCTAAGAATGCTTGGACTTCTCTTCCGTATTTGTACCTTCCGGAAGCTCTTTTTCAGTTTTATGCTTTAGCAACCTCTCAAATATTAAAGACTCCAGATTTATATTCCCAGCCTGAAATGCTCTTTTATTCCCCAGATATCCCTCTACTAAGACACCTATAGATATGATGGATTTTATATGTTCAAATATGAGTATCTGATCCTTCCACAGTTCTTCTGTATTGTCTTTTCCAGATCTATTCTTCCAAGTGCTCAGACCAACTACTCGAGAGTAATCAGACAATTCTCTTTTCTCTTATATTCCAAATAAAAATCCTGTCCTCTTTACATTCACAGTGAGGATTGCCTACATAATTTGTGAGCCTAGTGCAAAATGAAAAGGTAGGACCATTTATTCAAAAACTGATAAAACTTTCAAAATTATAAGAACAGTGGGGAAATTCAGGAACTGAACAGGATGCTTTCCTATGCTTTCTCCTCACAACATACTAGTTACAGCTACAAAATTGACTACCTCATCATAGCTTGATGGTATATAACAAAAAAATTTAAATACCTACCCCACTGAACATCTTGGCTTAGCTATAGAGTGCAAGGTACAGTAACACCCTAGGGCTCACTAGGAATTGTGAGTTCACTGCTGCCCTTAATGGCAATCATTGGGAAAGCAAGTTAGGCAGATTACCAATAGTCCAGGAAAAGATCAAACTTCAAAAATTGAAATGCAGCCCCTTGTTCTATGTTGTGTGAGCCTCAGTTTTAAAGGTTGCATTACAGGTGTATCCCTTAGGCTCAGGCAACTTACAGACAATGTTTGAATGTGTCCAGTTGTGGGACTTTGTAATGTTTTCATCTGGCTCAAAAGAAGATTCTTTATTGAGTGATGTCTGGGATATTTGTCTGTAAATATATGGAAACCCATTTTGAGTTTAGTTAAGATGCTACCTTAGCCTAGGGATATCGCAACCTTAGGAATTTGTTTATGATCTATGACCTCTCCAGCCATGCGTATCTGGTCATGGTTACAGTACTAAACATGAGTTTCCTCCAATTGAGCAGGCTTTAAGTCTAAGCTCAACCAGACAAAACCCCAGCATGTTACTGCAGAAAGTTAGCAGAATGTAATCTTTTTAAAATTTTTTTTACATGAAAATAATGTTTATTATAAGGGTTAATATCCACTGTATTTTTTTTATGGAACAAATATTGGTCAGTAAACAGAAAAATATATCAGTCCAAACTTACAGATGGAAAACTGTACATTGCAATTTCTGGTTCATATTTTGCTGTCTCCACTTCACTTTTTATTTATCATTCCTTATGTAGTAGTTTGAATGAGAGTGTCCCCCATAGGCTTTAAGTATTCAGACATTTTGTTCTCAGTTGGTGGCATTTGTTCTGGGAGATCTTAGAAGGTGTGGGCATGCTGGAGGAAGTACGTCATTGGGGGTGGGCTTAGAGAGTTTAACAAGCCTTGCTAGTTTCCAGAGGTTCTCCCTTGACTTCCTGTGCTCATTGAGAGATGTGAACCTTGGCTTTCTGCTCCAGCCCCAGCCACCATGCCTCCTGCCACAATGGACTCTAATTCCCTGGAACCATCAATCATAAGCTCAAATCAACTCTTCCTTTTATAAGTTCCCTTGGTTGTGTTGGTTTTATCACAGCAACAGAAAAGTAACTAATACACCTTATTTTCTTGTTGCTTTCATAGATATGATTTGAGACACCTTTCAGTTCTTACAGATTGCCAGTGAGAGACCCATGATGACATGGAAATCTCCCAGTAGTCTACTTTCTTCATATAAATAAGCTGCTAAATTGTTGTAATCTAATTTGGGGAAGGGAAGTTGCTCCTGTTCAAATAGCCACTCACTTTACTGAGAATGTTCCACTAACATACTATGTTATGTCTAGATCTAAATATCCTAAAGTAAATCCTGAAATATAACAAAGCAATGTATGTATTTACCCATCTCATCTTATTTCTACAGAGGCCTTGATCTCATTTGTCATAGTTGTGTGGGGCTGTAGAGTTCCCTGTGTCTGAACACTGGTCACTAGCCTCTTGGCCTGTAAGGCTATTTTGGGTACTCTGAGCAGTAAGTGGAGGGAGGAAGAGAGGGAAAGAACCCGTACAGCAGGAAACCCAGAAGGTCAAAGAAAGATCTAGGAGTTAGGCTTCAGGGAGGCAAATAACTCATATATTGCAGGAGGTTAAGGGATAATATAGTAGATTTGGTGTGCTCCTGCCAAGGATAGGGGTGGGACAGCAGAGGATGTTTACATGCACTTTTTACAATACCATTTGTTTATGCTATCTGGCAGAGGCGCCATTTTGGGTGTGCTTTTAGAAGTGACAGGTTCAGGAATGTTACACCCTTCACTGAAACTCTACTGGGGAGGGGCTGCAGGTGTCTGTCCACCAGGCGAGTGGAGGCATACACTGGGTCCCTAGCCTTTGCAGGTTGTCAGGGTAAAGCCAACTATGTTACTGCTCAGCCAGTATAGAATATCAGGCCCCACAATAGTCATATGACTCAAGTACTTTCAGAAATAAGCTACCAGAACCTAATCTTAACTGCAGAAATATTGGAAGCTGATAACAGTTGGGTGGGGAAGAACTGGCCTTCTTTAAACTGGGGACTCCAGATAGACTTACTGGAGCTCAGAGGATGAACTGTCACTGGAGAGTGACGGAGACAGAGTGTGTGAACTGCAGGGAGGTCTGGTTGTGGGGGTGTGCCAATGGAGGAGATATAAGATTCTTAAGTCTGACTGAGATCTTACGTATGAGGTGTATAAACATTCAGTAAAATAATAATAACAATAAATAATTAAAATGCAGGTTATAGGGAGTACCTATTCCTATTGTCCCCTCTGATTCAAAATTTCAAGTTGAACAATCATAAATCAAGGGGCACCTGTGTATGTAACCTCTTGTTACTCTTACAGAATCAATTGCCA
>VZQC01015217.1:821470-890599 GCA_009823505.1 Rhizomys pruinosus | reverse complement strand
TGAAGAAAGAACTGACTGATAATGAAGGTAGATGTTTCTATGTGACCCAGTCTCAGCTCTTTGTGGTGGGATGAGAAATTAAAATAGTCCGTTTCAAATCTTCCTGGCCTCCATCTATCCACTTACCAAGGATTTCAGCAATGCTTTTTAATGGCAATTGTATCTCAAAAGTTCTTTGAAAAAAGTAAACAGTCCTTAGAAAGCTAGGCAAAACAACTCTAATGTATTCCATAGCTTCTCTTCTAAAATAATTTCATTGTCACAACGAGCCACAAAATATGCACTATAGAAAATGTGAGGTCATACTTGCACTCCATGTCTTTAATTTATGATCCTGGAAATCCTACAGACATAGGGAACTGACTTAGATGCACACAGGAAATCATGGGAAACTGAGTTTTGAGAAATGCAGTAAAGTGTTTTCACAACTAATCATTCTAGTCTCTGATAGGTAATCCAGAATCTCTGCTGAAAGCATAATGTTTTATCAAAAAGGAGATTTCCTAAACCTTTGAAGAAATGATATTGGGTGCTATCTCTGGGAATTAAACCAGAAGCTAGCATTTTTTAATTAAATTTTATTTTGTTTATTGATGCTTTGTGTGATTTACATCCATCATTTTCCAATTCAGTTCAGGGCAATGATATTTACCTCCATACTTATAACATTTAATTTTAAAATGTAGCTACTGCACATGGTCTCCTTATACCATAAAATCACTTCTTTAATCATTTTTCAACTTTAATAATATACTAATTTTATATTAATTATTCTAATCATTACTGCTTCCATTACAATCCCTCAGTGACAGAAAACTGGTTACGTCTAATTTTTGTTAATTTTGTATTATGTCACTATAAATTACTTTCTGTCAGTGTGATAAACATCATAGCCATAAGCAATTTGGAGAAGAAAGGGTTTATTTCAGATTACAGTTACAGTCCATCACCAAGGGAAGTCAGGGCAGGAGCTCAAGGGAACTGAAGCAGAGACCATGGAGGAATGCTGCTTACTGGCTCGCTCCCCCTGGCTTGCTCAGCTACCTTTCTTATACAGCCCAGACTCACCTGCCTAGGAATGATATTACCCACAGTAGCCTGGACCCTCCTGCATCAATTAGCCATCAAAAGATGTCCCCCCAAAGTGTCCACGAAGCCTGATCAAAACCTGACAAAACCTGATAAGCACACAGAGTAACTTACTGTGTTTTCCATGTCAATGCACAACATGCTCTTTCATTTTTCACATTCCCTTTGTTTCTGAAGTATTTATGTCCAGTGCAGCTAGTGTCTGACACATAAACCCCTCACAAGGAAACACTCTTTAAGACATAGCTTTCTCATATAAGGGACGTTTCCTGAAGATTTCCACACTTATGGCTCAGAAAGAGAATTCATTGTGTGGAGCATAGACGGACTGACTGACAAGGAACAATGCAGGGCTCAGCCTGCTGTCTCTCCTTCTTCAGGCAGATAATCTCCTACTTGCCCCTGCCAGCACTGGTCTCTAAGGCTTCTCTCCATTTGCACTTACACTTCTGGGTATTCATGTTAGACTCCTTATTATTCTGTGTTAGTCTGTGGGCAGCACAGGAGAATCTGTGAAGAGCCTCTGAGTTGAAAGCTGAAGCATGACTCTGGTCCTGAAGCAACAATGGACAAAGGAGAATGAGGTGTGTGGCCAGAATGAGCTCGCTGTGTCAAATGCCTTCCCTGGGAATGGAAAGATAACTCATGAATGACAAGATCCCTTTGGCATTATGCTGTCCTCAAAAGCTGACTACAACAGGGACAGAAAGAATAAAATACTCCAGGCAGCTACAGATAACTATCAAGTCATGTCCTCCTCCAGAACTGTCATTCACTTAGCTGGAATACAAGGCTGCGCATCCGTCACTGTGAAGAACAGGCACACTGGAATGAGGTACCTCGCTGAATAGTCTCTCCATCATCATGACAGGAGGGATTTGTCCACACCAGCATCTGTTCTCCAGTCTATTTGGATCTTGGTCATCCATCAAGACCAGATGCTTTACCCAGCCTGCCTTCAGATGCTATCAGCCTGGAGCAAGAGAGGCCATGAGACTGGAATCTCTTACAGTTCACCCTTATAACTTTAAGTCCAGAAATCCCATAGATTTCATGCTAATATGTGTCTGAACTAAAAATCTGCACTCTTAAACTTCTGGCATTCAAGACGTCTAAAAACATGTGATCAGCTATTAAATACATTTGATGTCTAAAGACTATCACATGCAGATTATGCAAATGTGTGCATGCTCAGCCTTCAACTCAGAGGCTCTTCACAGATGGTTATATTATCATTGACCTTTAACCTTTTCCATAGTTTAATTCATTGCACTCTTTTTAAAATTTTTGTGAGTTATTTTTATTTTCTATGTGTGAGTGTATGGTTTACATGTATATAAGTGGACCCATGTCATCCAATGCCCATGGAGGGCAGAAGAGGGTTTTGGATTCCTTGGAATTTGAGTAAAAATATGGTTGTTAGCAGCCGTGTTGATGCTTGGATTTAAGCCTTAGTCTTCTGCAAGAGCTATAAGTGCTCTTAACCACTGAGCCATCTCTCCAGCCTCTGTTGGTCTCTTTCTTAAAATCGAAGTTGGGAAAATGTTGAAGATCAATTTTTGGCTGTTTGACTGTTTATGTCTGAAGTACAGGAAATTCTCAGAAAGAACCCCATGACTATATCTTAGAATATCTCTGTTGTACTCATGTTAGTCACTGTGTTATTGTCAAAGTGAGTGAGGGAATTTGGAGTTGCAAAGAGTTTGGGTGGTCCTAGAACCCTGGTGCTAAACATGCTGTTACCTATATTGTGATGGTTTCACTCCAAATATAACTATGACGACAGTGAGAATAACTTATGATGTGTTGAGTCTCCACTGTGTAGTCTGGGTCACTATTTCATAGCCTGACCACAAGGTTTCATTTCTCACAGTAAATATACAAAAGGAAATTGATATATAGATTGATCAAGAGACCTACACAAAGCCACTCTAAGTTATAGCAACAGAGCTAGGGTTTACATGAATGTCTGCTGGCCACAGTAAGTTTGGCATTTTAAGTTGTATTTTCATGCCTCTTGAAATATTTTGGGAACAAACAACCTACCAGTGTAAATTTCCATATTGAAATGTGTGTGTGTGTGTGTGTGTGTGTGTGTCTGTGTGTGTGTGTGTATATGCAAATAAAGACCACCACACAGAGAGATGAATCCTTCTGCTCTCAGGATCTTTGTCTTCTAGACCTTGTGGCTATAAGCAGGGTGCTCCCTCCCTCCACATCACACCACAGAGAACTGCAGAGTGCTCCCTCCCTCCACATCACACCACAGAGAACTGCAAGGTGCTCCCCTCCACACCACACCACAGAGAACTGCAGAGTGCTCCCCTCCACATCACACCACAGAGAACTGCAGGGTGCTCCCCTCCACATCACACCACAGAGAACTGCAGGGTGCTCCCTCCCTCCACATCACACCACAGAGAACTGCAGAGTGTTCCCCTCCATACCACACCACAGAGAACTGCAGAGTGCTCCCCTCTGCACCACACCACAGAGAACTGCAGATGCTTCCTCCCTCCACATCACACCACAGAGAACTGCAGGGTGCTCCTCTCCACACCACACCACACTTCCACATACACCACATCACTGGAGCCACCTTTCCCTCTTATCTACATATCATGTCTTACAGTCAAGATAATTATAAGCCACAGTTAAGAAAATATTTATAACGAGAAGAATAAATATTAAGACCAGACATGAGAAATTTCTGAATAACCAAGGTGGGAATTTTCAAACAAATGTAATTCTCAGGCTAAGGGGTCTCATGGGAAGGTAGCCATTTTGGAAGAACAGGTGTCAGTATGATCAGAAGAAATTCCTAGGAAAGAACTGGAAACAAACAAGGAGGTGCAGAATCATCCCAACAGAAATGAAGAGTACTTCTGACTGGGTGAACAACTGTCTCTAAATAGCAGAAGAAGAATCTCCTCTAACAGAATGCACACATGGAGATTCTGAAAACAAAGCAGGAAAGAACACAAACTGAAAACAGATTACCAAATGGTTGCACTGCCCTGCTGAAACTCTAATGTGTGTAGTAAGAAAAACAGCAAGAAACAGAAACAGCAGAAACAATGAAAGACAGTAACCAGAAACTCCACCAAAGTAGCCACACATTCTGACCCTCAAGGAATGTCTGGACCAAGAGGGGAGGATGTACCCTAAGTAAAACGTAACTGAAACGACAAAAGCAAAGTGAGTGTATCCTGTCCAGGTCCATCCTGGGGCTGTGAACAAAAAAACATAACTGGAATGCCCTCAATAGAACTTGCATCTTACAGTTCCTGCCTCAGCAGACTGGGCACGTGTGGAGATGCATGGCAAAAGGGGCCATCAAGTTCCCTGCGTGTCTCTCATGTCTGACCCCCATCAGTCAGATTGCTTGCATGACTGAGTCAGTTTCCTCTTGCTCCACTATGTTCTTAGGGGGTAGGAACACACAAGTGAATCTGTGAGGAACAGAAAAACCCAGATCCTAGCACCTGGGCGTGTCACTTTCAAATCATGTTTGAGTTGTTGCTCTCATTATAACTATGCATACTCCTGTGTGTGAATGTGTGAATGTGTGTATGTGTATCTACTCAAATAAATTCTTATTTGAAAGTGAAGTGCACGACAGGAACGTTATAGGTATGGATATGAGAGTCAGGATGGGCTGCTACTAAAAATCACCAAACAACCTTAAGGAAAATATAGTATATGTTGAGAGTACCTTTGTATAAATTCAAAATTGATTGCAAAGGTTTACTGTGAACTGTAGAGGAGCCGTGAATGATAGTAATATAAATGACATGTTAAGAGAAGGGGGAAGTTGAATCATGTAAAATAGGAAACTTTGCTAATTACAGAAAAAGACAAGGAAACAAAAATGAGAGAAAGAGTCAAGATAAGGAATAAAGCAAGTACATCCAGCACAGACCAGAATCCACTTCCTAACAACCACTTCCAACATCCGTGGTCCAGACATACTAAGAGAGCTTGTCTCAGCTCTATGTTGTGTGCCAGAAAGGCATTTTAAAGAAGCCCAGATACACCCAGCATATCAGTGGGAAATCTGTCCTTCAGTTTCTGACTGAAATAAACCTCTGGTTCCTCTGATAACTTCAGAAAGAGTCCACAGAAGAAAGGAAAGTCACCAGCATGGAGGGCATCCAGAATGATTGAGGCCCAGTCTCCAGGAAGCCACCACAGCAGCACAATCCTAATCTGCATGCACTCACAGCAAGTGTCAGACTCCATGATCAGAGTTCAGATATCAACAACCATGTCAGAAATAATGAGCAAATAAGACAGAAGTGAGGGGCATAGTTGAAATAAGAAGACACCACGTACCTAGACCTCACTCATGCACTGACAGTTACGTAGTCTTATCTAGACTAGGATATAGTCAACTATCAGCTACAAAATAATTTATAGACATGTATAGACTATGATATGACTAACGAACCTTATGTCCACTATTTCATCCAATTGCCACAGACAACACACTTTTTTCCAACTCACTTAAAGTATTCAGAAAGTCAGAACCTGGGAGGGGACATGAACTACATCCCAAGAAATATGCAACAGAGGGTCTGGAGAGATAGCCTAGCAGTTAAGAGCACCAACTGCTCTTGCAGAGGACCCGGGTTCGATCCCCAGCACACACATGGTGGTTGAGAACCATCTGTAACTCCAATTCTAGGAGAACTCCAGTTCCAGGGGAATCTGAGACCCTCTTCTGACCTCCACAGCATTGCACAACACGTGTGCACAAGCCTACATGCAGACAGTACACTCATACACATACAAAAATAAATAAAAAAATAAAAAAAAGAAATATGCAACAGAGAGAAAATACACTGTCTGCTCCTGGAACACAGTAGAGTATAAACAGACATAAAGACAAAAGCAGAACTGGGTGACCCCCAAACACAGGAAGATGAAATATTGATCTTTTATATGCACACATATCAATGAGGAAACCTCCAGGGAATTTTTGGATGAGTAATACTGCATTTAAAAACTATTTTGAATCACTTGGACAACAGGATGTCAATACCTCACAATGTGAAAATACATCCATTCAATATAAAAAATAGATGGCCTGGGGCTGGAGAGATGGCCTAGCGGTTAAGAGCGCAGACCGCTCTTACAGAGGACCCGGGTTCGATCCCCAGCACCCACATGGCGGCCGAGAGCCATCTGAAACTCCAATTCCAGGAGAACTCCAGCTCCAGGGGAATCCGAGACCCTCTTCTGACCTCCGTGGCGTTGCACGACACAGGTGCACAGACCTGCATGCAGACAGTATATTGATACACATATAGAAATAAATAAAAAATTAAAAAAAAAAATAGATGGCCTAACCAATGTGGATAGCCTTGGGAAATAAGCAAAATTGAATGCATACATTATAAAAAGTGTTTTCAAGTCAACACTGCTTCCAACATAAGAAACTACAAAAAAACACTTAAGTCCAAAGCAAGCAACAGAGCAAAATATCAATGAAACTTAAAACAGAAATCAATAGAAAAGATCAACAAAAGCAAATGATAATCCACTGAAATGATCAATAAAAATTGAAGATTCTAGCCATAATGAGGAAACAAATGGAAAAAGCAAGTTAGCAACAACAGATATCATCATTCTGCAGTCTACCAGATTACAACAGTACAGCATTTTACAATGGGAAAGCCATGGGAACACTGAAAATGTTTTTTCCAGGCGTGGTGGTGTACACCTTTAGTCCCTAGCACTCGGTAGGCAGAGGCAGGTGGATCTCTGTGAGTTCAAGGCCAGCCTGGTCTACAGTGTGAGTTCCAGGACAGCTGGGGCTATAGGGAGGCCCTGTCTCAAAAAGACAAAAAAAAAGAAAGAAAGAAAGAAAATGTCTTTAATCAACAAAGGTCTGGTGAAGAAGGAAGAGAAGACTGGGCCAAGAGGCTTTTAGGTGGAAAGCCTTTCTGCGTGGCACAGCAGGTGTTAGACAGGTGGTACATAACTGTTCTGAATGAACCCAAATGCAAGCAGTGAACCTCCTGTAATTACTGTGAGTCAGGTCAGGCTCTGCAGTTGTAACTAATCTACTACCATGTTGGGGAATGCTGATAATGGGCGGAATTATTCATGCTTTGAGACAAAGACATTTTAGCAATTTTATTTATTTTTTAGTAAACATGTGGCTCCTGTATAAATCAGAAAATGTTTCCTAGACATTTACCTAGGGGAATAATAATGCTGTTGACAAAATTAATGTTCACAGTACCTTTTATTTGTAATAGCTGCAGACAGAAGTTTTCATGACACCCTTTAATAGGTGACTGGTTAAACAGGCCAGGGATCAGTTAAGCACGTGATACACATGACAACTTTCATGATACTCCAAAATTTGGGATGAATAGAAAATAATAAACTTCAGTAACTTCTGTACCATATTACATACATTAACATACACAAGTTGTTAACTTGTGCAACATTCATGCAAAAATTACATTGTAGAATCAGAGAATGGCTGGGTGCTCAGTAAAGGTGAAAACTGTAGTGAAAGTGAAGAACTGCTCCAGGCAAACGCCCTGTGTGCATAAACTGTGCCCATGTCTGTATCCTTCAAGATGGTTAGGTTCAGAAAAGTGGTAACCACAGGTTGAAGTGTCCAAAATGTCTATCTGCATTGAACAGTAAATGCATGTATAAATATACATTTATCAAAAAGATCAAAAAATATACATTTATCTCAATTTTAAAGTAGGCATCCATATGTTCCAATATAAACAAGTAATGCACACACTTGGAGATTAAAAAGCCATTTCCATTTTAATGAATTTTTCATGTTGCTAGCACAAATGGTTTGTAGTGATGAGTGTCTGAGGTTGAGTTTTCTAGGGCAGCACTGCATCCAGATCAATCTGGTTTTAACCATAGAGAAATTCAATCAAATCAATTTAAGACATCCCTAGAAAGAGTATCTCCAGATGGGCAATGAGCCAAGGGCAGTCCAAAACTCCGTTCTCCATCTCAGTGTCCACTTAGGTCTTTTGGTCACAGATGTTTATGAATCTGATGGGCAGCCTGAGAAGTCAGAACATCTCTCAGATCAAGAAAATTAGTTCTTGTTCTCTAATTAGTGAGAAAACATTTCCCAAGTCTCTTTTTAAAGCCTGTCTTTCACATTGTGGAGTAAAATGATAGTATTTACTTGGACTAATCAGCATCTCCATGTATTTAGCAGAAGTGTGACAGAACAATGCACAGGCAGTCTGTGAGTCCAATGCCCAGCAGGAGTGAAAGTTCTTGTCTGTATCAATTTTAAAATCTCTGCATGGCATTAACTGTGTCCTGTGACTTCTCCGTACTGTGGTTTTGTAATAATTGAAATGAAGAAGCTGGAAAGAGCTGAAATTTGTAAAAATTTCAAGGCATGGGGCTGGAGAGATGGCCTAGTGGTTAAGAGCACCAACTGCTCTTGCAGAGGAACTGGGTTCAAACCCCAGCACCCACATGGTGGTGGAGAACCATCTGAAACTCCAGTTCCAGGAGAACTCCAGTTCCGGGGGAATCTGACACCCTCTTCTGACTTCTGCAGCATTGCACAATGCAGACAGTACATTCATACACATACAGAAAGAAATAAAATTTTAAAAAATTAAAAAAAAATTTCCAGGCATTGTGCATTCCCATCTTGGTGATCTCATGTAGAAGAAATAGATCCAGTTCTGATTCACCATGTAAACACTAGGATCCCTGTGTGGGACAGGAGGTGGCCTGATGCCTTCAGCAGGATCTCTTATTCTGAACTGTGACTTCAACACTCTGTCTTCCTGCAGAGAGCAGTGGATCCATCTGAGGAAAAGACCATGTATGACTCACAGTACTTCCAACCCTTGTGGTGGGTAAAGATCGGACAGAGATGGGGCTGGAGAGATAGCTTAGTGGTTAAGAGCACCGACTGTTCTTGCAGAGGACCTGGATTCGATCCCCAGCACCCACATGACGGCTAAGAACTGTCTATATAACTCCAATTCCAGGAGAACTCCAGTTCCAGGGGAATCCAAGACCCTCTTCTGACATCCGTGTCATTGCACAACACGAGTGCACAAACATACATGCAGACAGTACACTCATACACATACAAAAATAAACAAAAAATAAAAAAAGATTGGACAGAGAGTAAACACATGATGATCAGATGAAATCTCCCCTAATACATTGTCATAAGATTGTTTTCAGTCTTACCTAATTAATAATAGAAATCATCACTGTAATAAATTCCATGACTTGCACATATGTGAGATCTTGTTCTCTGGGGAGCCTTCTACCAAGGGGAGAAAAACCCAACATCTGATTCCACACAAGTCCAATTTGAGGAATATTGAGTTTACCACAGTTATTTAAGGTGCATGTGTAAGGGTTACTTCAGGAGCATGGGTGACTCCAAAGCAGCCACACTACCAGAAAGAGTCATGGATGCTGACTACCCAGTAGATACATAGGTGGAGCCCTCTCCATGTAACCTTGGACTGCCTGTGTGTCCTACCAGGACTGGCAAGATGGCAGGGAGGAAGGGCACTTGTCCCCAAAGCTGCCAATCTGAGTTTGATCTCTCAAGCTCAGATGGCAGGAGGAGTCAACTCCCACAGGTCGTTCTCTGACCTCCCCAAGGACACACATACACACAAACCAAATTAATAAAATAAATGTCAGGCTGGAGAGATGGCCTAGTGGTTAAGAGAGCCGACCACTCTTGCAGAGGACCCGGGTTCGATCCCCAGCATCCACATGGCGGCCGAGGACCATCTGAAACTCCAATTCCAGGAGAACTCCAGTTCCAGGGGAATCCGACACCCTCTTCTGACCTCCATGGCATTGCACGACACGGGGTGCACAAACTTGCATGCAGACAGTACATTCATACATATACAGAAATAAAATTAATAAAAAAATAAAAAATAAATGTCAAAAATTATATGCACCTCATAAGTCTGCAAGTCCAAGGACAATTCAAGCAGAATTACACACAAATGGCCAAGAGGTGCAAGAAGGGGCTGCAGAATTCAGGAGAAGGAAGCTGTGGGACCCTGTGTGGGGAGCTGCTGCTCTCCTAGAGCAGGTGCTGAGGTGTTCCTGGAGTAGAAAGTCATGGCTCTTGACCTGCTGCACGTTTCTAGAATTTAGCAGGCCAAGCCTCAGCTCCTGTGGGGCCTGAAAAGCACGTGTGCCCCATGTCAGTGGCGACCAGCACCGTGAATGTTGTCTGGGGTCTCCATAGAATTTAATACAATTCCCATTCACATGTGTGAAAACATTTGCTGAGCTCAAAAATCATTAGATGCCAATGGAAGAATTTCAGGTCACATTTCACCTTACTAAGAATAGAGCATATAAAAATGGCTTATGTAAATGAAGATATTTTGGGATATTTTTAGCTGAGTTCCAATTCTATGTTGTAGTATACTTATAAAATTATCAACAGTGTACCTCAGCAGTAATATTTAGTGAAAAATGAACGGATTATTAATTAACCACCACTGTGTCATAATACATTCTTTGATAATGGAATTTTTATGAAAATCTTCCTAAGATGCTATTATTTTTATTTTATAAACAAATATGAAAGTCTAAGAATTTCAATGAATTCCACAGATGTCCCAGGAAAAGATGACATGGAGGATTTGGAGCTCACACTTGGATTTAGTGGAAAATGGAATGAGTATTACAGAGTGTGTTCACTAAGAGTAAGACCACACAAATATAGCATGTGGTTTCCACATCAGAGGCATCCACAAGATAGACATGAAGGTGAAAGACTAACACCAGAGCTTTAGATCTCCCACTCTGTATTCACAGGTTACTTTGCATCCCATTTTTACAGTGTTGGCATATGACCTTGTCCACTGTGTGTGTGAGGAACTAAGACTGGAAACACTTCCATCGGCAGGACCACAGAGCAGGGATGAAATGCAGACAATCTCACTCTAGAGCAAAATCTTAGTATCAGTTTATTCCAAATTTCTGGGCTTGAAGGCAAAGACACAAACAAGTGAACTGGATCCAGCCTTGCAGATTGGTGGGAAATTCCTCCAGTTTACATAGTGGTAACCCATTGCTAAAAATGAAGATTTTTAAAAAGATGGGTTCTAAGAATATAATAGACAATTCCCTGTTTTATCTGTTCAGTATATTGATGTGACCAGCATTCAAATGGCACAGTGGCATGGCAGATGAATGAAATGCTAGCACAATGTTCTTAAAAAGGGGGGGGGGGGAATAGGCTAACTATTTTTGTAGGAAGATCCAGTTTGAATTGGGGCTAGTTCTCAGCTAGCACCCCTCAGGGCACCACGTGTATGGGAGTCAGGGAATTTCTCTGACCCCCCTCCAAGAGGAAGCAAACATGGCCCAGGTACAGGATGCTAGGCGGGGCAGCCTTGTGCAGTGGCACGGAATTGGGGGCTTGTGACTGGCTCTGGGAGCTGATGTCATTTGGCTTATAAAAGCAGGCTGTAGTGGGCAATAAATCGAATTCTCCATTACCATCATTACAGAATTTCTGGCCATCATTATATTTTATGAGCATTTAGGCCAAAGCAGGCCCACATTTCATTCAGGTGGCCAGTGGGTTGGAAAGTGGTTCTTGGACCACCAACCTGGATAGCTGGTGTGGTGAAGCGAATTGTGAGTGGACATAGGCTGAAGATAGATCATCGGCCATCAGCCTGAAATTCCTGTCCAGGGGCCAGCAGTCTCTGGACAGGTGGGAAATCATGGCGAATAGTGGGAAACATTCTGTTGTCCCAGGTTAAGGGCCTGAGTTGGAAGTACCTCTCCAGTCAGGTTATGGAAGTAGCCAGCTGGTCTCTGCGCAGAGAGGCCAGTTCCCTACAGTGGCCACAGGTGTGTACTGGGTTCCCCTTACCTTAGCAGGGCTGCATGGAACCTGCTCATTACAAAGAAAGCTTCCTACATATTTCCTTGAGTCTTTGAGAATTTCACACAGTGTATCTGTTCAGACTCACAATCCTCTTTCCCATCTCCACTACACTAACCTCCAGCTGAATGTCCTCTGTTATTATTTATTTGTGGTTTTAAATATATTCAAGTTTATTAAACAAATTTTAACAAGAATTATACAATGTTTGAGTGCCATCAGCCTTGCTGCCAAGTTCTGCATAA
Organism: Rhizomys pruinosus; assembly: GCA_009823505.1. NCBI lineage: Eukaryota > Metazoa > Chordata > Mammalia > Rodentia > Spalacidae > Rhizomys > Rhizomys pruinosus. The sequence continues at coordinate 878,356 of VZQC01015217.1, read as the reverse complement.
AAATGAGATTTCAAGTCTGCTAATTGAAGCCACTGAGGACTCAAAGGCATCAATTTAATTTTGTAAAATCTTCTTGTCTTCTTTAACATTTCTTGGGTTTCTTCTTGGCTAATGAAAACATCCCCAATTTGGTGAGGAAGCATTAAGCAGCCATGGTCACAAGGGTAATGTCAGTCACAGGCACCCTGGAGTTGTTTCTTTTTTCCTTCTGTTTCTTCTCCTGGCTGTGTCATCTACTTGTCTTCCATATGATTTTTTTATGTTTGTTGATGGCAGAAAGCAGCATTAACATCTTCCGCCTCAACCTTCTTCCGGCTCCTACCATCTTGGATTCACTATAATTTAATTTTTCAAAGACCTATCAAGTATATATTGAGCTCCCCAAATGCTCTTGGGTGTGGGTCCATCCCTCAGGCTCTGGCCAACCTACCAAGGGTCAAACCCTTCAAGAAAACTGATTCTCCTCCCTGTAGCTATCAATTACTACTAGATTCTCAACTAGAGGTCTCCTGCACACCTTTCAGCTCCATGTGAGGTTATCTAGCCTTGGCTAGAAAAGCTTTTGTGCATGCTGTCACAGCACTGTAGGTTCCTATAAGCAAGTAGACTATTGTGTCCATAAAACCCTGCTTCCTTGTATTCTTCTACCTATTTGGGCCCTTGAAATTTCTCCTCCCAAGCTCTGCAATGGCCTCTAAGCCTTAGGATAGATTGCCCAGCTGTGAACACTGACAGATACTTTGACAGGACTGGTGAAACAGAGGCATAAGAGTTATGGGAGTAACCAACCTTCTGCTTGGACTATAAGGCTTATTCACTAGATGGATACACTGTTATCAGGGCCAACAACCTATGGCTAGATGGTCACAGGCCATAAGGGAGAACAAACTAGTATTCTGCTAAGTAGACATAGTATTTAGCTGACTCCTAATGATTTATTATTATGCCCATAGATTAGTGTGTCTCTCAGATCTCACAAGAGAAGCTTCCTCTTGCAGCAGACACTGATTATCACAGAGACCCACAAGGGGTGAACATACAAAATGTAAGGGACTATGGAGCAGTGAGCCCTAAATTTGACAGGCATATTTTAAGAGGGGGTTGTTTATCCTTCAACCCCCTCTTTATTTGGCAGGAGTGGTCCTTGTAGTTAGTCCATTGGGTGTGCTCCTAGTTTAATAGGAATTTTGTCAGTGCACAACAGTGACTACAACATTAGACTTTACAGGAGTTTAAGCCTTGCCTTTAGAGTTTAGGAACGTGGCTACCAGAGACATTTGTTGTTACTTAATGATCTCCATCAGAGCTATAATGTATGAATACTCTGAACCCCAGCTCCACCAGGGAACAAATTTATAATTTATATACCACTTAGGTACTGAAAAGATTTGTAATAATATACCATAAAATATAAATGAACAAGGTTATCAAAGCATAAACAGAGTGCTGACATTCAAGAGATTACTTGGTTTAGCTTTCTCCCCATAAATTATTCATTGGATGGATAATACCAACAGACACCTTTAGAGATTTCTCAGACATGTACTTTCAAAGCTTATCTTCTGGAGTGTCTATCTTAGAGGAAAAAAAAGAAGGTTTATGTTTTATATATAGCAGAAATTCCCTCCTTTTTGTCTGTAGTCATAATTAGTTCTTAAGACAAAGTAGTAAAACCAATATTATAACATGAAAGATTTTTTTCAAAATCACATTCACATACACCTTAGGTTTGTTTTTTGACAATGTCAAGATAAGTTTGAAGACACAATTTTGCAGTGGAAAGAGGTAGAATTGGAACCAAGAGAGTCAATGTCTTTTCAAATTACAAAGGGCACTGGGATAAGATGACCCAACTGGAAATCTTTCATTCTTGGAAATAGTTTTGTTAATGGGAACCCAGCCGATCCTGCGCCCAGCACTCACTGCAGCTGAGGCTCCTTGCAGATTCAGCATGCACCTGTCTCTTTGATCACTGAAGCTTGTGATCTATATTTAATCTATGTCCTTCCCTTGTTTGGGGGAGTATACCCTGCAGCTCTGGGGGAGTATACCCTGCAGCTCCCACAGCATTTACTTTCATTAATTGTTCAAAAATATTACGAGGACTGATTCTTAGCCCTGACTGCATGTGATGTTCTCTTAATCTCATCGAGAGACTGGTGACTGTGTCTAGATAGTGCTAGCCTTTGCTCAATGCTGACTTCACTTCTCATGGATGGTTCTCATCTTTGCTCCCAGTTTTGCCCATGGCCTTGCAGCCTTATAAATTTTCCAATCTTCCTAGAAAGGAAAACACTACAATTATCTGAACCAAAGGGTGACAATTTTCATGAGGTAAACCTAAAAGAAGCTATCAGTAAGAAGTTCATCTTCCAAAAACTTACCATTTGGGCCTAAGTGAAAGCACCATTTACTAAATAATAAACTAAGTCTTTGTGACCTTCCCATCTGAAAACCCCATAGAAACATAAGTGATGATTACAGACTTTGCAAGGAGAGTGATCTCAGATCAACTTGAGCTTTACTGTCACCAAGAGCCCAGGTAGGTTATCTGAGTAAGCTAGGCTTTAACCTACTTCCCTTGAAATATGACTACAATATCTGTTTCAGTGTTGTAAGGAACTTTAAGTAATACAGTTGAATCTTTTCCAAGACATGCCAGGATCTGAGAAAACACTAAGAATAAAAATCGACCCATTTTTGTTGCTTTAAAAATCATTTCGGAGCTGGAGAGATGGTCTAGCAGTTAGGAGCGCTGACTGCTCTTGCAGAGGACCTGGGTTCGATCCCCAGCACCCACATGGCGGCTGAGAACCATCTGAAACTCCAATTCCAAAAGAATTCCAGTTCCAGGGGAATCTGACACCCTCTTCCGACCTCCGGGGCATTGCACGACATGGGTGCACAAACCTGCATGCAGACAGTACATTCATACACATACAGAAATAAATAAAATTTTAAAAAAAGATCATTTCTATTCATCCCTCTAATCTCAGTCCTTGGGTAGTGGTGTTCTTTAAATAATTCATAAATCAGCTGAAAATATATACTTTTAATCTGAGGAATGCATTCTCTTCAGAGGTTCAATTTTTCTTTCACAGATTCTTCATGAGAGTAATGAGAAAGGCAGGAGAATCTTCCTAAGTATATTTACTAAAGTCAATTAGGTAAATACATTATCTTAGAAAACTCTGTTTATTGGTGAAGAGGAGACTTGAACTAGATAGCTATGAAATTACTGAATGGAAATGAAGACAGGTGCAGGTCATTTACGCACACTATTGTGCACAAAGGTGTCTTTGCAGAGCCTACCCCACAACACAGTTGCAAATGAGTTCCAGCAACAGGCAAGAGCTGGCTTTCTCATGAAGCTTATACTCAACCCAAACTTGGCTTCACATGGTGTACTCGTTACTTACGTTTTTGTGGAAAATACCATGCCCAAGGGAACTTATAAAAAAGAGCTTACTTAGCCGGGCATGGTGGCGCACACCTTTAATCCCAGCACTTGGGAGGCAGAGGCTGGTGGATCTTTGTGAGTTCAAGGCCAGCCTGGTCTACAGAGTGAGTTCCAGGACAGCTGGGGCTACAGGGAGACCCTGTCTCAAAAAGACCAAAAAAAGAGCTTACTTGGGCTGGAGAGATGGCCCAGTGGTTAAGAGCGCCAACTGCTCTTGCAGAGGACCCAGGTTCGATCCCCAGCACCCACATGGCGGCTGAGTACCGTCTGTAACTCCAATTCCAGGGGAATCTAACACCCTCTTCGGACCTCCGCGGCATTGCACGACATGGGTGCACAAACCTACACGCAGACAATACATTCATACAAATAAATAAATAAATAAATAAATAAATAAATAAATAAATAAATAAAATTTTAGAAAAAAGAGCTTACTTGAACTCACAGTTCCAGGGCAAAGAGTCCATACTGGCTGGAAAGCATCACATCAGAAGACGGTGGTTCAGGAAACTGAGTCATCATATCTTCAAGCAGGCACAGAGAAGCAGAGAATGGCTGGAAATCTGGCAAGGCTTAAGAACTCTCAAGGCCAGTGCTTCCTCCCAAACCCTCTAAAACCTCCCAAAACAACAACACCAACTGGGGAAAATATCCAACACTTTGAGTCTATGGGAGACATTCCCATTCAAACCACCACACTTGCATCTCAGGCAAAGCCAATCTCAGGAGGTGTGAGGTGCTGAAGAAGTGGGGTCGTAGTACTATCCAAAGCACTAGTACAGCCCTTTTTATGAACCCAGTAAATGACTGGTGGATGGGTGGGTGGATAGATAGATAGATAGATAGATAGATAGATAGATGACACATGATAGAGGATAGATAGATAGATGATAGATAGATGATAGAATATAGATGCTAGATGATAGGTATATAGATAATAGCTATATAATAGAAATAGGTAGATTGATATATGTTGATAGATAATAGATAGATAGATAGATAGATAGATAGATGATAGATAGGCATATGGATGATAGATAGATGGTATATAGGTAAAAAGACAAATAGATGATAGGTAGGTAAATAGATTATCAATAGGTATATAGGTATATAGATAATAGATGATGCTTAGATAAGCAGATAGATATAGATAGGTAGAAAGACAGCTGGATGGTTGATAGATGATAGATGATGATTGATAGAGATATAGAGATATAAAAGTATAATCATATCATCAAAAACTTTTCGAATTTTCAACAAGCTGTTTCTCTGCAGCAAATAATTCTTTCCTATTTCTCTTGCCAGACATTGCTTGTACTCAGAGAGGCACTTTTCACCAGCTAAGGAGAAACTTGGCCTGGAGATACCCCTGTTCTCAGTTTTGTGGGGCATTCTTCTTCCACTTTCAGCCCATTCAGTCCATTCACAATCTCCAAACAGAACTGATTCCTAGGCTGTCCAGAATCCACTGTGCCAATAAACCTGGCAAAGCAACATGGAGGTGTTGCTTTCACAGTGGCTCAGGACAGGAAACCCAGCAACTGGCAGGCTCGGGCAGAAAGATCAAAGTTCTATGCCAAGCCTGGTCTACAGAGTGAACTCGAAGTCAACCTGGCAGAGTTACTCAGGTTCTGTCTCTGGAGGAGCAGAAGATCTCCATTGAAGCACTTGGCCAGCACATAGAAGGCCAGAGGTTCAATCCCAAGTATTCAAACCAAAGTTGCACTGAAGGAAGAACAAGTTCACTAGGGTGTAGCAGGTGTTCATACAGAAAACATGATGGCTTCATAAATAGAGACAGAACTTTGGAAAATGAAGCAAACACTGGAATCCTTACTAAATTCTATTTTTGTATAAGCTAGATACTCATAAGAGAGTTTTAACAAGAAAGCTGTAGGACATAACTTGTACATAAAACCTGTAGCTCTTGACTGTTCCAAAACTGCAAACATCCAGTCAAACCACTTGACTCAGCTATGACGTCTTTAGAATATCTGTCCTATCTTCTATCACAAGTCTCATTTCTCTCTTCTGCCTCTGTGTAAACTGGCTTTTCCAGGCTGTCTTCTTCATTTAAAGGCTACTAAGGATTGTGATGATCTGGCAAGGAAGATGCAGAAAAAAACATCTTTGAGTAGGACAAAAAACCACCCATAATCTGGAGGGACTTCCTCAGAAATGACAATAGGGTTTGGTGTTATAGGATGGATGGAGATGGATGGATAGATGGATGGATGAATAGATGGATGGATATATGGATGAATAGACAGATGGATGGATGGATGGATTTATGAATAGGTGGATGGATGAATGGATGGATGGATGGATGGACACAGTGCCTCATTTATAACTCTTAAAACTTGTGTTCCCAGCATTTCCCATTGCTAATCATTACTGGGACACTGGTGTTGGTCAGGGTAGACCTTATCTTAGGGACTCAGTGATGAGCAGCTACAAACCAGCTCCAGGCAGGGATAATAAGGTGGTATCTCTTATGTGGATGAAAATTGGATCTTTAAGTTATATACTTGCTGGATTGGTAATCTTAACCCAGATCCTCAGTTGCAGAATATGGGGGTTTATCTTGCCCTGAGTGCTTATTCTTGCTCTATCTGAGCAGCTTCCTCCATGCAAAAGCCTAGTGGGGATTATGGGAGCAAAAGGTATTTTAAGCAATAAAGAAAATAATGGAAATTAAAGCTCAAATTTTCTTCCGTCTGCTAGTAACTTTCACTATTTTTTAAATATGATACAGACATTCTTAGACTCAGTTTCAACATGTACGTAACACAGATTATAAATACTAATTTGCCTGGTTATTGTGTGCACTAGATCTGAGTAAAAAACAATCTGTAATTGATGTGTCTGTTCAGTTGTTACAAACAGTGTCAATATTACTAGTCAATGTTACCAGTTTTATCTGCTCAGAAGAGTCCTGGAGTCAAAGATAGGTTAATTTTTAAAGTATTAGATATATCTTATATATCTGTCCATACTAATTCCAAAAGATAACTATATAATAGAATTAACTAGTTTTCCTTTAGAGCATACAGAGAGATATAGATATGTAAACATTCATTAATCTCATCAAAATCCCTTTGGGAAATTAACAAAGAAAAAAATCATCTCCCAAAAGGTATCAGTGTCACATAAATGGAACTTGTGGGGGACAAGAGGGGCGGGTAGGGGCATTTTCACATTTTCTGTTGTAAAAATATGCTTGTATTCCATACTGTGAAAATGAATCAGCCCATTCCTCTGTTTGTTCTTTGTTACTCTCCTCCCAGCCCAGATGACCTTTTCATAATACAAGGTGATCACTAACAAACAGAAACTTGGCTCAGCATTTCAAGAAGTGCCTGAGCCCAGACATCCAAAGATCACTTCCACGTATTACACAGAAATCAGCATGTGCTCTGTGTTCTGCAGCATGAGTTATGCAACATGGCATTTTGATTTGATCTCTGCAAACACTTAAAAATATTTTATGTGAAGCTTCCTTGGAATGCTCTGGGAGGACTTTGAACAGAGTACTAGATAGAGCATTCTGTTTGCTGGCTTGCTTCCTCTCAAGGCCAAAGGCTTGTGTCTCCTCATTCACTGAGAGTGTAAGAAAGTGACTGAAGCATAGAATGAGATCTGAAACATAAGAAGAGAGTGGATGTCACAGAGGAGAACATGGAACACCTGCCTGCAAGATGGTCTCTCCTGTCGAGTAAACCCCCCACAGAAAGTGAAGTCACAACAGTCGCTGAGACCCTGAAATTAATAGGAAACTCAAAGTATATTTCATAGTATGCCAGCCCCATGTCAGACACTTCTTCACTGCAGTACTTCTGCACAGCACAGACATGGGATGTGTGTATGTGTGTGTGTTTCTGTGAGCTTCTGTGTGTATGTGCCTGTGTGTATATTTGTGTTTGTGTGTGCCTTTGGACATATAGGCACACTCATGTCTGTCTTTGCATGTGTCTTTGTGTGTGTGTGTGTGTGTGTGTGCTTGTATCTCTCCGGAATGTGTGTTTCTATGTGTTTGTGTACGTGTTTATCTGTTTGTGTACTTGTTTTGTATGTGCTTTATGTGTATAGCTGTTTTTGTCTGTGTTTGTCTGGGTTTGTAGGTGTGTATATTGGTATGCTTGTGTGTATTTCTGCATGTGTGTTTTTGTGTATGCTTAACTGTGTGTTTGTGAGTGTGTATTTGCATATACATTTGTATGTATGTTTATAAGTATGTCTGTATATTTATGTTTGTGTGTATATATTTGTTTATGTGTTTGTATATATGTGGTTTTGTTTATGTGTGTATTTTTTATGTTTTTTGTGTGTTTATGTGCATGAGTAGGTGTTTTTGTATGTGACAATCAAACTCAGTCACACCAGATTTCTCACTGGTATGGCTTGTCTAAACTTCCTTAATGCATGAACGTGTGTTGGCTACTGATTTCATAGCAAATGTCCAGCAGGCAATTCTAAGCTGTAAATAGACACCAGAATAAATCCTGCCAACTGTGTGTAGATCTCCTGGAAGTCACTTCAGAAACAGTTCTGGATAGAAGCAAGTGCCCCATAATTATAGACTGAAATGTGTGCAAGAACAGGACACTTAAAGTGTGAGTATCCCCCCCCCCAGGAAACTTAAACTACAAAACTGCTTTTGCATTTAAATACAGGCAGACACCAAAGTAAAGCCTGAATGCCATTGGAGAATCCCGGAGAGCACCTTGTGACTAAGCATTTAGAAAAGGATTCATGAGAATTGAAGTTTGGAAGAGAGACTTAAATACATGTAGATGACAGAGGAAATTGTCAGAATACCACGTGTCCAGGTTTATGGGACCCCCAGAGAATGTGGAAGATTTTCTTGTTTGTTTTCTGCTTTGGTTTATTGAGACAATGTCTCAGGATATAGTCCAGGCTTGCCTAGAACTCACTATACTACTGCCTCAGCATCACAAGTTCAGGGATTACAATGTGGACCCAGTTCTAGAACCACCACGCCTGGCTTAGAGATGTTTTTTGTTATTTTTGTTGTTGCTGTTGTCTGCTTGCTTGCTTGCTTGCTTACTTACTTTTGGTAGACAGTAAAGAAGATGTTTGGACAAATTAATGACTTAGAATCATTTTGGGGCTGTGTGTGGTACAAGCCTGTAGTCCCAGGTTTAAGGAGGCTGAGGCGGAAAAATTACAAGAAGGACAGGCTGGACTTCATTGTGAGGGCCCATGACTTACAGACCAGACTAGGCTACATAGTGAGACCTTGACTCAAAACATCAAAAGGAAAGGAAGAAAAAGAAAGAAAGAAAAAAAGAAAGAAAGAAAGAAAGAAAGAAAGAAAGAAAGAAAGAAAGAAAGAAAGAAAGAAAGGAAGGAAAGAAAGAAAGGAAGGTTGGTTCCGGTAGTCACTAGAACAGTAGACAGGCAGTCTAAGAGTCCACAGATGCTCCCAATAGCATGTCTTCACCTGAGACTCTTTGGATAGCCTTAATATATTGAGCATATCAAATTGCTGGTGTATTAGTGGTTTTGAAAAGGACTGGAAAAGTACATGCCCCTGTTGATCTTGAAAAGGTTGACTGTGTACACTGAACAGAGGGCAAATATTTGCACAGAATTAGCCTGTGCCAGGTCCTAACCTGAGCACTCTTCCTTTATTTAATGATGTCAGCAAAATTATAATTGTAAGATTTGGGTATTATTATTCTCTCCTTTTTATGAGTTACAGAGCATTAAGTAACTTTTTAAAATTCATGTTTTAGGGGATGGAGAAATGGCTCAGCAGTTAAGAACACTTACTTCTCTTGCAGAGGACCTAGATTTTGTCAGGCAGCTAACAAATACCTAGAACTCTGTCACCAGGGGATCTAACTCCCTCTAACAGCACTACATACACTAAATAAATAAATAAATAAATAAATAAATAAATAAATAAATAAATTGAATCTTTTAAAGTCACGTCTATAGAAAGTGGTCATCAGAGTTTGCATGTAATATAAAAGAAGACCCAAGGCCAGAATTCCAAGGAGAGTCACACAGGATGGAAAATTAGGACAGTTTTGAAGGGCAGCTTTTCCAAGACTGATACATAAACACAGAGTTTCCAAGCATCCTTTAAGGGAGACTTTAAGGGAAGATTCACTACCAAGATGTAACTTTGCTTTCAGCCCATGGCAGAAATGCAGACACCGCACTTATTTTTAGCCCTCTGACAATTTGTTCCTCTAGGTCTTAGAGAACTCTGTGAGAAGAACACACCTGTGGATCTTTGCAAAGAGCTGAAACTCTACATCTGCTGTGTGCTCTGTGCAGCTTTAGAAAGAGTGTATGGAGAACTATGGAGCGCAGTCACAGCTGGCAAACCTTTTAAGCTGCACTTTAGTGTGTTTTAAGGTTACTGCTTTGAAGAACCAAGTTTTAAATATTCTCTGCTTTGAGCAAATCCCTAAGCATTCTGAGAGTGACATAATGTTTTCAAGAGAAAAAGAAAGCTCAGCCAAGCATGCCGCCTGCATATTTATGTTTTTATATTTCATGAAATAGACAGCCAATGCCCTCACAAGTATTACATTATAATGGAGATAGAGAAATGTACAGATTTAGAGTCTAGCATCCCTAAACAATCCCTCCATTTACCCATGACAAAGAGAAGGCAGCAAACCTCACACTGTCTGAAATCTCTCCTTGAAACAGAAATCACAGTAATAAGGGAGAAAATATTACAAATTTGGAGGGAGGGATGATTAAAGATATTGGAGAGTTAGAAAGGGCATACCTTTGAGTGTGGTGGTCAGTGTATGTGTGTTCATATGGGGGTCTTCCACTCTGCACCTGGGTTTTGGATGCAGGGTCTCTCGCCAACCCTGGGGAGCACTGATTTTGCTTAGCTGCCTGCTCAGTGAGCTCAAGGAAACCACATGTGTCTGTCACACAGCACTGAAGTGACAAGCCTGGGCTTCCACATCTGGGCTTCTACAGAGATGCTGGCAATACAAACTCAGGTCCCCAAGATTCTCAGCGGGTACGTTACTGACTGAACCAGCCCCTCATCCTAGTCCATCAACCTTTATTTTCATGAAATACACATTAATTTTAGGGGAAATATTTAGAACTGCTATGGTCATGGGTGGTTTGAAAATAAACCATCCAGTGAAATACTTTGGGAGAAATATCTGCTAGGTACTTAGCAAGACTCCTTATAAAGTCCTCCAAACCAATCAGGACTTGAAGACTGAGGCAGGAAGAAGGCTGGACTGGGCTATGTATTGAGAGTCAATGCCTCAAATAGTGAATCACCTCATTGGCTGTCCTGGAGACCCTGAGCTACTGACCTTCATAGCATAAGCAGTTTTAATGCATCTGGGGTGATGGTGACCAACTCTGGTACTACAACATATACCCAAGGTAATCAGGTTATAAAGAGGAAAGATTTGGGGGCTCACAATTTTAGAGTGTCCAGTTCATGATTGATTGATTGGCCTGTTGCTTTGGCCTATGGTAAGGAAGCTCATGGTGAGGACAGGAAGTGTCAGAGCCAGCTGCTCACGTCATGGACAGATAATGAGACCAGCCTCCCACAGTCCCCTCTAAGGACATGTCCCAAATCACTTCAGTTCTCCCATTAAGATGCACCTTTAAAGTGTCCAGCCCTCCACAACCTGCCTACCAAAATAAAACCTTTTTCAGAGTTATTCAGTACATTATCAACATCACTAATGTGCTTAGCCTTACAAGTCTTGGCCTCCTCCAAAGGCTAATAACTCCAAATTGTTCAAATTGCTCAGCATGTCAAACCATGCTTTTGAAATGTCAACTATAGTTGAACTTGGGGTCAAAATTAATCCTGTGAGTTCCCTGAAAGTCACAAACACAGAGATATAATATTGCTTACTAGCTCTGCCTCCTGGCCAGAACAGGGGCCACTGACCTGCTTCCTTGGTGCACAGGCCCTGCACCTGTCCTCCAGATCCACTTCATTACTGGGAGTTCGGTCAGAGTGCTAGGTGGGTATCAGCCACAACTCCAGGTACTCGGTACACAGCGACGATTAGGACAGGCTAAGTAGCCCAGCCCCATGGAATGTGCATTGCAGGAAAAGAGAGACCTATTTTTTTTTTTTTTGGCAGAATGCCCCTGAATCCCTCTCATAAGCCTCCTGCCATCTCTTTTCCTCTTTCATGTCTTCTCACCAACCCCTGATCTTCTTCATCACCTATTTTTACCCTCCTTGGTCTCCTTTCTAGTTTTTAGCCTTTACCCACATTTATACTTCATACATGTATATGTATATGTATATGTATATGTATATGTATATGTATATGTATATGTATATGTATATGTATGTGTGTATACACATTACAAAATAGTTTTGAATTATAACTATATGGACAGATAATAAGAATACTATACTCTTTTCATTTAGCTTAGGAGTGATGAGAGACAAGACTTTTTTGAAATTACATTTTAAGCTCACCTGTTGACATTGACACTAATAACACGTGAATGCCCAGAGACTGTTAGGAGCGAAACGAAATGTAGCTCAAAGGAGCAGTCTCAGGAATTTGTCTCCATAGTGATTGAAAATATCCAAAGACTACAAATTAGTGTGTAGTGTCTGCAAAACATTTTCCTATGTACAAGAAAGTGGGGAAGGAAGGAAAGTAGTGGTTAAAAGCATGGGGTGCTCTTGCAGAGGACCTGGGTTCAGTTCCCAGCACCTACATAGTGGCTAACAGTCTATAACTCCAGTTCTAGGGAAAACCTTCTTCTGATCACCATAGGCATTGGACATGCATGGTATTCATGGTGCACTTACATATATGCAGACAAAAAATAAAAATTAGTAATAGTAACGATACATTTCAAGAAAAAATCCCAGAATTCAGTTCCCAGAACTCACATCAGACAGCTCCCTGTAATTCTAGTTTGGAGGAATCTGATACCCTGTTCTGGCCTCTGTGGGTATTGAATATAAATGATATACACAGACACACGATATATATATATATATATATATATATATATATCTTTAAACTTTGTGTTTGTTAATAAAATAGACAGATTTTCTTTCCTAGCTAGCATTATTTTTCTGTGAAATAACAAGAAGCAATTCCTCCTTTCACCCTACCCAGAAAAGCCTCTCTTTTGTGACAGGGGTAGATCATGCCCAAGTTTGTTCTCAGTACTAGCAGGATGCTGGCTTCTTCCTTCACCAACCATGGGCTCCAGTCTCTGAGACTCCAGGATAAGATGTATCACCTTTTAGGACTAGATAAAAAAAAAATTCACACAGTGTTGACATCCACTATGGAGGTGTTCAGTGAAATGGGTCTGGAGTTTTCATTATGCAAGGTGAGCAAGGCCTGGAGATCAGCTATTCGGCAGAGTGCCTAGAGTTGCCACAGCTTACTGTACATGTGAGAGCATTCACAGGCTGAAAACTTGCTAAGTGTTCTTCTACCAGCAGAATAAAGGCAGAAAAATTCACACACTTAAAAAATCTTGGAGAAGATGGCTACACTAACTACCCCAATAATGGTGATAGACTCATTGGTATTTATATGGTCAAACATAAAATTGTATATGTTAAATATGTGTAGCTCTGAATATCAATGGTATTGTAATAAAATTATCGCAATATTCAGTAATAGAGAACATACGACCTGACTCTACTGGAAGTGACATTGCATTTCAAGAAATTTCTCTATCTGTCTGTCTATCATCTGTAACAGAAAGTATAAAGGGTCAATTTTGGAAGAGGGAGGGGAGTACCTAGTGTGGGGGCAAGAGAGGTAAGTGAGGTGAATATGGTAGAGGTACATATTACAGTGAATGGAATTTCATGAAAGCCATCAACTGTACAATGTGTGTCTGTTAATGAGAACAGAGCCCACAATAAAGATCTGTGGTGCAGTCATTTCTGGGAACAATTTCTATAGTATTTGTTTTAGCAATAAAAAATTATATCCCTCCACTTTACAAACTATATTTGTCTATTTTATCAGGAACAGCCTCCTCCCCTGACCCTGGCCAAGTATATAAACTATGGTGACATCCAGTTCAGTTTCAAAGTTCAACATCACTTTCTGGAAATCGGGTTAGGGCTTCTCAGCTCTGGTTTTGAACAGTACAGCTTTTGGATAGTTACTTTCAGTCTGAAGACTTCTGATCTAAGGATGATTTTATGCCCCCAATCCCCAAAATAAATGGATATCTACCTGGTGATATCAGTGGGTCACACAGAAGTCAATCCAATTCCAAGGTGCTGCTTTTGTGGTGTACCTATGGGCATTTAGGGAAGATGGATAGAGGAGGGACTGAACAGGAATTAAAGAGAAGGAACATTGGGTGCCCTGGGACTCATTGTAAACCATGACAAGTGAATGTCACTCCTGTGAACCAACCACACTGAAGGGAAACAGCAGCTGACATAAATAACATCGAAAATAGTGTTCTAAGAGAAACTCCACTGAAAGCACATTATCTGGAATCTAATTTCCTGTAAGTGCACAGACTAGCAATTCTGAAACTGCTTTACAGGGTATGGTCTAAGTACAAACTGAATCAAAAACACATGAAGTTGAGTGAATAAGTTAATATGTTCTGACACAGTGGAGGGAATAGCCACCTTCTCACTACTCCTTGTCCTTAGAACAATTCCTCTTCCTTCCACTGGCTGGAAAACATACACACCATTCAAATTTCAGCCTGTGTCTCCTAGGACAAATGAGAATTTCCTAAGTCTGGACTGCTTAGTTTGTGCTAGATGTAGATTAGCAACCTTTGTTAGGTAAAGTAGAGTTATTTCTAACTGTAAGGAAGCCCCCGCCTGCCACTCTGAAGCCCCAGTTGGAGAAAGCTTCTCCTTCATGCTGCTTCCTACCTGAAGCTGGCATCCATTCCTCTGAATGCAGTTCTGTGGTTCCCCGTGTTCACTGAGACTGCACAGAAGCACAGCCAGGCCAACACAAGCCAAGCTTGGGATGCTAGAAGGAATGCTCAGACATGGGGCAACTCTGCTCTCTCAGGGTTGTGAAATTAATAGGATATTGTACCAAAGACTATCTTTACCATACTACAAAACTACTTCAAGGATGAAGCAGGGACGTAAAAATAAAGAGGGCTGGTGTCTATTTTAATCATAACTCTTAAGAGAATATTTTAATTCATTCTTGGAGAATTTCTTACGATGTATTTTGATTGCATTCAGACCTTCCCTCATCTCCTCCCAAATCCACACACACTTCACTAAACCTCCTTTACTTCATGTCCTCTATTACAGCATTGGTTTAGGCATATGGAGTCTAATTTGTGTACTCTAATCCTTCTGCATGTGGGTCTATCCCCTGAAATTGACCAACCTACCATGGATGCACTCTTAAAAGAAAACCAAGGTTCTCTCGCCCAGCAGCTGCCATTTGCCAATATCTCCTCAGCTAAGGGTGGAACTCCAGGCCCCTCCCCACTCTTTACGCTGGGTTTTTGTCCATCCCGGGCTGGTACGGGGCTTGTGCGTGCTGTCACATCACTGTGGCTTCATGTGTAATCGCACTGTGGGTTTGACAAACACCATTTCCTTGTAGGTATGAGCTACCTCTGACTCTTACACTCTCCCTGCCCACTTTTCCACAATGGTCTATAGGAGGAAGGAAGGCAATTATAAATGTCCCATTTAGGGCTAGGCTGCAAAGTCTCTTATTTAGGCATGCTGTCATAGTGTAGGTCTCTGCATTAATCACCATCTACTGTAAGAAGAAGCTTCTCTAATGAGATCCTGAAACATTCACTAATCTATGGGTGAAACAAGCCATCATGAGTCTGTTTGATACTATGTCTACTTAATAGAATAAAAATTGTAGGCTCTCCACTAGGACCCATGACCTGTCTAGCCACAGGTTTTGGCCTCTAATACAGTGTCAGGTATGGGCTCATCTTGGGAAGTGGCTGTAAATCCAATGAGAAGGTGGTTGGTTACTTCCATAACATTAATGCACTACTGCACCAGTAAGCCCAAGTTTTCAGGCCAATTGGTATTATAGATCACTGTGTTCGCAGCTGGTAAGGTTAATGATTACTTTTTTTTCTTCCTGTTATATGCATAGCACCTTCCTGAACTGTGAAAAAATGGTTACTGACAGACTTTAGTCATCTCTTCTTCCTGATAAAAGTAATCAAAGGCTGAAAGCTCAGACCCCAATGGATGAGTTAGAGAAATGATGATACTGTTGCCAAAATAAAGTTGAGTTCTTATTCTACTTTTTCCCACTGTATCAAATTTTTATAACATTTCTCAAAATTATTTTAATATTAAATAATTTTGATGGAAGCTCTGAGGATGGAACTCAGGCTGTATCCTCAGCCAGAATAAATATCAACTCAATATTAAATATTCTCAGCATTAACATTACCGTGCTTTCCCAGGAAAAAAAAAACTTTCTAATTGTCTATATAGCCATAAACTCAGACATGGAAATTAATGCATATTAATATCAAAAAATATAGTTACTTCATTTGTTTATCCCTAAAGTGTATATCATTAAACTCTATTGATTTCCATGATACAATGCAAAACATCAGTCATTAATGAGGTTTCAATGAAAGAAACTAATGAATTTTCAATTCTTAATTGATTATACCAAAAGACACAAAAAATACTGTATTCTGTCTATCTATAAATATCTCCACATGGTTGGTAATGCTTAGCAGATCTCTGCCCTTAGCACCAATGCAATGCAATTTAAGTTGAGAACTACAAGAGGCACTTACTTTTGTATGCTGTCGACTGCAAAGAACCATGATTAATGTGACCATGAAGTATGATTATTCTAAAGAATTGTTTGAAGAAAGAAATTTATCAGACTAGGTATATTAACACCACTCTCAAGGCTTAAAAGTCAGCTCAATTAAAAAATCCAAGTGAATATCTGAGATGATATATGAGAATGAAAGAAAAGATTTAAAAATGGATCTGCCATTTATATTGTGTTCTTTGGTCATACACATGAAGGTCCCTTTCTACTAGAACATTCCTAAATCAAAAGAAGATTTTAAGCACTAAAAGCAGCATTTCGGGAACAACAGAAAACAGAACAAAAGCCTCCTATTCAGCAAACATCCCTCTGTGCTGTATAAACCACCCCTCGGTTTATTTGACATCAATTCATTTTATAACAAGAGATCAAAAACTTGACTGAAGTGTTAGATGTGGAAAGCTGAACTCAAGGGGACTGCATATTTGAAGAGCCAGATTGGAAAAATATTTAACACGTTTGACACAAATAGTAGAGATATGAAGAGAGGTAATATGATATTCCAAAGAAATCCTTCCCCTCTACAAAGAGCTGACAAATTGACAGATTGTAGAGAAATAAATTGATACAGAAAGAGCAATAGAGAAATATTACAATGATAATAAGTTCATAGATTATAGATAGATGACATGTAGATGATAGATAAAAGATAAGATTGAGCCATCAATGACAAATAAATAGAATGATACTGATAGTTTATAGATTGATAGATGATGGTGATGGAGGCAAGATAAATCATATATGACAGATAAATGATAAGGACTTATAATAACCAAGTAAATGGTAGATTGATAGATGATAGGTAAAGAATAGAGACATATCAGTGATAGGTAGAAATATGGTGGCCAGATAAATGGCAGATCTTGATAATGTGAATAGATCAATGATGCATAGGTAATAGATACATTCACATGTTCATAGAAAGACAGATACATAGATAGATTAAAATGATTGATATATAAATAGATAGTAACTGAATAGGTGAAAGCTACATAGATATGGAAATAGAAGATGGAGAGAGATGAGAGGAAAATGACAGATGTTAGATGGATAGATTCATGATAAATAGATAATAAAGTAGATACATACATGCTAAGTATAAAGATAGTTAGATAAAGGATGGAAGAAAAATGATAGAAGCAGTGAGGTAGAAGATAGATGATTATATAGATGATAGATGATAGATAATAGATATAGATTGAGGATAGATTGATATATGATAGACAGATAGATAGATGATATAGATAGAAGTTAGATACATAGGCATAGATAGATGATGGAAGATAGAGAGATGAAAAATGATAGGTAGATAGATGAATGGCAGATGATGGAAATAGGTAGATGAAGATAGATAGACGGTATTCACATAGAAAGGTATAGATAGATGATGGTGATAGATGATAGATGATAGGTAGATAGCAGATAGATCAATGATAGATAGATGATAGATAGATAAATAGATAGATAGATAGATAGATAGATAGATAAGATAGATGATAGAGACATACACACAGTGCCCATAGAAGATAGATGAAGATATTGGATTCTCTGGAGCTGGAGGTAACGGGTAGTTGTGAATGTCCTGATGTGGGTTCTGGGAACCAAATTCTGCATCCTCGGAAAGAGCAGCAAGTACTCTTTACCACTGAGCTAACTCTTTCTTAATCTCTCTTATTTAATTCTGAGTTGTCCTTCATAGATACTATATCTTTCTATATGTATCCCTAAGTATTTCATAGAGTTGCGCTCTTATTTAAAAGTGCTTTTAATTTTACATCCCATTAGTTTGTTGATTATATAAAGAAAAGTGAGGTTTGTACAGTTATTTTACATCCTCCAACATTGTTACAACCATTTATCAGTGTCAGGCTTATCTTTAACTTTTAGTTCCTTTGAAATTTCACAGATGATCATAGCATCTGCAGGCAGGGACAGTATTAATTCAACAACCTCATCAGTGCATCCTAAACTTTATTATTTATGTGATTATTTATTTAATTTATTTACTTTCTATGTGTATTGAGTGTAATGTCTGCATGTAGGTCTGTGCACCCAGTGCCACGCAATGCTGCAGAGGTCAGAAGAGGGCGTTGAATTCCCTGGAACTGAAGTTTGGGAACTTTGGGCTAGAATACCAATTGAAGTCCTAGATTCATTGCTGTGGAATTGGAAAAGTTATCTAGTTGTAGAGAGATGGAGGCCTGGCTTGTGGAGTTTCAAAGGGAAGCAGAGATCATCAGGACTGTTTTAATCTGTGGGCTCTGGTCAGCTGGGGCTGAAGAATCAGGCTGTAAGTAAACAAGAGACCAGCATCACTGTGGTGAAAATCTTCTGGAAAGAATTTCTTCAGGGTCAGCACAACAGAAGCTATGTTCCAGAATGGACCTGAGCTCCATTCCAAGCTAGAGGCAGGACTTGGTAGTGTGTAAGAGTCTCCTCATTATGGTTCTGGTGTTGAAAATTTGAGGGGGACAGAGAGCAGCTGAGGCCTTGGCACTGTGAGAGGTCAGGAAAGACCATTGGTGAAGTGCACCTCAGTTGCAGTGAAGACCCCAGGATTTGCAGGGGTCATAAAGAGAAGCTGAGACTTTGCACCAGTAGAGGTCAGAAGTTGGCTATTGGTGAAGGTGCTGCCTCAGTTTTCAGTGGAGACCCCAGCTTTTTGGAGATGCCAGGTCATGGGGACGACCACCAAGAGCAGCAGCAGGTATGGAATGGAGCTGGCCTGGGCCTACGAGATGAGCTGTGTGTGCTGTGTGGAGATGCAGAGTCAGAAGAAGGGGAGCTGCCGAACCCTTTGGAGCCCATAAGATCATGAGTGAATCCCAGGTGTCCAACCTTGAGCTACTTTTGCTTTTGGATTTTAGGTTTTGTTGAGTGTGCCTGAATTCTTCTCTTTGAAAATAAGACAGTCACTTGCTTTTGGATTTTACAGCAGCCCATAGTTAAGAGACTTTTAACAGACTGTGAACTTTTAAGCGTTTGGACATTTTAAGGACTGTTGGATTAATGTCAACATCATACCTTGGGGACAAAAACTGGAAAGGTGTGGTTTAAAAGTGATGTGAATTTGTGTATAAGTTGACAAGGGTCAATTGTGCTGATAGCTTTGAGTGTCAACTTTGACACACCTGGGTTGAGGGAGCTCAATTGGGGGAATTGGCTCCATTGGACTGGCCTGTGGCCACATTTGTGAGTATTGTCTTGCTTGTTGAGCAATTGTGGGAGGACCCACTCACCACAATGGGTGGTGCCACCCCTGGGCGGTTGTTGTTGTGTATGGTATAAAAAAAGCAGGCTGGGCATGGGCCAGAAGAACAAGCCAGTAAGCAGCATTCCTCCATGGCCTGTGCTTCAGCTCCTGCCTCCCAGGTTTCTGTCCTGAGTTCCTACCTTGGGCTCCCTGAGTGATGAACTGTGACCTAGGAGATGTAAGCTGAAACACCCTTTCCTCCCCAAGTTGGTGTCAGTCAGAGTGTTTTGTCACAGCANTGACAAACACCATTTCCTTGTAGGTATGAGCTACCTCTGACTCTTACACTCTCCCTGCCCACTTTTCCACAATGGTCTATAGGAGGAAGGAAGGCAATTATAAATGTCCCATTTAGGGCTAGGCTGAAGTCTCTTATTTAGGCATGCTGTCATAGTGTAGGTCTCTGCATTAATCACCATCTACTGTAAGAAGAAGCTTCTCTAATGAGACCTGAAACATTCACTAATCTATGGGTGAAACAAGCCATCATGAGTCTGTTTGATACTATGTCTACTTAATAGAATAAAAATTGTAGGCTCTCCACTAGGACCCATGACCTGTCTAGCCACAGGTTCTTGCCTCTAATAACAGTGTCAGGTATGGGCTTCATCTTGGGAAGTGGCTGTAAATCCAATGAGAAGGTGGTTGGTTACTTCCATAACATTAATGGCACTACTGCACCAGTAAGCCCAAGTTTTCAGGCCAATTGGTATTATAGATCACTGTGTTCGCAGCTGGGTAAGGTTAATGATTACTTTTTTTTCTTCCTGTTATATGCATAGCACCTTCCTGAACTGTGAAAAAATGGTTACTGACAGACTTTAGTCATCTCTTCTTCCTGATAAAAGTAATCAAAGCTGAAAGCTCAGACCCCAATGGATGAGTTAGAGAAATGATGATACTGTTGCCAAAATAAAGTTGAGTTCTTATTCTACTTTTTTCCCACTGTTTCAAATTTTTATAACATTTCTCAAAATTATTTTAAATATTAAATAATTTTGATGGAAGCTCTGAGGATGGAACTCAGGCTGTATCCTCAGCCAGAATAAATATCAACTCAATATTAAATATTCTCAGCATTAACATTACCGTGCTATTCCCAGGGGAAAAAAAAAAAACTTTCTAATTGTCTATATAGCCATAAACTCAGACATGGAAATTAATGCTTATTAAATATCAAAAATATATAGTTACTTCATTTGTTATCCCTAAAGTGTATATCATTAAACTCTATTGATTTCCATGATACAATGCAAAACATCAGTCATTAATGAGGTTTCAATGAAAGAAACTAATGAATTTTCAATTCTTAATTGATTATACCAAAAGACACAAAAAATNTCAAATTTTTATAACATTTCTCAAAATTATTTTAAATATTAAATAATTTTGATGGAAGCTCTGAGGATGGAACTCAGGCTGTATCCTCAGCCAGAATAAATATCAACTCAATATTAAATATTCTCAGCATTAACATTACCGTGCTATTCCCAGGAAAAAAAAAAACTTTCTAATTGTCTATATAGCCATAAACTCAGACATGGAAATTAATGCTTATTAAATATCAAAAATATATAGTTACTTCATTTGTTATCCCTAAAGTGTATATCATTAAACTCTATTGATTTCCATGATACAATGCAAAACATCAGTCATTAATGAGGTTTCAATGAAAGAAACTAATGAATTTTCAATTCTTAATTGATTATACCAAAAGACACAAAAAATACTGTATTCTGTCTATCTATAAATATCTCCACATGGTTGGTAATGCTTAGCAGATCTCTGCCCTTAGCACCAATGCAATGCAATTTAAGTTGAGAACTACAAGAGGCACTTGACTTTTGTATGCTGTCGACTGCAAAGAACCATGATTAATGTGACCATGAAGTATGATTATTCTAAAGAATTGTTTGAAGAAAGAAATTTATCAGACTAGGTATATTAACACCACTCTCAAGGCTTAAAAGTCAGCTCAATTAAAAATCCAAGTGAATATCTGAGATGATATATGAGAATGAAAGAAAAGATTTAAAAATAGGATCTGCCATTATATTGTGTTCTTTGGTCATACACATGAAGGTCCCTTTCTACTAGAACATTCCTAAATCAAAAGAAGATTTTAAGCACTAAAAGCAGCATTTCGGGAACAACAGAAAACAGAACAAAAGCCTCCTATTCAGCAAACATCCCTCTGTGCTGTATAAACCACCCCTCGGTTTATTTGACATCAATTCATTTTATAACAAGAGATCAAAAACTTGACTGAAGTGTTAGATGTGGAAAGCTGAACTCAAGGGGACTGCATATTTGAAGAGCCAGATTGGAAAAATATTTAACACGTTTGACACAAATAGTAGAGATATGAAGAGAGGTAATATGATATTCCAAAGAAATCCTTCCCCTCTACAAAGAGCTGACAAATTGACAGATTGTAGAGAAATAAATCGATACAGAAAGAGCAATAGAGAAATATTACAATGATAATAAGTTCATAGATTATAGATAGATGACATGTAGATGATAGATAAAAGATAAGGATAGAGCCATCAATGACAAATAAATAGAATGATACTGATAGTTTATAGATTGATAGATGATGGTGATGGAGGCAGATAAATCATATATGACAGATAAATGATAAAGGACTTATAATAACCAAGTAAATGGTAGATTGATAGATGATAGGTAAAGAATAGAGACATATCAGTGATAGGTAGAAATATGGTGGCCAGATAAATGGCAGATCTTGATAATGTGAATAGATCAATGATGCATAGGTAATAGATACATTCACATGTTCATAGAAAGACAGATACATAGGTAGATTGATAAATGATTGATATATAAATAGATAGTAACTGAATAGGTGAAAGCTACATAGATATGGAAATAGAAGATGGAGAGAGATGAGAGGAAAATGACAGATGTTAGATGGATAGATTCATGATAAATAGATAATAAATAGATACATACATGCTAAGTATAAAGATAGTTAGATAAAGGATGGAAGAAAAATGATAGAAGCAGTGAGGTAGAAGATAGATGATTATATAGATGATAGATGATAGATAAATAGATATAGATTGAGGATAGATTGATATATGATAGACAGATAGATAGATGAATATAGATAGAAGTTAGATACATAGGCATAGATAGATGATGGAAATAGAGAGATGAAAAATGATAGGTAGATAGATGATAGACAGATGATGGAAATAGGTAGATGAAGATAGATAGAAGGTATTCACATAGAAAGGTATAGATAGATGATGGTGATAGATGATAGATGATAGGTAGATAGCAGATAGATCAATGATAGATAGATGATAGAAGATGATAGATAGATAAATAGATAGATAGATAGATAGATAGATAGATAGATAGATAGATAGAGACATACACACAGTGCCCATAGAAGATAGATGAAGATATTGGATTCTCTGGAGCTGGAGGTAACGGGTAGTTGTGAATGTCCTGATGTGGGTTCTGGGAACCAAATTCTGATCCTCTGGAAGAGCAGCAAGTACTCTTTACCACTGAGCTAACTCTTTCTTAATCTCTCTTATTTAATTCTGAGTTGTCCTTCATAGATACTATATCTTTCTATATGTATCCCTAAGTATTTCATAGAGTTGCGCTCTTATTTAAAAGTGCTTTTAATTTTACATCCCATTAGTTTGTTGATTATATAAAGAAAAGTGAGGTTTGTACAGTTATTTTACATCCTCCAACATTGTTACAACCATTTATCAGTGTCAGGCTTATCTTTAACTTTTAGTTCCTTTGAAATTTCACAGATGATCATAGCATCTGCAGGCAGGGACAGTATTAATTCAACAACCTGTATCAGTGCATCCTAACTTTATTTATTTATGTGATTATTTATTTATTTATTTACTTTCTATGTGTATGAGTGTAATGTCTGCATGTAGGTCTGTGCACCCATGCCACGCAATGCTGCAGAGGTCAGAAGAGGGCGTTGAATTCCCCTGGAACTGAAGTTTGGAACTTTGGGCTAGAAAAATCATCGAATACCTAAAGATCATTGCTGTGGAACTTGGAACAGTTATGCTTGTAGAGGATGGAGGCCTGGCTTGTGAAGTTTCAAAGGGAAGCAGAGATCATCAGGACTGTTTAATCTGTGGGCTCTGGTCAGCTGGGGCTGAAGAATCAGCTGTAAGTAACAAGAGACCAGCATCACTGTGGTGAAATCTTCTGGAAAGAATTTCTTCAGGGTCAGCACACAGAAGCTATGTTCCAGAATGGACCTGAGTCTCCATATCAAGCTAGAGGCAGGACTTGGTAGTGTGTAAGAGTCTCCTATATGGTTCTGGTGTTGAAATTTGAGGGGGTGACAGAGAGCAGCTGAGGCTTGGCACTGTGAGAGGTCAGGAAAGACCATTGGTGGAAGTGCACCTCAGTTGCAGTGAAGACCCCAGGATTGCAGGGGTCATAAAGAGAAGCTGAGACTTTGCACCAGGAGAGGTCAGAAGTGGCTATTGGTGAAGGTGCTGCCTCAGTTTCAGTGGAGACCCCAGCTTTTTGGAGATGCCAGGTCCATGGGACGACCACCAAGAGCAGCAGCAGGTATGGAATGGAGCTGGCCTGGGCCTACGAGATGAGCTGTGTGTGCTGTGGATGTCAGAGTCAGAGAAGGGGAGCTGCCGAAACCCTTTGGAGCCCATAAGATCATGAGTGAATCCCAGGTGTCCAACCTTGAGCTACTTTGCTGGATTTAGGATTTGTTTGAGTGTGCCTGATTCTTCTCTTTGAAATAAGACAGCACTTGCTTTGGATTTTACAGCAGCCCATAGTTAAGAGACTTTTAACAGACTGTGAACTTTTAAGCGTTTGGACATTTTAAGGACTGTTGTGATTAATGTCAACATCATACCTTGGGGACAAAAACTGGAAAGGTGGTCGTTTAATAGTGATGTGATTTGTGTGTCAAGTTGACAAGGGGTCAATTGTGCTAGATAGCTTGAGTGTCAACTTGACACACCTGGGTTGAGGGAGCTTCAATTGGGGAATTGGCTCCATTGGACTGGCCTGTGGCCACATTTGTGGAGTATTGTCTTGCTTGTTGAGCAATGTGGGAGGACCCATCACACAATGGGTGGTGCCACCCCTGGGCAGGTTGTTGTGTATGGTATAATAAAGCAGGCTGGGCATGGGCCAGAAGAACAAGCCAGTAAGCAGCATTCCTCCATGGCCTGTGCTTCAGCTCCTGCCTCCAGGTTTCTGTCCTGAGTTCCTACCTTGGGCTCCCTGAGTGATGAACTGTGACCTAGGAGATGTAAGCTGAACAAACCCTTTCCTCCCCAAGTTGGTGTCAGTCAGAGTGTTTTGTCACAGCAATTGAAGACAAACTAGAACAGTGGGGATTTGTAGAAAATAAAAGATGAGCCAAGTAATGAAAAATCTGGGTAGGGTAAGACTTTGAGGTCCTCCTAATGCTGCCTTCCCTCTCCAACCACAAAGCTGCTGTTTTCTGTTATTTTAGTGATGAAACTTCTGGATTTCAAATCCAGCAAAGAGTTGGGGGAGGGAAGTTTGTCATCTGAATTCAAATATCATAAATCTCCTTTCTCTTGCAGATCCACACATTCTTTCCCCAAAATTATTTTTAACATTTGTAAGTCATTGAAATTTTTTCACAACTTGGTAACAGTTTCTTAAGGTATCAATATTTCCACTGCTTTCACTTTGTTACTTTGGCAGCTGACAAAGGATTCACATCCATTGCTCCATTCCTCCATGCCTCTGTCCCTCCATCCCTCCATTCTTCCATCCCTCCATCCCTCCATCTCTACATCCCACCATCCCACCATACCTCCATGCCTCCATCCCTCTATGCCTCCGTGCCTCCATCCCTCCATTCTTCCATCCTTCCATGCCTCCATCCCTCTATGCCTCCATCCCTCCATGCCTCCATCTCTACCTCACTCCTTTCCTCCATTCCTCCATACATCCATGCATCCATTTCTTCCTCTCCCCATGCCTCCATTCCTCCATTCCTCTATCACTCCATCCCTCAATCCCTCCATTCATCTGTGCATCCATCTTTCCCTCTCTCCATGCCTCCATCCTTCCATCCCTCCACCCCTTCATCTTCCCTGTCTCCATCCTTCTATGCCTCCATCCCTCCATCTCCCCATCCCTCCATCCCTCCATTCATCTGTGCATCCATCTTTCCCTCTCTCCACACCTCCATCCCTCCACCTTTTCCATCCCTCCACCCCTTCATCCCTCCCCATCTCCATCCTTCCATCCTTCCATGCCTCCATCCCTCCATCTACCCACCCCTCCATCCTTTCCATCCTTTCTATGCCTCCATCCCTCCATCTCTATCCCTCTATCCCTCCATGCTTCCATTCTTCCATCCCTCCATCCCTCCATGCTTCCTGTAGAGTAAAAGGTAAAATATATGGTGGTAGTAATTTTTTTCTATCAACCTACAGAGCATTTTTATCCATAATTAAAAATTTGACTTTTTCCCATTGTATTAGTCACTTTTCTATTGCTGTGATAAAACCACCATGACCAAGGGAAGTTATAAAAGGAAGAGTTTATTTGAGCTTACAATTGATGGTTCCAGGGAATCAGAGTCCATTGTGGCAGGAGGCATGGTGGACGGAGTTGGAACAGAAAACCTAGGTTCATATCTCGCAATGAGCACAGAATGTCAAGAGAGAGCCTCTGGAGACTAGCAAGGCTTGTTAAGCTCTCTAAGCCTGCTCCCAGTGATGTACTTCCTCCAGCATGACAACACCTTCTAAGACATCCCCAAACAGTGCCACCAACTGGGGACAAAATATCTGAATACTTAAAGCCTATGGGGGACATTCTCATTCAAACCACCACACCCATTTTCTACTTTTAGTTGTTCAATTTGTATGACTTATTTTGCTTCCTGCAAGAAATTACCACAAAATTAGTGAGGTAAAATGATGAGAAATTATAACCTTATGCCTCGAGTTCAGAAGACTGCAATGGCTCTGCTAAAGCCTCGGTGGGTAGGGTGGCTTTGCTTAGGGGATTCTCGGAGGAAAGATCTGCACTTCTTGTCCCACGTGCAATTTCACTGGATCTCCCCAGGAACTGCAAAGCTAATCTCAAAATCTTTACAGTAAGTTCATCCCTGTGGTTCCTTCCACCATGTAAGCTGGCATTGTCACATGCTCCAGTGACTAGAAGGCCTTAAAATAGTTGCCTAAGTAAACTAAAAATTTAATATCCAACTTGATTATTAAAGGATAATTTGGTTATGAAGACAAACAACACATTGAAAATCATATAATGGATTGATTTCTCAAGATTTTAATTATCTAAGTCAATAGTATGAGACATGAATCAGACTTTTACTAAACATTTAATACCATGAACTCTTTATTCCTTATTATATGTCTATTGGTGAATTTTATTGCTAATATTTTCTTAGGCTAGGAAACATTAACCAAATGCTAAAATGTGAAATTTTACCTGTAGTTCTCATGAGTGGGTGGGGTGAGGGTGAGATACCTCAAAACTCAACAATAGTAAGTGAAAACTCACAACAGAGTGGAGGTGTGGGTCTGTCCTTAGAGTGATGACTGACGAACCAGGGAGTGGGTGGTGGGGACTGAGCTACAAGCTCGAGTGCCTGGCTCTCATTTGCAGTCCTATCCCAGTAGAGGGTAGATCAACGTTTTCACAGCTGATGTAGGATTCCTTTTCACGTGAATCTATTCTTAGGACATTTTCCTCTGACTGAGGGCACCTTGTTGACCAGGACTTTTAGATCTGTAAAAGTCATGACATTCTGGGAAACTGAAAAGGTTGTTGATTCTTCCAATTAAATAGTATTGTACACTCTTTGTCCAGTGTGTCTCTTCCTCCGTGCACAGATGCCACCAGAGAGTGTGATATCCAAGTGGTAAACAGTGAAACAGAAGGAACAGTTTTGTTGGTTGAGCTTGGACATCCAGTAAAAGGAGTAGAAAGAATGAAGTTGAAAGCAGAGAAGAGGAGCTGGACAATTACCCACTTAACTCTGCATGGCTAAGTATGTGGGCAGTAGGAACAGGAGGAGGCAGACATTGGGTGGTATTGATACTAACTGGGCACTAAAGAGTTAAAGGGGGAGATTTCCCAAGACCACCTGAAGCACGGGTAAAAGAGACCCCCCCGCACCACATCCCGCCACCAACTGGGATTACCGATTACCAAGGGAGGAGTGTCCAAGTGGATTCTTTGGAGAACTTTCAGAACAGAAAGGGAAGAGTGAGTTGGACTTCCAATAGAAAGCCTAGAGCTTAGAGAAGTGAACACTCCATAAGCAAGGAGTAAAGGAGAAAAACAAATCAATCAAACAATCAATGAAGGCATCTGAAGGAGGCAAGCAAAGCAAGCCTTCAACACAGTTAAGAGGCATTTGGGATTCACATTGGAATACAAGCAAGGAGAAGCCCATGTGCCAGGGACACGAAGAAGAGATAACATGGGAAAGGTGCAGGATAATCCCACACCAAGCTCTACCAACACCGTGGAAGATTCCTACAGTGGGATCCCCCTGGGGATGGCCCAGGACACAGATATAAGAAGTACAATTGTGAACATACTTAAAGAATACAAGATTATAAAGTGCAAATCAAAGAATTAAGAAAAGAGAATGAAGAACTCAAGAAGGACCTGGAGAGAGAGAATGACAAACTCTGGAAGGAAGTGGAAACACTGAAAAGATCCCATGTTGAAAAAGACAAGGAAACCAACCAGCAAAGCAAAGAGCTACAGGAAGAGATTGAGAAGCTCCAAAAGAAAGTGGAAATAGCAAAGAAATCGGAAGAGGAAATGAAAAAGGAAATCAAACACTCATCCAATCAAGAGGAAAAGAATGGGAAAAGCCTCAGAAGCAGAATGAAGGAAGCAGAACAAAGAATATCAGACCTGGAAGATAACACAGAACAACTAAAAACCTCAAGTAAAGATTATGAAAAATTTAAAAAGACATAAAAGTGGAACAATCAGGAACTGTGGGACACTATGAAAAGATCAAACCTTGCATCATAGGAATAGAGGAAGGAGAAGAATCCCAAGAGAATGGTATTGATCAGATCTTCAACAGAATAACAGATAAAAATTTCCCCAAACTAAAAAAAGAAAAACCAATACAAATATAGGAAGCACACAGAACTCCAAACAGACAAGATCAGAAAAGAAACTCTCCATGCCACATCATAGATAAAATGCTAGACACCCAAACCAAAGATGAAATCCTTAAAGCCACAAGAGAAAAACAAGTGACCTATAAAGGGAAACCTATCATTATTACAACTGACTTCTCAGTGCAAACTATGAAAGCAAGGAGAACATGTAGCAAAGCATTCCCAGTGTTAAAGGACAATAGATGCCAACCTAGGTTACTATACCCAGCAAAAATGTCGATTATAGTTGAAGGAGAGAGAAAAACATTCCATGACATAAACAAGATGAAAGAATACATGTCATGAAAACCAACCCTTCAGAGAATACTTGAAGCAATTCAAAGGACAGAAGAAAGGAGCAACCATCCCCGGGCACCTAGAAAGAGAAATCAAAAAAAGCATAGCTACCAGAAGTAGAAACCAAACCAAAACTGAAAATGGATAATAGGCAAAAGGAAGCAACCACAACCTATCCAGTCATAACCTTAAATATTAATGCACTAAATTCCCCAATCAAAAGACATAGACTGGAGAATGGATTAGGAACAGATCCATCGATATGCTGTCTAAAAGAAACACATCTGGGGCTGGAGAGATGGCCTAGTGGTTAGAGCGCCGACCACTCTACAGAGGAACTGGGTTCGATCCCAGCACCCACCTGGCGGCCGAGAACCATCTGAAACTCAAATTCTAGGGAACTCCAGTTCCAGGGGACACGACACCCTCTTCTGACTTCCCAGCATTGCACGACATGGGTGCACCAACTCGCATCAGACAGTACATTCATTACACTACCGACATAAATAAAATTAAAAATTAAAAAAAAAAAACACATCTACCTTCAGGACAGGCACCACCTTAAAGTGAAAGGATGGAAAAAAATATTCAAGCAAATGGTACCAAAAAGAAAGCAAGTATGTTGCTATTTTAATATCAGACAAAATATACTTCAAAGTAAAAGAAATAAGAAGAGAAAGAAATGCCTTTACATTTATATCACAGAAGGAACAATTCACCAAGAAGTTTCACAGTATGAATATATATGCACCAAAACTCTGGTACACCAAACATTATAAACAACAATTTTCAAAGACCACAAATCACAGACTAACTCCAGTACACACATAGTATGGGCTTCCATTACCCCACTGAGCCCTTTGGACAGGTCTCAAAGGCAAAGAATAAACAGAAAGGACCTTGAACTGAACGATATGCTACACCAAATGGACCTCACAGACATCTACTGAATATTCCACTTAATAACAGAGAATACACTTTCTACTCATTGCCCCATGGAACATTCTCAAAATCGACTACATACTGGGACACAGAAGAAACCTCCACCAAATACAAAGAGATTGAAATAATGTCATGTATTCTATGAGACCACAGTGCAATAAAATCTTCCAATCATAACCAAAATCTAAAAAAAAAAAAAAAAAGGAGGAAACAACACACTCTTGAATAATGATGGGCAAGGAAGAGATAAAAAAACTAAAAAAAATAAAAAAACAAATAAAAAAAATAAAAAAAACAAAGCAGTCCTAAGAGGGAAGTTTATAGTCTCTGAGTGCCTACATTAGGAAAAACAGAAAGAGCCAAGGAACGATCTAACACTGGCAGCTAAAGCACTTGAGAGGCAACAGCAATGAACCCTAAGGCAACAGAGGAAGAAAAATAACAAAATCAGAGCAGAAAGTCAATGAAAATAGAAACAAAGAAAACAATACAAAAAAAAATGATAAACCAAAAGTTGGTTCTTGAAGAATAAACAAGATAGACAGACCTCTAGCCCAGTTAGCCAAAAAGAAAGAAGGAAAACACTCCCAATCAATGCAATCCGTGATGAAAAGGGAAAATCACAATAGAACAGGAAAAGATCAGATTAGAAATCACAGGGAATACTCAAAAAACCTATAGCTCTACCAGTTTGAAAAAACCTAGAAAGACAAAAAATGGTAGAATATCTGAAATCCTGGGAGGAATCAATCCCAAAGTCAACCAAGAAGAGATCGACCGCTTAAACAGACCCATAATATATATGAAGAAAATGAAGATAGTAATAAAACTTCCAAATTAAAACCCCAGGCCCATATGGATTTTTATCAGCAGCAATTTCTATGAAACATTTCAAAAAGACCACAACCATTATTACTGAATGTTTAGAAGGATAAAACAGAGGGAATCCCAAATTCCTTCTATGAAGCCAGCATCAGAACCAGGCAAAGACACACCAAAAAGGGAACATAACCCATCTCCCCATGACACAGATGCCAAAAATTCTAAACAGGATACTGGCAATCCCATACAGACCCACATCAAGAAGCTATCCATCATACATCGTGGGATTCAACTCAGAGATGCAGGATGGTTCAAATATGAAAATCAATAATATCATCAAGCATCAAAATGGAATGAAAGACAAAAACCACCACACAATTCTCAATTGATACATAAAAAGCCTTTGACAAAATCAGCATCTTTTCATGCTTAAAGTCCTAGAGGAACTGGATTGGAGGGATCATTCCTCATGTAATCAAAGTCATTAAAAGGAAATCCACAGCCAACATATACTAAAATGCAGAAAGGACAGAAGCATTCCCTTAAAGGAGGACACAGCAAGGCTGCCCCCTGTCACTACTCCTCTTCAATATAGGCTTGAACACTGCTAGGAGAATAAAGCACGAAGAAAAGCAAATTAAAGAAGTACTAAATTGGAAAAGAGGAAGTCAAGCTATCCCTATTTGCTGATATATGATGTTTCTTAAGGGATGCTTAAAAACTCCATCCAGAAAAACTCCTAAAAATGACTAACAGCTTCAGTAAAGTGGCTGGATACAAATTAAGCTAAAAAAATCAGTAGCCTTCCTTTACACCAACAACAAGCAACCGAGGAAAGAATTCAAGAGACCTTTCACTCACAACAGCCTCAAAAACAATAAAAACCTAGGAAAAACTAACCAAGACAACAAAGATCTCCAACAAAAATTTTAACCTCTTAAAGAAAGAAATTGAAGAGACATCAGAAGATGGAAAAACCTCACTGCTCATGGATTGGGAAAATAACGTAATAAAATGTCTTCTACCAACTCTTGTATAGATTTAACGTGATCCCAATTCAAAAATCCCCAAGAGTTTCTTCACAGGCTTGGATAAAAAGTACTAAATTTCATTTGGAAAGACAAAAAGACCCCGATCTAGCCAAACAACCCTGAGTGAAAAGAGCAATACAGGGGGATCTCTATACCAGACTTCAAACTATACTACGGCTATAGTCATATAAAAACAGCATGGTACTGGCACAAAAAAAACTGGACCTGTTGACCCAATGGAACAAAACTGAAGGTCCAAACTTGAGGACATACAATTTCGCCATCTCATATTTGACAAAGGGGCCCAAAAGAAGACACAATGGAGGAAAGACAGCATATTCGCAGTGGTGTTGGCAAAAACTGGATCAACACTTGTAGAAGAATGAAATTAAACCCCTACCCTTCACCCTGTACAAAGTTCAACTCCAGATGGATTAAAGACATCAACTGAAGGGGATAGAAGACAAGTGTGCAGGCAGATACAAGAATAGGTGTAGGAAAAGATTCCTAAATCAGACAGCAGCTGTGCAAGAATTAAGGTTGACAATTGACAAATGGGACCTCATTAAACTCAAAGCTTCTGTACATCAAAAGAAAATAAACAATAAGGAAGTGAAGAGAAATCCCACAGAGTAGGGGAAACCTACACCACAGAAACATCTGCAAAGCCTTGTTTCCAGAATATATTAAACTACTCAAAAAACCAAGAAGAAAGAAAACAAATGACTCACTCAATAGATGGAGCAAAGAGCTGAACAGAGACTTCACAAGTGAGGAATTAGAGATGCTGAGAAACATCTTAAGAAGTGTTCAATGTCTTATAATTAAGGAAATGCAAATCAAAACCACTTTAAGTTATCATCTTACTCCAATAATACTGGGTAGGATCAAGAAAACAAATGATACCAAGTGCTGGAGAGGTTGTGGGGAAAGGGGAACACTCATCCATTGCTCCTGGGAATGCAAACTGGTACAGTCACTATGGAAAGCAGTGTGGAGAACCCTTGGAAGACTTGGAATGAACTTGCCACCTGACCCAGCCATACCACTCCTGGCCATGTACCCACAAGACTCATCCTACCACAGAGATACATGCACAGCCATGTTTATTGCAACTCTCTCACAATAGCAAGGAGCTGGAACCAACCCAGATGCAGCTCAACTGACAAGTGGATAGAGAAAATGTGGTACATCTACACAATGGAGTTCTATGCGCACCGTAAAGAAAGATGAATCATGAGTTGCAGGTAAATGGCTGGAGCTAAAGATATGCTGAGTGAAGTAACACAGTCCCAGAAAAACAAAGGACGAATGGTATCCCTCATCTGTGGATTCTAGTGCCAATTACATATTTCTTGGGCGTGGCCCCTTGAGCTTTAGGGGAGCTTTTTTAGTTGGGAGTGATGCATATTGTAAACAACAACAACAACAGAAGGGACTGCATCAAAGAACTGACTGAAATGGTGAACTGCTCAAAATAGTCAAGTTCCACATGGAGAATTTTGAGAAAGACTGAGAAAGAAATGAAAAGTATTTTTGAATGAATGCTGGTGGGGTGGGGGGATAAGGTTGGGGACACGGGTCTAGATTTGATTAGCAACATTCTTCTACAAAATATAATATATATATATAAATATTATATATATATATATTATATTATTATATAAATATCTATATATATAATAAAAAATAATAATAATAAATAAGTTAAAGGATGCTGAGGTGCCCAGAGTACTACTAGGTGGAAAATTAAGTGAGATTTCCATGGATCAAAAAAGAAAATAGATTATAGTGAGTATTAAATCTCTTGTGATTTGGCCTGAGGGGACGGCATTTGTTTGGAAACCGAGGATGACAGATGTGAGTCACACAGAGGACAGCCTATGTCAGTGCTACAGCTAGAATGAAGGTTGAGGATAAAGTTCCCAAGTAGAATCAGTCACCAGCCCTGGTCTAGGCCTGACATAAGATCCAGATGCTGCTGCAAGGCCTTTGTGTCTGTTAGAACAATGTTTTCTTTCTTTTTTTTTAATTTTTTTATTAATTTTATTTATTTCTGTATGTGTATCAATGTACTGTCTGCATACAAGTCTGTGCACCCGTGTCGTGCAATGCCTCAGAGTTCAGAAGTGGGTGTCAGATTCCCCTGGAGCTGGAGTTCTCCTGGAATTGGAGTTTCAGACGGTTCTTGGCCGCCATGTGGGTGCTGGGGATCGAACCCGGGTCCTCTGCAAGAGCAGTCGGTGCTCTTAACCGCTAGGCCATCTCTCCAGCCCCCAGAACAATGTTTTCATAAACTACTAAGATTAGACTTTATTCTTGAATTATCACTTGTTTTCATTATTCCTGGCCTTTGAAGGCCATTACTTCCTATAGTGAAATCTGGAAGTCTTTAGATAAGAATGTGTGTGTGTGTGTGTGTGTGTGTGTGTGTGTGTGTGCACTCGTGTGCACATGTGTGTCTGTGAGAATGTGCATATATATGTACTGTGTATTTGTATGTGTGTGTACACATGTGTGTATATGTGTGCAGGTCTGAGTGTCCATATTTGTATGTGCATGCTCATGTGTGTGGAGGGTACATGTGTATGTATGTGTTCATTTGTGTTGAGGGTACACATTTTACTGGAGCATGTGGGAGCCAGAGAACAACCTTGGTTCTTATTCCTCTGTTGCCTTTGTCCTTGATTTTTGACAGTCTCTCATTTTTATCAGCAATTCCCCAAGTGGACTCTGCTGTGGCAGGAGATTCAGGGACTTTCCCAGCACCACCTACCCAAAGTGGTGGTTACCAGTGGAGCCTGAGTCAGCACATCTGTTCTCCTTTGGCTGTTTATTTGCTTGTGTCTGTTTTCATGTGGGCTCTGCAGATCTCACGTGGGTGTGGGTCCTCATGCTTGAAGCAGGCCCTTTCCTGGCTAAGCTATCTACCTAGGCCTGCCCATCTATTAAAAACTCAGATGTGGGGGCTGGAGAGATAGCCTGGCGGTTAAGAGCACCAACCACTCTTGCAAAGGACCCCGGTTCGATCCCCAGCAATCACATGGCGGCTGAGAACCATCTGTAACTCCAATTCCAGGAGAACTCCAGTTCCAGAGAAATCCGACACCCTCTTCTGACCTCTGTGGCATTGCACAACAAGGGTGCACAAACCTGCATGCAGACAGTACATTCATACACATAGAAAATAAATAAATAAATAAATAAATAAATAAATAAATAAATAAATAAACTCAGATGCATCATTTTGTCATGTAAGATCATTCCACTAAGTTCCACAATTTAAGAATATTTTGCTTTCAAAACCATGGAAAATACTTCCTTTCTTTACACACAATGAAACAATGCTCATGATCAACAGAGGATGATTTATTTCTAAAATTCCCTTTCTTCTGTCTGTCTCCATGCCAACATTAGCCAGACCAAATGCACTGTGCACTCGTCCACAGGCATTCCACATGTATCCTCGTCCACACAGTGTGCCCGTCCACGGGCAGTCCGCACATGCATCTCACTGATAAAGGTCTTGCACTATCTTTATCACAGGTGGACCTTTCAAGTTACTGGCAAGATAGAATATGTCCTATTTCAATCTGCCAATACTTGTTAAATGTAGCAAATCAGCATTCACACTATTTTCAGTGCTCAAGATGTTTCAATTCTAAAATATCATGTCCCTGATTATCAGAAATATTTCAATCCTTACCTCATCTCCCTTATCATAAGCTCTGAACTATATTTGTACCCAAGTTACTTTGGCTTCTATTGCCTTTTATCACTCTGGTTTCTGTTAAACATGAAGTATTTCATCAACCAAACACAGGAACTGAGAAGCTGTGAACTCGTCATGCCAACATTCTTTGAAATGGCCTGTGATAGATCATAAACTATGTGATGGATTGTTCTAAGCAAGATTTTGAGCGTTTGTGCATACAAGTGTGTGAATAATGGAAAGCAAAGCCCAATAAAAGAGTAGAAAATACATAAATGGCCATGTTATAACTATAGCTCATGATTCCTGGTTTTGAAGTTTTCTTTATATTTTTAGCATTTCGTATCAAGAACAGGTCTCTAATGAGTTCTTTCATCATTTCTTGTCAGTATTAAGTAGAACAGAACTTTTAGAATGGGGAGTATATTTTGCTTACATCGAAGAGGGAAATCATGTTTAACTAGAATAACTTCAGACTTATAAACAGAAGCACGCTGTGAAGAACAGATTTTTCTCTCTGACCTCTCAACTTGCCATTGCACACTTCCTGGAAAAATGGTGTGTAGAAAGATTATAAAAAGTTTGCAAGTCAGAATTCTGTCAAGCTTATGGCAAAAACTATTCTTGGAAGATGTAGAAGTGGGGTCAGTTTGCAAAGAAAATTAGCCAACAATGAGTTATTTATAAGTTTGAATCTCAAAGTGTAAAAACTCTGGCGTCACCTGGAAATGTCCCAAGAACAGGTCAACACGTTCCCGTTTCCCGCCGCTGTGATCTGACTTGTTGCTCCGCTGTAGTCAGAACTGCTGCCAAGGACCCTGCTTGCAGTCAAGGAGCATCGGATGCCTTAGGAATCACCTTGTCCTGCTTTGAATTTACCCTCAGTCTCTGGGAGCAGGGCTCATGAAAGAACGAAAAAAGTTTATAGGCCACACAATATGATAACAGAAGCAACATGGGTCAGCTAATTATCTCCAGTGAATTCTCTCCACCTGACTCCAAGTTATCATGGGTGAAAGCCAGGCTCCCCCCACCCCCCACCCCCGCCCCTTGCAGGCTCATCTTCTGACACGTGTCTGGCAATGTGCGCACTTGCTGAAGGAAGGAGTATCATATTGTATGGTCTCTGCATTTTATGTAATTGAAGACACTGAGCCTCCTATTCCCTTAGCAACCCCACTACTGTTTACCTGGGCCGTGTGTCCATTGTCAAACCTCTGCTTTGCACTTTAAGCTCATGGTGACATCAATCCAGCAAGCTATTTGATTCAATTTAACCAACTAGATACTTCCCTGACCTCAGAAGCCGAGTTTCATGAGAGAATACTATCTAACAAGCAATGTGGTGACTTTAGTGAAATAATTAGAATTATTCTCAGTCCTGACTGACCCTCTCAACAGAGGAATTTTCAACAACTCTGTGGAAATATTGTGTTGCTTGTGTTGCTATAGTTGACAAATTTCACAGGAATTCTTCTCTGTAAACAAAGCCTTCCTTTCTCCTGTGCTTGGTTTCTATAGTTTGTATAAACGAAATGTAATACTGTGACTATCATCTGTCTAGAGATGTGCCCTGCCATGCCACGCAAGCTACAATTTCTGATGAACACGAGTTGATCTCTACGAAGCTTCCCAACACTCATATAAATTCACTTTGAAATGAAAACCTTGGAGTCAGGAGAGATGGCTCAATAGTTAAGAGCACTGGCTGCTCCTGCAGAGAAACCAGGTTCGGTTCCCAGCACCAACTTGGTGGCTCATGACTGCCTGTAGTTCTAGACTTGGAGATCCAGTACCCACCTCTTCTCTGCATTTGGTACACATATAGAGATGCATGCATACATATGCAGTAAAAATATCTTTAAAAAGAAAATGGTTTGGAAAGATGTCTTGGTCAGTAAGAGCAGTGATTGCTCTTGCAGAGGACCCACGTTCTATTTCCAGCACCCACATGGTAGCTAAAGACCATCCATAACTCTAGTTCCAGGGGGATCCAACACCCTCTTGTAACCATTGTAGCATTGCACAACATGGATGCACTTACATAAAATCAGTAATACACTCTTATACAAAAGTTTTAAAGAAAAATAAAATGAAAAATGTAAATATTCTTAATAATGATGCAGTATTTTATAACCCATCAAGTAATATTGGAATATTATTGTTATACAGTCCTCATAAATTTAATCATTTTCACATTGTATTTAACATCATGCACACAGAGAAATATTATTCACAAAGAGGCTGGGAATAGCTCCTTCCTTTTCCTTTTCCTTTTCCTTTTCCTTTTCCTTTTCCCACATCCTGGTTAGCAACTCAGGACAGAGGGGTGAATAAAGTAACCAGCATCCAAGTAGATACTGAGAAAGTCTTTATCTTGAAGTTGAAAAAATGATTAGTCTCTCTTTCAACAAAAATGTCTATTTATATTATTTAGGAGACAACAAATGTTAGGATCTCAAGTTTTGTGAACAGTAATTGTAATCATGGTTGATATGCGACATTAAATACTTTTCAGTAGCATGTAAGTAAATATGATGTTATTTCAAAATGTGATATAAACAGTTGAAGACATTTTTAGTCAAATTGAACATTGAAGAGGAAATTTGTAAGGAATTGGTTCTCTTAATATCAAATAATATTTACAGAAGTTAGTCGAACATATGTTAATCAATTTTAAAATGACTCTAAGAATTATCCCTTCTGAAAATTGCTTATGTAATTTATTTTGAGTAAAGAGACCCAATTTCAACTAATAGCAGTAATGAACCAAAATATATTGCACTTAAAGAACCTTTACTCAAAGCTACACTAGTGGGCATGAGTGTGCAAAGGGGTCAAGAATGGAGGCTGGAGAGATGGCCTAGCAGTTAGAGCACCGACTGCTCTTGCAGAGGACCCGGGTTCCATCCCCAGCACCCACATAGTGGCTGAGAACCGTCTTTAACTCCAGCTCCAGGGGAATCTGACGCCCTCTTCTGACCTCTGTGGCATTGCATAACACAGGTGCACAGACCTGCATGCAGGCAGTACACTCATACATTTTAATTTAATTTTTTTTTTAATTTTAAAAAAATTTTAAAAAGGGTCAAGAATGAAATTATGACAAAAATAATTAACAATTCCAAATTAGCTGACACATGTTGGCTTACCCTCCTGGTAATACATACACAGCCTTCTTCACGTGGTAATTGAGAACATGATGTTCTCACCTCTTAGCAACACATTCAAGCACTGATCAGTTCTTTCATTAAGCCAAAGAACTCACTTCTATTTTTTAAATTGATGTTTTCATGCTTGCTTTATTGATGTTCTGTCTGTCCTGTTTTTTTCCCATTAAATATTATATATATATATTACAAGATTATGTTACAAATCAAATCTAGATCCCTGTCTCCCTCCCTAACTCCCCACCCCACCAGAACTCATGCATTCTGCCAAACATGTTTTTCATTTTTGTCTCAGTCTCTCAAAATTTTGTTGCAGAAGTTTACTGTTTCAAGCAGAAGTTCACAGTTTCAATCATTCTTTGACGGAGTCTTTTCTGCTGATGTTGTTGTTGTCATTGTTTCCAATAAATGCCACTCTCAACTACTTGGACAAAAGCTCAAGGAGCCCTACACACAAAAAATACTTACTACTAGGTAATTGGCCATAGCATCCACAGATGAAGGATACAATTCGACGTTTGTTTCTCTGGGACTGTGTTACTTCACTTAACATAATATCTTCTAGTTCCAGCCATTTACCTGCAAAGTTCATGATGTCATCCTTCTTTACTGCTGCATAGAACTCCATTGTGTAGATGTACCACATTTTCTCCATCCACTTGTCAGTTGAGGGGCACTTGGGTTGGTTCCAGCTCCTTGCTATTATGAAGAGAGCTGAAATAAACATGGCTATGCATGTATCTCTGCAGTAAGATGAGTCTTGTGGGTACATACCCAGGAGTGGTATAGCTGGGTCAGGTGGCAAATTCATTCCAAGTCTTCCAAGGATTCTCCACACTGCTTTCCATAGTGGCTGTACAAGTTTACATTCCCAACAGCAGGGGATGAGTGCTCCCCTTTCCCCACAACCTCTCCAGCACTTAGTATCATTTGCTTTCTTGATGCTAGCCAGTCTTATTGGAGTAAGATGATATCTTAAAGTGGTTTTGATTTGCATTTCCCTAATTATTAGCAATGTTGAACTTCTTAAGATGATTCTTAGCCATCTCTAATTCCTCACTTGTGAAGTCTCTGTTCAGCTCTTTACACCATCTACTGAGTGGTTCATTTGTTTTCTTCTTTGTTTTTTTGAGTAGTTTATATACATTTATATATTCTGGAATTCAATGCTTTGTCAGATGTATCTGCTGGGAAGGTTTCCTCCCACTCGGTGGGTTTTCTCTTCACTTCCTTAATTGTTTTATTTATTTATTTTTTGATGTACAGAAGCTTTTAAGTTTAATGAGGTCCCATTTGTAAATTGTCAACCTTAATACTTGTGCAGCTGCTGTCTGGTTTCAGAAGTTTTTTCCTATGCTTATGTCTTGTATTCTGCTGCCAACTATGTCTTCTATTGCCTTCAGAATTTGGGGTTTCACATTGAGGTCTTTAATCCATCTGGAGTTGACTTTTGTACAGGGTGAGAGGTAGGGGTTTAATTTCATTCTTCTACAAGTGGTGATCCAGTTTTGCCAACACCACTTGCTGAAGATGCTGTCTTTCCTCCATTGTGGCTTCTTGGCCCCCTTGTCAAATATGAGATGGCTGAAATTGTATGTGCTCAGATTTGGATCTTCGGTTTTGTTCCATTGGTCAACAGGTCTGTTTTTGTGCCAGTACCAGGCTGTTTTTATGACTATAGCCCTGTAGTATAGTTTAAAATCTGGTATAGAGATCCCTCCTGTGTAGCTCTTTTCACTCAGGATTGATTTGGCTATTCGGGGTCTTTTGTTTCTCCAAATGAATTTAAGAACTTTTGTTTCCAAGCCTGTGAAGAAACTCTTGGGGATTTTGATTGGGATTGCATTAAATCTATACAAGAGTTTTGGTAAAATGGACATTTTTACAATGTTAATTTTCCCAATCCATGAGCATGGGAGGTTTTTCCATCTTCTGAGGTCTTCTTC
Source organism: Rhizomys pruinosus (assembly GCA_009823505.1). Classification (NCBI taxonomy): domain Eukaryota; kingdom Metazoa; phylum Chordata; class Mammalia; order Rodentia; family Spalacidae; genus Rhizomys; species Rhizomys pruinosus. The sequence goes on along the minus strand of VZQC01015217.1, from coordinate 837,729 downwards.
AATTTCTTTCTTTAAGGGTTTAAAATTTTTGTTGTAGAGGTCTTTGGTGTCTTTGGTTAGGTTTGTTCCTAGGTATCTTATTGTTTTTGAGGCTATTGTGAGTGGGAAGGTCTCTTTGAATTCTTTCTCCAGTTGCTTGTTCTTGGTGTAAAGAAAGGCCATTGATTTTCTAAGGTTAATTTTGTATCCTGCCACTTTGCTGAAGCTGTTAATCGTTTCTAGGAGTTTTCTGGTGGAGTTTTTTGCATCTCTTAAGTAAACAATCATATCATCAGCAAATAGGGATAGTTTGACTTCCTCTTTTCCAATTAGTACTCCTTTAATATCCTTTTCTTGCCTTATTGCCCTAGCGAGTGTTTCAAGCACTATATTGAAGAGGAGTGGTGACAGGGGGCAGCCTTGCCGAGTTCTTACCTTTAAAGGGAATGCTTCTGTCATTTCCCCATTTAGGAGGATATTGGCTGTGGGTTTTCTGTATATGGCTTTGATTACATTGAGGAATGACCCCTCTAATCCAATTTCCTCTAGGACTTTAAGCATGAAGGGATGCTGGGTTTTGTCAGGCTTTTTCTGCATCAATTGAGATAATGGTGTGGTTTTTGTCTTTCAATCCATTTATATGCTTGATGATATTTATTGATTTTCGTATGTTGAACCATCCCTGCATCTCTGGTATGAATCCAACTTGGTCATGATGGATAATCTTCTTGATGTGGGTCTGTATGCGATTTGCCAGTATCCTGTTTAGAATTTTGGCATCTGCATTCATTAGGGAGATGGGTCTATAGTTCTCCTTTTTGGTTGTATCTTTGCCTGGTTTTGGTAACAGGTTGATGCTGGCTTCATAGAAGGAATTTGGGAGAATTCCCTCTGTTTGTATCCTTCTAAACAATTTCAGTAATAATGGTTGTAAGTCTTTTTGAAATGTTTTATAGAATTGTGCCATGAAACTGTCTGGGCCTGGGCTATTTGAGTTGGGAGGTTTCTTATTACATCTTCAATTTCTTCATATATTATGGGTCTGTTTAAGCTGTGAATCTCTTCTTGGTTGAGCTTTGGTGATTCCCAGGATTTCAGATATTCATCCATTTCTTCTAGGTTTTCAAACTTGGTAGAGTGTAGGTTTTTTTAAGTATTCCTACATGATTTTCTGGATCTTTTCATTGTCTGTCGTGATATTTTCCTTTTCATCATGGATTGTATTGATTTGGTGTTGTTCCTTCTTTCTTTTGGTTAACTGGGCTAGAGGTCTGACTATCTTGTTTATTCTTTCAAAGAACCAACTTTTGGATTCATTGAGTTTTTGTATTGTTTTCTTTGTTTCTATTTCATTGATTTCTGCTCTGATTTTTGTTATTTCTTCCTGTCTGTTGCATTTAGGGTTCATCTGTTGTTGCCTCTCAAGTGGTTTTAGCTGCAGTGTTAGATCATTTACTTCTGTTCTTTCTGTTTTTCTAATGTAGGCACTCAGGGCTATAAACTTACCTCTTGGGACTGCTTTTAAAGTATCCCATAGGTTTTGTTGTGTTGAATTATCATTGTCATTCAGTTCCAGGAATGCTTTCATTTCTTTCTTTATCTCTTCCTTGACCCATTCATTATTCAAGAGTGTGTTGTTTAGTCTCCATGTGTTCTTGTAGGCAGTAGGGCTTATCCTGGTGTTGATGTTGCACTTTATTGCACTGTGGTCTGCTAGAATGCATGAAATTATTTCAATCTTTTTGTATTTGTGGAGGTTTCTTCTGTGTCCCAGTATGTGGTCGATTTTGGAGAAAGTTCTCTGGGGTGCTGAGTAGAAAGTGTATTCTCTGGTATTAGGGTGCAATATTTGGTACAGGTCTATGAGGTCCATTTGGTGTATCATATCATTCAGTTCAGATGTCTCTCTGTTTATTCTTTGTCCTGTTGGCCTATCCAAAGGACTCAGTGGGGTATTGAAATTCCCTACTATGAGTGTACTGGGGTTAGTCTGTGACTTGTGGTCCTGGAGAATTGTCTTTATAAAGTTTGGTGCACCAGAGTTTGGGGCATATATATTCATAATTGTGAAATCTTCTTGCTGAATTGTTCCTTTGATAATAATGTAATGGCCTTCTTTGTCTCTTCTGATTTCTTTTATTTTGAAGTCTATTTTGACTGATATTAAAATAGCAACACCTGCTTTCTTTTTGGGGCCATTACCTTGGAACATTTTTTTCCAATCTTTCACTTTAAGGTGGTGCCTATCCTTGAAGGTAAGATGCATTTCTTGTAGACAGCATATCTATGGGTTGTGTTTCCTAATCCAATCTCCCAGCCTATGGCTCTTGATTTAGGAATTTAGTCCATTAATATTTAAGGTTATAGCTGATAAATGTGTGTTGCTTCTTTTAACCTTATTATCCATTTGCATTTTTGGTATAGTTTTCCACTTCTGCAGTTATGCTTTTATTAATTTCTCTTTCTAGATGCCTGAGGATAGTTCCTCCTTTCTTCTGTACTTTGAATTGCTTCAAGTATTATCTGAAGAGTTGGTTTTCGGGACATGTATTATTTCATCTTGTTTATGTCATGGAAGACTTTTCTCTTTCCTTCAACTATAATCAACATTTTTGCTGGGTATAGTAACCTGGCTTGTCATCTATAGTCCTTTAACACTGGGAATGCTTTTCTCCACGTTCTTCTTGCTTTCATAGTTTGCACTGAGAAGTCAGTTGTAATTCTGATAGGTTTACCCTTGTATGTAACTTGTTGTTTTTCTTCATCACTTAGGGAGCCCAAGGCAGGAACTCAGGGAAGGAACCTAGAGGCAGGAGCTGAAGCACAGGCCATGGACGAATGCTCTTCATTGGCTTGCTCCCCTGGCCCATGCCCAGCCTGCCTTCTTATACTGTACACAACAATCTGCCCAGGGTGGCACCACCCATTGTGGGCTGGGCCCTCCCACATTGCTCGACAATCAAGACAATACTCCAAAGATGTGGCCACAGGCCAATCCACTGGAGCCAATTCCCCTATTGAGGTCCCCTCGACCCAGGTGTGTCAAGTTGACACTAAAGCTATCCAGCACAATTGACCCCTTGTCAACTTGACACACAAAACACATCACTATTAAACCACCACCTTTCCAATTCTTATCCCCAAAGTATGATGTTAACATTAATCACAAGCTAAGACAGTACAACCTTAAAAGCCCCACAGTCCTTGAAATGTCCAAACACTTAAAAGTTCACAGTCCATTAAAAGTCTCTTAACTGAGGGCTGCTGTAAAATCCAAAACAAGTACTGTCTTATTTCAAAGGGAAGAATCAGGCACACTCAAACAAAACCTAAGTCCAGCAAAGTAGCTCAAGGCTGGACACCTGTGATTCACTCACAATCTTCTGGGCTCCAAAGGGTTTCAGCAGCTCCCCTTCTCTGACTCTGCCATCTGTGGCACACACAGCTCGTCTCACAGGCAGGAACCTAGAGGCAGGAGCTGAAGCACAGGCTGTGGAGGAATGCTCTTCATTGGCTTGCTCCCCTGGCCCATGCCCAGCCTGCCTTCTTATATGGTATACAACAACCTGCCCAGGGTGGCACCACCCTTTGTGGGCTAGACCCTTCCGCATTGCTCGACAATCAAGACAATACTCCACAGATGTGGCCACAGGCCAATCCAATGAAGCCAATTCCCCAATTGAGGCTCCCTCAACCCAGGTGTGTCAAGTTGACACTAAAGCTATCCAGCACATGTGTGTTGCTTTGTTTCACCTTATTATCCATTTGGGTTTTTGGTGTAGGTTTCCACTTCTGCCGTTATGCTATTATTAATTTCTCTTTCTAGATGCCTGCAGATAGTTGCTCCTTTCTTCTGTCCTTTGAAATGCTTCAAGTATTCTCTGAAGAGTTGGTTTTCGGGACATGTATTCTTTCATCTTGTTTATGTCATGGAAGATTTTTCTCTCTCCTTCAACTATAATCGACATTTTTGCTGGGTATAGTAACCTGGGTTGGCATCTATTGTCCTTTAAGAATGGGAATGCTTTGCTCCACGTTCTTCTTGCTTTCATAGTTTTCACTGAGAAGTCCGTTGTAATTCTGATAGGTTTCCCCTCGTATGTAACTTGCTGTTTTTCTCTTGTGCCTTTCAGAATGTTGTCTTCGTTTTGGGTGTCTAGAGTTTTATCTATGATATGGCGTGAAGAGTTTCCTTTCTGATCTTGTCTGTTTGGAGTTCTATGTGCTTCTTGTATTTGTATTGGATTGTCCTTTTGTTAGTTTGGGGAAATTTTCATCTATTATTCTGTTGAAGATCAATACCATTCTCTTGGGATTCTTCTCCTTCCTCTATTCCTATGATGCAGAGGTTTGATAATTTCTTAGTGTCCCACAGTTCCTGGTTGTTCCACTTTTGTGTATTTTTAAATTTTTCATAATCTTTACTTGAGGTTTTATTTGTTCTGTGTCATCTTCCAGGTATGATATTCTTTGTTCTGCTTCCTCCATTCTGCTTCTGAGGCTTTTTCCATTCCTTTCCTCTTGATTGGATGAATGTTTGATTTCCTTTTTCATTTCATCTTTTGACTTCTTTAGTATTTCCACTTCCTTTTGGAGCTTCTCAATCTCTTCCTGTAGCTCTTTGCTTTGCTGGTTGCTTTCCTTATCTTTTTCATCATGGGATCTTTTCAGTGTTTCCACTTTTTTCCAGAGTTTTTCATTCTCTCTCTGTAAGTCCTTCTTGAGTTTTTCATCATCTCTCTTAAGTTCTCTGACTTGTTCTTTATAGTTTTTTATTTCTCTGAGTATGTCCATGATTGTACTTCTAATGTCTGTGTCCTGGGCTATCCCCAGGGGGATCCCACTGTAGGAGTCTTCCACAGGATTTGTAGAGCTTGGTGTGGCATTATCCTGTGCCTTTCCCATGTTTATTCTTCGTGTCCCTGGCATGTGGGTTTCTCTTTGCCTGTATTCCAATGTGAATCCCAAGTTCCTCTTCACTGTGTTAAAGGCTTGCTTTGCTTGCCTCCTTCAGATGCCTTCGTTGTTTGACTGATTTGTTTTTCTTCTTTTCTCCTTGCTTATGGAGTGTTGACCTGTCTAAGTATTAGGCTTTCTATTGGAAGTCTAACTCACTCTTCCCTTCTGTTCTGAAGTTTCTCCAAAGAATCCAATTGGACACTCTTTTGGTGATCCCAGTTGGGGGGGGGGGGTCCTGTTACCTGTGCTTCAGGTGGTCTTGGGAAATCCCTGATCTCCCCTGTCTAACCTCTTAATTTAGAAACTGAAAGAATGCTTATATTACCTAATCATTAAAACATCCAATTCGCCTTATTTTCTCTCTATGGCTTTCATTTTTATTAAAAACATCTCCGCTGCTCCCACCCACCACTACCACAGATACCACCACCTCACCCACACCCTCTCTATTGATGAATCTTGGTAATTTACTATTAAAAATTAAAATTAATAACTCTTATTTTCTTACAATATGATCATTGAAAGCTAATGGTTAATATGAATTGCTTAAAATAATTTTAGGGCTGGGCGTGGTGGTGCACGCCTTTAATCCTAGCACTTGGGAGGCAGAGGCAGGTGGATCTCTGTGAGTTCAAGATCAGCCTGGTCTACAGAGTGAGTTCCAGGACAGCTGGGGCTACAGGGAAACTCTGTCTCAAAAAGACAAAAAATAAATAAAATAAATAAAAAGTAATTTTAGGACTACAGTTATTTCCAAACTTCATACTTACAACTTGACTTTTAAAGTGGTAAAGTTTCAGCTATTCTAAAGTCATTCTTAGGTAAATAGATTTTTCCTACTACACTGATAAACTTTTTGATTTATCAGTGTAATTTAAGTTATCAGATTTATAAAAGGCAAAGATTCAAAATCATATTCATGAGTTTCTGATTCATGATTTAAATTTTCTGATATGACAAAGGTGAAAAGGAAACTTCTGAGAAACTTTTTTTCTCCTTTGCCAGTCTCTGGCTGGAAGTGGATTAAGCTGACATCACTTCCCATGGGATTTAAATACACTGCCAGGGAAACATTTGAGGCAGATGCAACATCAGTTAAAATTATAGACAAACATGATTTAAAATAAATGGTTCATAAAACTAGAAGCCTTGGTTTCATCCATATGACTGTGACATTTCTGACAGAAGGAACTTAAGGGAAAATGGTTCATTCTGGCTCAGGGTCCACCATGGCGTCAGCAGCTTGAAGTAACAGGTCCCATGGTCTCTACCACCAGAAAGCAGAGAGAGACGAATGTCAGTGTTCTGCCTATGTCTACCTTTCTATTCAGTCTGGGACCCTGCCATAGGATGGTGCTGCTTCCTGAAGGGGAAGGGAGGGTGTCTTCCCTCCTCTATAAACCTTTTTTGGGAGCACCTTCAGAAACAGATGAAAGTGTTTCTCCTAACTGAACATCAAGTTGACAATCAAGATTTCCCAACACATCACCCAATTTTCTACCCATATTCACTTGCATCCTAAAATAAAAACATAAAAACAATGGCGTGAACTTTCACAGTAGAAAATGTACCATGAAAGTGGAAAGAAGAGATCAAAGCAGAAAAACTGAAGTCAGGAATCAAGGGGCCTTACACCTGCATGTCCTCCACCAGTGGCTGTCTACCAAGATGCAGGTCACACTAACTATATCAGATTAGTAGAAATAACAAAAAATAAAAGAGAGAGAGACTGCACTGTGATTGTTCATAAAGTCATTTTTTCCTGGAAAAAATTTTCATTTGGATAAAGAAAACTATATTTTATGCCTAAATTGAATTGTGGTGATTTTACAGAATGCCACATTGGATGGCATTGCCAACTAGCTGAACTTGTGAAGGTAAGTGAACAGAACAAGTCTTTATATGATGGCATAAATGATCACATAGTGTTTATTTCGTATACTTCATTTCTTCAGAAATAAAGGTCTTATAAGTCTTAACTGTCTTCTATGAGAATAATTTGAAAAATACTCTTTTTAAGGGGACTGGGGAGATGGCTCAGCTGTTAAGAGAACTGGGTGCTCTTGAAGAAGACCTGGGTTCAGGTTCCAGCACCTACATGATGACTAACAACCTTTTGTAACTCCAGTTCCAGGGAGATCTGGTCCCCTCTTCTGGCCTCTGCAGGATTCGCATGCAACCAGTGTACTTACATGCTAGCACAACACCAAACACATAAAATGAAGATTAAAAAAATATCTTTTAACACTAATCCTCACATAGTTGTTAACAACACACTTAAATATGAGAGGTAATTAAAGGGAAGTCAAAGGAATGAATGTGTTTTCTCTTACTCTATATTTGACATACTAAGATACTAACAGTTGAGCTACGTTGATGGCAGAGTATAAGCTGATCTAGGCTGGTCACCACTTACTTAAGTATTTTTTTTTTACTTGTTTGGAAACAGGACCTCTGAATGAGCTATCTCCCTTGTGATAATCTTATGGTCTCAAAAATGAAGGACTTTTAAGATATAATGGAAGTGTCCTTTTTTCTTATAATAACCATAAACACCAGATGAATTTGAACCTTAAATGTGCCTATCATCAAAGCAGACAGGTTTATTACATTTTTGGTGGCTCTGTGTAGAAATCCGTGAAGCCATACCTAAACTTAAAATCCATTAAAAATGGAGAAAATAAGCATACTTTTTTCTGTAAGATTCTAAATTCCTCACAGTACACTATGAAGATTTTTTTAAATTAAAGATGTTTTAAAAACAATCACCTAAAACATGCAAATAACACACAAATATTCTACCCAACTTTTCTTTTCCTGCTATTCCTTTGACAGCTCTATAGGGAAGTACTCCAAATCTCCTTTTTAATTTTTTGAGACTTAAACTCATAAAAGTTAAAAGCAGCTTTCACCTCAGATTCTCCACACAAGTAAAAGTCTCAACATCTCATTTGAAACAGGGGAAGTTGCCTAGCAACCACCTTATTCTGCCATCCTCACCAGTTACAAAGATCCAACTCACACATCAAAACTCAACACAGAAAATGAAAATTAAATGGGTAACTGCTACTGGAGTGGCCCTAGGGGAAATGTGATCTGGATATCAATGGTTAGAACTACCTCAACATCCTCTCCTTCACTGTTCTTTGCTAAAACACAGACACCAAGATCTTCAAAGAGAAAGTACCCTTGGAACTTCACAAACATTGTTGTATTAACAACAAAGAACCCAAGACCATCTGTGTGTTGACACAAAGCTGAAGACGCTATTTTCATTTTGAATAGAACATAACAAGTCAATAAAGTGTAAGCAAGACACAAAAAATAGTTCAGGAAACAGGAAACATGGAAGAAGCTCTCACTGGATGAAGAGTGGGAGCTGCCTGTGCCTAGAGCCCACAGCTCTGGGCTGCCCTTTAATTCAAGGAGCCCTCAACAACTGAAGGAATCCAGAACTTCAGAGGAAACTGTCCAGCTCCCTGAGTTCCTCCTGCTATCAGTAGGAGAAATTTAGGATTAGTTTAAGGGTTACTTTACTCACCAATGAAACACTGACTTACTTCATTTTCTCAGTATCATAAAATATCAGAGGCTGGATAATTCATGAAGAAAAGAGGTATACTTTGGCTACAGTTGCAGGCCCAAAGAGAGAGTCCTCAGCTGGCAGAGTTCAAACCCAGCTCAGAACAGCACACACAGGACACATGTGTACATGTGTCTCTGAGCTCCTGCCTCCTTTGCAGACAGTGGTATTCAACCACCAAATTCTATTCTGGGATCTAGTTTGATCCTAATCACATCTCCAAAGCTCTGCCTCTGAATACCACAGTATTTTCTTTCTTTCCTCTAGTATCTCATGAGGGGACTTAAATTTCAGCAAGGCAGTCTCATGAGATAAATAATCCCAGAGGGACATTCCATTAAATAGTTATATTTACCATCAACCCATGGAGGAAATAATAATATATAGCCCCATGCTGTGACAAAATAGATTTATTAATTTAGTTTTTTAACTTCTGAGAAATAATCCCACTTTCAGAAAGTCATTTTATAGAGCACTTAATATATCTTGTTCACAGCATACCCTAGATATGTGATCCTTAGGGCAAAGTAAAAAAATGAAAGAAACATTGATCATTTATTAGAATCCCATTGCCATTTTGAAAATTTCAACTCAATACACAAAATTGTTTGAACACACAATTTAATGGAATTTGATATTAGACAACATTGAATCTTTCTGGAAATGTAAAAGACAATATTAAAATAAATAGCATAGCTACTTAATTAAAGAGTTACCAAGTACATTTAAAGAATAAATTTAAAGTTAGTATCAACACATTACAAGTTTTTAGGATGTAACTACCAATGCTACTTTTAAAAGAAAGATTCAGGGGCTGGAGAGATGGCTCAGTGGTTAAGAGCACTGACTGCTCTTGCAGAGGACCCGGGTTCGATTCCCACCACTCACATGGCGACTAAAAACCATCTTTAGTGTCGGAGCATGGTGGCACATGCCTTTAAAAAATGATAAGAATAGGGCTGGAGAGATAGCCTAGCGGTTAAGAGCACCAACTGCTCTTGCAGAGGACCCAGTTTCGATCCCCAGAAATCACATGGCGGCTAAGAACCGTCTGTAACTCCAATTCCAGGAGAACTCCGGTTCCAGGGGAATCCGAGACCCTCTTCTGACCTCCGCAGCATTGCACGACATAGGTGCACAGACCTACATGCAGACAGTACATTCATACACATACAAAAATAAATGAAATTTTAAAAAATCCTTAAAAAGTGATAAAAATAAAAGAGATTCATAAAATATCTTTAATTAAATCAAATTACTTCATCTATATAATATATCTATACTCAAACTTTAAGTCTTAGCTCATTTACATCTTGTCTATAAAATAAATAATTTATATAAGTTTATGAATAAACTCAACTTAAAACTTAGCAGTCATGTTTCTTACTATGACATGCAATTATGCTAACAATTTAAGTATACTATGCCTTCCCAGAAATCAAACATTGAATAAACATTAAAGATATTGATATTATACCTTTAAATCAATGATATTGAGTGAACAAAATCAATGTAATATGAAATGAAAGCTTCCTTTTATTTTTTTAATTTTTTTAATTTAATTTTTTTTATGTGTATGAATGTACTGTCTGCATGTAGGTTTGTGCACCCATGTCGTGCAATGCTGCGGAGGTCAGAAGAGGGTGTCGGATTCCCCTGGAACTGGAATTAAAGATGGTTCTCTGCCACCACGTGGGTGATGGGGATTGAACCCAGGTCGTCTGCAAGAGCAGTTGGTGTTCTTAACCGCTAGGCCATCTCTCCAGCCCCGAAGCTTCCTTTTTATAAAGACTATGGTAATATTCAAAATTTAGTAAAGTCTTGCATATGTGTGAATATAAATACATATATTAATTTACATGTACATGCATACTCAGATGAACACAAATAGAGACACACACTTAAGTTTGTGTTTAGAATTAAGCTTAGTTATTTCCAATTTCCTTTTCTTAACCTCTGTACAGAGATCATCCTAAGCCAAGACATTTGTGACCTTTACAATTGTTGTTAAAACCAATGTTTCCCAAGACTTCCTGTAGGTATGAATATCTGCTAAAGAATTCAGAAACTTGCTATACTTAACACTGCTGCTTATTGCAGAGAAAATTTTCTGATTTAAGTTAACCCTTGTCTAGTCTCAAGACAGTCAGAATGAGAGCCTTTTCATTTCCCTAGCATTGACTGATATCAAATATAAAGTGTTGGATTTTAGTAAAGGTCAACATAGCCTTGCAGTCAGGGAGTTTGTTGGTTATACATAGTTGGCAGGAAGCTTCCCAGGGGACATTATTGATTCCATCTCATGTCTGGAAGTTAAGAAGATACTTCATGCCCTGAGGGACTGACCCATCATAAGTAACCTTCTTATACTCTCAAGTTGAAGTTCTTAAGTGAACAAAAACTTTCTACTTTCTAATATGTGGACTACAACCAATACTTAACATAGTATACCAGGTATGGATCAGAAAACAAAACTTTCTGAGGATAGCATATAATGCAAAATTAGTAAGTTAGCTTTTTTCCGTAATCAGTGGACTTAACAGTTCCATAAATTCTTTGTAAGATTACTCAGATATTTATTGGGAAATAAATGTCCCATTCCTCCGTTCCTATCTACTTCAGTAAACATTCTTCATATTTTCATCTTAGCATGATTTTGACAAGAAATATCAAGACCTCCCCTGGTGAATTCAATTTCTCACACTTCCTTGCACCACCATCTCAGCTCTAAGGTGTACTTGTATCACTAGTATTCTTGCACTCCCAGACCTGTGAACTCCACAGGCTGACTTATCAGCCAACCTGTTCACCAAGCAATCACCCAGACCATCCCACAGCTCCAGAATCATGAGGAATCAATCATGCAACCTAAATTTAAACGTTACCCCATCCTTAGCAAAACTGACACCCCTTTTTGCATACCATTTGTACATCAACATAATTCATCCACAAAACTGAACAACATAACCTGACAAGTTGGAGAAACAGCAAAGATACAAACAAGCATTCAACAAAGATGAGATTGCCTACTTGTACGGAGAAATACCATCACAACACAAGCCCAGATACCCAGGTCTCATTGACAAAAATACAAACTACATAAATAATCAACATAATATGTCTACTCCAGAAATTAATTACTTGGTAATAATGTTTCCTGAGAATGGCAGCCTAGAGGATGCACAAGACAATGTTTTCAAAATAGTAGTAATAAATATGCTCAAGGAACTCAACAAGAGACATAATGAAAACGGTGAAAACACAAGCAGTTGAATGAAATAACTGAAATAATTTTAAACATGAAATTACAATTTGGCAAAGATAAAAATTTCATAAGAAATGCCAAACTGAAATAAACTTGAGATGAAAACTCAAAAACTGAACAAAAATCTTAGAAGAAAGTGGCAAAAATGAAATGGAGGAAATGGAACCGAATATATCAGATCCTGAAGGCAAAGTTGGGAAAATGGATCACTTAAACAAATAGAATGTCAATCTAAAATGAAACAGGAATGTAATATGCAAAATCTCTAGGATACTAGAAAAAAAACCCTACAAACCATATTCATAGAAGGGAAAGAAACCCAGGTCAAAGGCAGAGAAAATATTTTTAATAAAGTCATAGAAGAAAACTTCCCAAATCTAGGGAAAGGTGTAAGAAGCACACAGAATACCAAGTAGACAGGACATGAAAACTCCCCACATCATACAATGGTCAAAATATTAACATAAGAGCAAGCAAAAGATATTGAAGGCTATGAGAGAGAAAGTTTAAGCTACATAAAAAGACAGGCCCATCCCGAGACTAGGTAAGCCATTGGCTTGGACCAATGTCTTAGAATTCATGAAAGAACAGATTCCAGTCTAGGTCATGATACCCAAGAAAACCAGCAAAAAAAAAAAAAAACTGTTGTAATTAAAGGAAAAATACTTTGCATGATAAAAACAGATTTAAGGAATTTATGTCCATAAAAACTCTGCAAATAATATTCAATGGGCCAGATATGGTGATATATGCCTTTAATCCCACTTCATGGGAGGCAGAGGAAGAGGCAAAGGAAGAGGAAGTTGAGGCAGAGGCAAAGGAAGAGGAAGTTGAGGCAGAGGAAGAGGCAGGCAGATGTCTGTGAGATGCAGGCCAGCCTGGTCTGCATAACAAGTTCTAAGCCAATTGTGGCTACACGAGGAGACCCAGTCTCAAAAAGAACAACAAAAAGGAATACTCAATGGAAATGAGAATTCTTCAGTCTGAAACGAAGATTGTGCTAAACATTCTGGAGACATCACCATGATAAAAGAAAGATAATAAATTAAATATATTTGGCTGGAGTGGACTAGAGAGGTGGGTCAGAAGTTAAGATCACTAGCTGTTCGTGTAGACGACCTGGGTTCAGTTGCCATAACGTACAGGGTGGCTGACAACCATCAGTAACTCCAGTTCCAGGGTAATCCAATGCTTTCTTCTGACCTCTGCAGTCATTGCATGACACAAGTGCACTTACACAAATGTAGGCTATACAATCATACTCATAAAATAAAAATAATTAATAAAATGTATTTAAAATAGGTCATAATAAATAAATAAATTATCTCAGGAGACTCAACCAAAAGAGGTCTAAGATGATGACACTACAATAATCAACATAAGAACAGGACAGCAATTAATAGACACTGGTCAGTAACAGCTCTCAGTATTGATAGTCTCAGTTCCCCAATAAAAAGACATAACCAGAATGATTGGATTATAAAATAGGAGCCACTGATTTTCTGCCTGCATGAAACACACCTAGCCAACAATGATCAATACCATCTTAGGGTAAAAGGATGGCAAAAGATATTCCAAGTGAACAGAATAAGAATCAAGCAAACATATTGAGTCTAATATCAACAAAATAGACCTTAAACTAAAACTAGTCAGAAAAGACAGGGAAAGTCGCTGGAAATTCATCAAAGTCAAAATATACCAGGATTTTTTTTTTTTGGTCTTTTTGAGACAGGGTCTCCCTGTAGCCTCAGCTGTCCTGGAACTCACTCTGTAGACCAGGCTGGCCTTGAACTCACAAAGATCCGCCTGCCTCTGCCTCCCAAGTGCTAGGATTAAAGGCGTGCGCCACCACACCCGGCTCAGGAATTCTTAATATATGTGCTCCACACACAAAGGGGCATTATTTCCATAAAAAAAAAAAAAAACTTTGCTAGATCTAAAATCTCACATTGACTCCAGGATAACGATAGGAGGTGGGTGCAGTACCCCACTGCCCCAATAGACAGATCAATGAGACAAAATTGAGATAGATAAACCCTGGAATTAAATGACATCATATATCAAATGGTCCTAATGAAGATCTCCAGAACATTCTACTAAAACATTGAGGAATACACATTTTCTTAACAGCCCACAGACCTACTGACAAAACTTAACACATATTAGGACACAAAGCAAGTATCTACAAATTTAGTAAAATTGAAATGTCATCCTTTAGTCTATCTGACCACAAAGGTTGGATATCACCAAAAATAAAATGGGAAAAGCATATAAACTCATTGAAGCTAAACAACACATTACTGAATCAAAATTGGATCAAGGGAGAAATCAAGAAGGAAAATTTAAAAGTGCAAGAATTGAAAAAAAATGAAAATACTAGCCAGGCATGGTGGCGCATGCCTTTAATCCAAGCACTCAGGAGGCAGATCTCTGTGAGCTCAAGGCCAGTCTGGTCAACAGAGAAAGCTCTAGGCCAGCTGGGACTAAAAGGAGACCCTGTCTCAAAAATACCCCCCCAAAACAATGAAAATGTAACTTAGCAAAAACCTATGGGACACAATTAAAGTAGATATAAAGGAAAATTTATAATATCAAGTTCTTACATCAGAAAATTAGAACATCTCAAATAAATAGTTAATGATGCACCTGAAAGCCTTAGAAAAGCAAGAACAAACAACACCAAGAAATAGGAGAGAAGAAGAGATGAATAAAATCAATCCTGAAATTAATAAACCAGAAACAAAGAAAACAATACAAAGAATCAATGCAATTAAGAGGTTGTTTTTCAAAGAAAAAAATTTAACAGGTACCTGGAGAGATGGCTAAGCAGTTAGAGCATTGGCTGCTCTTGCAGCAGACTGGGTTCAATTCCCAGCACCCACATGGTGGCTAACAACCATCCCTAAATGCATTTCCAAGGAAACCCAATGCTCTTCCTCCTTTCTCTGGGCATTGCAAAACATGGGTGCAGTTACATACATGTAAACAATCCACATACATAAAATAAAATTGTAAATAAAGATTAACAAAATGATAAGCCTTTAGCCAAATTAACCCAAATAAAAGATAGAACCCAAATAAACAAACATAGAAATGAAAAGGGAAACATTATAACAGATGCTGAGTAAATTCAGAAAATTATAAGGAAATAGATTAAAAATATTTTCCAATAAATAACAGAACTCTCCCAAATTCAATAAAGCCAGTTTTACTCTAATACCAAAACCAGACAAAAACCCAACAAAGAAAATAAAATTATAGGCCATTCTCTCTGATTAACATATATAGATGCAAAAATTCTCAGTTAAATACTCACAAACTGGATACAAGAAGATGAAGGACCCCTGCTCCAAGGTTTTATGCACCCTTAAAATCTGTCTTTAGGAACCATGGTACCGCCATCTTAGGAGGCCTCCAAATCATGTGCATTTCAAGCCCTCCCTGCGACCCCCCTTCCCTCTACTGCCTGCTCACTAATCCAGGAACTAGCTAATCACAAAGACCGCTGCATTCTCGGAAATATTTGCTTAACTGATTCTTGAGAAATGTTTTACTAGGTTGCATCCGCCTGTGTGTTGCCGGCCTGCGTGCCGAGATAAAATTCTTTTACTATTACACAACCCTTCCCCCATTTCCCCATACCTTGGGATCTATGCTTTTAAAAGTTCCCTATCCCAGTCCCTGGGGGTCGATCTCCTCTGCCCCTACGTGGGTTACTCCCGAATAAACCTCGTGTAGTTGCAGCAAGAATGGTCTTTGGCTGATTTTGTTGGGTGTCATACCATCCCGAGACTTGAGTGGGAGTCGCCCCAGGAATTGGGGGTCTTTCATTTGGGGACTCGTCTGGGATCAAAGACCCCCCCCCAAATCGCCAGACCCCCCTTGGAGGTAAGGTTCTGTATGGTTCTTTTCCTGCCTGTTTGTCTACCGTGTCTGTCTGACTCTCGGGGGCGCCAAATCTGTTATTTTTGGCATACAGTCCTTCCACGCTCATGAGAGCAATGAACTCCTCATCCTGGAGAGGAGGGGAGCATTACCGACAGACGTGTCAGGAAGGTAACTGACTGTATCACCCTGGGAGACATCCCAGGAGGTCTGAGGGAGGCCCAAGGACGCTCGAAGCCCTCCTGTCTGGGTGCCGACATGAACGTTGAGGCTCCCATAGAATCGGGAGTTGTCACGCCCTTTCGGCCATCTGAGTCTGTTTCTTGGTGTTGGAGGACTCACAAGAGATGGGTCCTAGTTTCTGTTTCTATTATATCTTTGAGTGTTTTATTTGTGTTCTGTGT
This sequence comes from Rhizomys pruinosus, assembly GCA_009823505.1. NCBI lineage: Eukaryota > Metazoa > Chordata > Mammalia > Rodentia > Spalacidae > Rhizomys > Rhizomys pruinosus. The sequence goes on along the minus strand of VZQC01015217.1, from coordinate 821,654 downwards.
GACCTTGACGATGGGACAGACTGTCAGTACTCCACTTGGCCAGACACTAGATCATTGGACTGAGGTAAAGAAACGAGCCAAAAATTTGTCTGTTGAGGTAAAAAGGGGACCTTGGAGGACTTATTGCTCATCCAAGTGGCCGTCCTACAGAGTAGGCTGGCCCCCTGAAGGTACACTTAATCTA
>VZQC01015217.1:803540-814854 GCA_009823505.1 Rhizomys pruinosus | reverse complement strand
GGGGGGGGGGGACAGAGAGAAAGCTATGGTGGCTGGGGTCCACCCATTTATACCCATAGGGTGGGGCCTCAGGTACAGGGGAAGGGGTCAGGAGATTGACAGCTTCTGGAGGAAGTGGGCACCTGTGTGCCCCTTGGGATTCTGGGAAGCATGGACCTAAGGAGCACCATATAACTATTTCAGAAACAAACAAAAACAATACCAATCTTAAAAGAAAAGTATTTAATTTATATGTGAACTCACTATGAGGTCACTCGCAGTAAAGCACTTTACAGTTAATTCTCTCAGAAGTTACCATTGGTAAACCCAAGACATTTCCCAGTGGCTCTGAGTTATTAGTGACAGGAATTTAAACCTAGTCAGTCTGGCTCCAATATCTGAGCTATAGGAGGTTTATAGCACAATTACTTGTAAAAACAAGAGACTGCATACAAACCTATATGATCTTGATTTGGGGACCAGAAAAATAAATCATACTTAGTGTTGAAGGACCCCTGCTCCAAGGTTTTATGCACCCTTAAAATCTGTCTTTAGGAACCATGGTACCGCCATCCCATAAGGCCTCCAATTCACATACGCTATAAGGTTTCCCTCCCCGCTTCCTCATACCTTGTGCTGTTCAACTGAGTCATGCTTACCTGTGTGTCAAGATAAGGTTTCCCTCCCCATTTCCTCATACCTTGGGGTGCTCAACCGAGTCACGCCCGCCTGTGTGTCGCTGGCCTGCGTGCCGAGATGATTTTTTTACTATTACACAACCCTTCCTCCATTTCCCCATACCTTGGGATCTCTGCTTTTAAAAGTTCCCTATCCCAGTCCCTGGGGGTCGACCTCCTCTGCCCTGCGTGAGTTATGAGCTCGGCCCCAGTGCACTGGTTCACTCCCGAATAAACCTCGTGTAGTTGCAGCAAGGACGGTCTCTGGCTGATTTTGTTGGCTGACATACCATCCCGAGACTTGAGTGGGAGTCACCCCAGGAATTGGGGGTCTTTCAGTGTCAATACAACTATACAAGGGGGTTCTACAGAGCTTTAAAAGGAGCCTGGCGTGGTGGTGCACACCTTTAATCCCCGCACCTGGGAGGCAGAGGCAGGCAGATCTCTGTGAGTCCAGGGAGACCCTGTCTTGAAAAGACAAAAAAAAAAAAAAAGAGAGAAAGAGAGAGAGAAACATGTACATGTACTGGTAGCACAGGTCCTCAAGATATCAACAGTGCCGAACATTGGGGCTCCNAATAAACCTCATGTAATTGCAGCGAGAATGGTCTTGGCTGATTTTTTGGGAGTCCTTCTATCCCGAGATTTGAGTGAGAGTCACTCCAGTTTCTGGGGGTCTTTCAACTCCAGTTCCAGGGGAATCCGACGCCCTCTTCTGACCTCCACGACATTACACGACAGGGGTGCACAAACCTACATTCATACACATACAAAAATTAAAAAAATAAATAAATAAAAGGCCCGGTGTGGTGGTGCACGCCTTTAATCCTAGCACTTGGGAGGCAGATGCAGGCAGATCTTTGTGAGTTCAAGGCCAGCCTGGTCTACATAATGAGTTCTAGGACAGCCAGAGCCACAGGGAGACCCTGTCTCAAAAAGACCAAAAATAAATAAATAAATAATAAAAAATAAATTAAAAAATAAAGGCAGAATGAATTCTTTCTGGATAGTTACAAAAACACATCTCTCAAGTAATAAAAATTTAAATTGATACAGTATGGATGTTGCAAGGCATGAAAACAGTGTCAACCGAACTGTACACTGTACATCAGAGCTCTTGGGAGATGGGTACATGGCGGTGTTACAGCAGAGAAGCACAAAGTGCTAGGGAGTGGTGTGCGCTGGTTTGTATTAGGTTATAAGAAGGCCTCGAACCCCCAGTCCCCAGATTAAAAGGCAAGAGGCTTAAGTCACTCCAGGAACATGTTTTACTTCCATGTGGGACTGCCAGGACCGGCTGCCTGTAGACACGTGGTGGCAGAGAGGAGCAGCATGGCAAAAGGTAAAAGATGGCGCCTGGGGCCCGCCCACTTATAGCCATGGGGCGGGGCCTCAGGTACAGAGGAAGCCGGCAGAAGATTGACAGCCTCTGGAGGAAGTGGGCGCCTGTGTGCCTTGGGATTCTGGGAAGCCCAGACGTAACAGTTTGCAGTGTTAGAAAGTTGTAAACAATGTTATGAAGTGGTATGCAGAGCTATGGAGTTATGGAGTATAGTATATGTGTTATAGAAATGATTTTTTTTTTCTTTTTGGTCTTTTTGGGACAGGGTCTCCCTTTAGTCCCAGCTGACCTGGAGCTCACTATGTAGACCAGGCTGGCCTTGAACTCACAGAGAGCCACCATGCCCGGCCTGAAATGGCTTTAAAAATTTTTATATAGGCCGGGCGTGGTGGCGCACGCCTTTAATCCTAGCACTTGGGAGGCAGAGGCAGGCGGATCTCTGTGAGTTCAAGGCCAGCCTGGTCTACAGAGTGAGTTCCAGGCCATCTGAGACTAAAGGGAGACCCCGTCTCAAAAATACCATAAAAAAATTATACATATATATTCCAGGAGGGCTCGATGAAAAAATATATATATAATTTTTATTTTTTGGTTTTTTTGAGACAGGGTCTCCCTGTAGCTCTGGCTGTCCTGGAACTTGCTATGTAGACCAGGTTGGCCTTGAACTCACAGAGATCTGCCTGCCTCTGCCTCCCAAGTGCTGGGATCAAAGGTGTGCGCCACCACGCCTGACAAATTTATTATTTTTTATTTTATGTGTATGAGTGTATTGCCTACATGTATGTAAGTATACCTGACTTGTGAAATGCGTGATGAGGTCAGAAGAGGGTGCTGGATCCCCTGGAACTGGAGTTACAGATGGTCATTAGTCTCCATGTTGGTGCTGGGAATCAAACCTGGGTCCTCTGCAACAGCAGCCTGGGCTCTTAACTGATGAGTCATCTCTCCAGCCCCAGGCTTCTTTTCTTAAATCTCACAAATTGACCTCCATTAGCTTTAAGTGTGCTTACTTTCCTTTTCTGAGACAGAGCCTCATTCTGTAGACCAGGCTGGCCTTGACCTCTTGTTGCCTCACGCTCCTGCGGTCTGGGGTTTCAGGTGTGAGCCAGTACAACTAGCATTTTAAACTTCTCTTCTACAGAGTTCATAGTACTGAAGAGAACTGGGATTTTGTTCTGGGTTGGGTTAAGGTTTAAGAGAGTATTTTAGCTGGTTTGATCTTGTATCCAGACCACAAAACTTTCTCCTTATCAGCAACAAGGCTGTTTGGCTTGCCTTATCATTCATGTGTTCACTGGTTTATGACTTGGTTAACTGGTGTAAAAGCCCTAGATCTCCTTCTATTGTTTACAGCATTCCTCATTCACCAGGCTTACTAGTTTTTGTTTGTTTGGTTTCTTTGAGACAGGGCCTTGCTGTATACTCCAGGCTGATCTTGGACTATGTTGTTTAAGAAATGGGTCTAACAGAGTGTGTTCCAGGCCAGCTGAGGCTACAGGGAGACCTTGTCTCAAAAAAAAAAAAGAAAAAAAAAAAAGAAAGAAAAAAGAAAGTGGGGCTTAGGCAGGGCCTGGTAGATGCAAGCCCGTTTTGTAATTAACCAGCACGTGGGAGGCAGAGGCAAAGGGACTCGGATTCAAGGACATCCCAGGTCTACAGAATGAGGAAGAGAGAGTTACAGGGAACGCCGGGGCTACAGGGAGACCCTGGGTCGAACACACACACCAAACGCGGCACACACAAACACAACACACACCAGCAAGAACACAGGAGAAAAAGAGATGGGGTCGGGCCGGCTAAGCACAACAGCTATTACTATTTTAATCAGAGCAGGTGTAACTACCCTGAGAAGACCCTCAATAAGGTTAGAGCAACGGGAGAATCATGCGACCCTCACCTAAGATTCTGGCTACTTCTACTTCCTACAGTCCTCTTCCAGCTTTATGTAATTCTGCCCCAGCCACACGTGGTCTCAAGGCAAGGAGGGGTGACTAGAAGCCAGAGGAGAGCTCCAGCCAGTGCAGCGCATCACCGAGTCATCATCCATGCTGGGTGAGAGTTTTTGAAGATGCTACTGTTATTCACCGCCAAACAAAGGTTAAAAAAAAGATTTATTTATTTATTTATTTTTTATTTATTTAATGTGTGAGTTGGCAGCGAGTTTTCATGGTAAGGTTGAAGTGCCACCTTGTCGGGCAATGCGGTGAGATGGGTTCGAGAAGAGGGTTTTGGATTCCCCGGGAACTGTAGAAGTTAAAGAGAGTTCTTTAGGCAAGCCATGTGGTGTTGGGAATTGAACCAGACTGGTCCTCCAGAGCAGTTGGCGCTCAGCCAGGTGGTAGGTCATCTCTCCAGCCCCTCACCATACTTTTTTTTTTTTTGGTCTTGTTTCCAGAGACAGGGTCTTCATGTATCCCAGCTGTCCTGGAACTCTCTCTGATAAACCCAGCTGGCCTTGAACTCGAAAGATCCACCTGGCTCTGCCTCGCGAGTGCTAGAATTAAATGTCCTCCTCCTCCTCCACCCACCCCCCCCAAAAAAAAATTTTTTTATTTGGTTTTTTTTTTTTTTTTTTTTTTTTGTTTGGTCTTTTTCGATACAGGTTGGTCTCCCGTAAGCCCCAGCTGTCCGGGAACTCACTCGGTAGACCCAGGCTGGCCTATGAACTCACAAAGATCCGCTGAACTCTGCCTCCCAGTGCTAGGATTAAAGCGTTGTGCCACCATGCCCGGCAAAATTTTTTAAATTTTAGTACAGGGTCTCCTGTAGCCCCAGCTGGTTTTGAATTCACTATGTAGACCAGGTTGGTCTCAATCTCACAGAGATATGACTGCCTCTGCCTCCCAAGTGCTAGGTTTAAAGGCATGTGTCACTATGCCCAGTGACAAAGTAACAGTTTTATAGGAACCAGATTTGTCCCCTTGGGAAATGACAGTGATGATTAACAATGATGGGCCAGTGATGGGCAGGAGCACGCCCTGATCAGGAGTGCTCCCTGATCAGGAGTGCTCCATGATCAGGAGTGCTCCATGAGTAAGTACTTCTTGCCCTCTGTTTAAGTCTAAACCTCATCCAACACCCTGAAGATAGACTTAGGTTAGGGTTAGGATGGTTGCATCTTGCTTGTTGGAACTGCTTCATGTTTGGACTAAAAAAGGCCACTTAAAAAGGCAGGAGAACGGCTTAAGATTACAAGCTGCTGCCCTTGCAGAGGACCTGAGTTTGTTCCTAGCACCCATATAGGGGTTAACAACTCTAACTCTAGTTCCAGGGATCTGATGCTCTCTTCTGGCCTCCAAGGGCATGGCATGACACAAGGTGCACTTACATACATGCAGTCAAAACATACACATGGAATAATAATAATAAAAAACTCCAGTTAAAATAATTCCAGTTAAAAGAACAGGCATTGACTGAGTTTGCTTTCTCCTATGATTACTGTATGAAGCTTAATATATGTGCCACAAAGAGATGATATACACAGGTCATCACAAATGATGCTGGCAGACTCCCTTGAAACAGGCTGTCACATTCCTTCAATTTTTAAACAAACAAAACCTAAACAAAAGGTCGTCTTTGAGATGCAATAGAAGCTAAAGTGTAGCAAAGTGGGATATGTTTGGCTCACCTTCTAGACTGTTCTGTTTTGCCTGGTGGTTCTTGTCAGATCTGCTCTGTGAGGCAACTTCTTCAATCAGCTTATCTGGAGTTTCCAAAAACCCTTCAGCCACCTTCACATCAGCACTAATAGACTTGCCCCTTACTCTCAGAGTACATCAAGAACAGTGATGGTTTATTTTCTTTCTTTTCTTTTCTTTTTTTTTTTTGTGATGGTTTATTTTCACAAAGGGACTTATGTAGCCCAGGCTAGTCTGGAGTTCTGTGTCCTTCTGTGTCAGCCTCCTGAGTACTGGGATCACCAAGGCCTGGGCTGCCACACCTGGCCAGACTTTTGCTTTTTAATTTATTTTTTATTACTTTTTTGCATGTCACAGACTTTAGCTTTGGCTGTGATGGTCTTGTCCAGAGGGATCCATTTCTGTGTCTGGTCCATAATCAAGTCTCTAGACATTTCTCAGTATCTAACATGAACCCTTTTTGTTCTCTAATACTTTTATTCTTGTTCTTCAGGATCCTTGGGATGAATGAGCGAGGGCTGATGAGTAGGAGGCAGGTTGGGTGGGCTGGGAGTGTGGGGGTGGACTATGCCTGCTGCCAAGCAACAATGACTGAGGTTCCACCTTTGTAACCCTTAGTCACTTGTACTTTCATTTCCAAGTCAGTCACTGATGATGCTAGTGTTGGATCTTGTTTGCTTAAGGCCATGATGACAAAAGAAAATGAGATTAAATCAAGCAGGAGAAATGATGCAGTAGAAGTCTGAAGAAAACAGTATCCCTGAAGTTGCTACCATCACACTCTGGATTGTTTGGTGCTAAATTTTATTGATTTTTGTTGTTGTTGTTGTTGTTGTTATTTTTGAGACAGAGTGACTTTTTTTTTTTTTTTGTCTTTTTGAGACAAAGTCACCCTGTAACCCCAACTGGCCTGGAATTTGCTATGTAGACCAAGCTAGCTTTGATCTCATAGAGATCCGCCTGCCTCTGTTTCCTGAGTGCCTGGAATAAAGCCATGTGTCTTGGGGTGACTTATTTATTTATTTATTTATTTATTTATTTATTTATTTATTTATTTTTGGTCTTTTCCAGACAGGGTCTCCCTGTAGCCCCAGCTATCCTGGAACTCACTCTGTAGACCAGGCTGGTCTTGAACTCACAAAGATCCACCTGCCTCTGTCTCCCAAGTGCTAGGATTAAAGGCGTGCGCCACCACGCCTGGCTATTTTTATTTTTTTGAGGAAGGTTAGCTTTATCCCAGAATTCACTGTGCAGCTCAGGGTAGACTTGCATTCCCTACGATCTTGTCTCAGACACTCAATTGCTGGAATTTTAGGCATAGGCCACCATGACCAGCAAGGACTTCTATTTTCATAAGCAAAATGAATAATAAAGATAAATTACATGAACTAGTCACATAGTTATTATCATTATCAAGTATTCAAACTCAGGTCTTTTTTTTTTTTTGAGACAGGGTCTTCCTGTATCCCAAGCTGTCCTGGAACTCACTCTGTAGACCAGGCTGGCCTTGAACTTACAGAAATCCACCTGCCTCTGCCTCCCAAGTGCTAAGATTAAAGGCATGTGCCACCACGCCCTACCTGAGACAGTTCTTAGCCACCATGTGGGTGCTGGGAATCGAACCCGGGTCCTCTGCAAGGGCAGTCGGTGCTCTTAACCACTGAGCTATCTCTCCAGCCCTCTTATTATCAGTATTATGTGTGCATTTGTCAGGAGCAGCGGCACAGTAGACTTATTAGCCATAATACTGCTAACATACACTAACACACAGGTTGTAGTGTAATAGGATGTCCTGTCAGGAGGAATTTTTAGCTTCCTTATAATCTCATGGGAAGCTGGGTATGGTGTCTCATTTTTGTAATCTTGGTACTTGGGAGGCTGTCAGGAGTATTACTATGAGTTTGAGGCCAGCTTGGGCTAAAGAGTGAGATACTGTTTCAAGAAAAAAATTTCTCCTTGGGCCAAAACATTGTATGCCTCGATATTTTATATTATTTGCTACTCCTCATTATTTTATATTATTTACTACTCCATTCCATATAATGGATGCCCAAAAGATGCCGATAATATTAATTTGAAATATTAAACATTTTTTTAATTTTTATTTATTTATTTAATTAATTAATTAATTTATTTTTGGTCTTTTTGAGACAGGGTTTCCCTGTAGCCCCAGCTGGCCTGGAACTCACTCTGTAGACCAGGTTGGCCTCGAACCCACAAAGATCCGCTTGCCTCTGCCTCCCGAATGCTAGATTAAAGGCTTGCGACATCATGCCCAGCTGAAAACATCCATTTAATGGTCTAATATGCATCATCTAGTGTGGTGTTACTCCAACACATGTGGAGGTGGACACACGAACCTCATCCACTGGATGACAGGGAAAAGGGAAGACACAAGACAGGTGCCAGCAGCTGTCCTAAACCTTGGGGCCAAAGGCTGATAACCTTTCCACTGCCCACCTGTCTCATCTAACATCTACACCAGGCAATGCCCTATCAGCACTCATAGGATGGCTGTCACAGCTGACACCTGTCTGGAGGACAGGGATTCAGTGATTACTTGTTTTTCACCAAGGCTGGTGGATAATTCCCTCTTCATCTACTTGACTACCAAACAAAATGATTCTTTCAATAATCTGAGAGTTAAATTTTAGGTATGGGGTGGTGGGGAAGGTCTCTTATGTAGGTCAGGCTAACCTCAAATTCCTGTAGCCTAGACTGGATCCTCCTATCACTACCTTCCAAATACTGGGATTACAGAGGAGAAGCACCACACTCAGTTTAGCTTTGCATTTGTGATGTTTCTTTCTCTCTTCCTCTGTCAATCCATTCTGGGTCACTTATTTTTCATAATGAGGCATAGCACAAAGCAGTGCACATAGTAGTTTAAAAACAGAATAGCAAAAAAAAAAAAAAACAAAACAAAAACAAAAAAACAGAATAGCCAGGCATGGTGGCACATGCCTTTAATCCTAGCACTTGGGAGGCAGAGGCAGGCGGATCTCTGTGAGATCAAGGCTAGCCTGGGCTACATAGTGAGGCAAGCTGGGGCTACAGGGAGACCCTGTCACAAACAAACAACAAACAACAACTCCCCCAAAACAAAAACAAAAACTAAACCAAAATAAAAAAACAAAAACCCAAAATATAAAGAATCAGAATAAAGGAATATCCAGACTAAGATCATGGGTAACTGGGTAAAGGGTGTGTATGAGAGAGGTGTTGCCTGGGAAGACTTTTCTGCAAAGAGCTGTGAAACTTTCAAGCAGGCTATGGCCACTCAGAATAAGGTCGTGAGAATTAGATTAGAAATCTGCTCTGATTTGCTTTGTCAAAAGGGAAAATTCCCCTTTCCTTTACTTTTTTTTCTGCAAAGAATTGTGTTTTTCTGATACATTGGCATATTTAGTTATTGAGCTAGGATCATTAGAGGTGTAGAAATATAAATGAGATAAAATCTTCATGGAATCAGTTAGTTTGGGGGGCTCTACGGAATGCAGGTGTTGGATACGGTGACTCATTCCTGTTCTGATGTTTGGGATCTGCGAAGGTACAGAAGATGTATAAAGTGAATGAGTGGGCTGCTGATATGATCTGTGGCTTTTGTTCCATAAAGAAAAACAAATCACTTTAAAGGCTATTGTTTTGACATCCAGAACAATAGTAGCAGTATTGACTGGTAGTAAAGTTGTTATTATATTAAAGATAAGGATAAACAATCCTGGACTGACAGATCACAACTTTGAAAGCAAACATTTTAATGAAGAGATGAGTAAAATGTGATTTTGTTTTTAGTTTTTGAAATAGGATCTTAACAGAGCCCAGACTGGTTTGGAATTTACTATGATAGGGAGGATGACCTTGAACCTTGGATCCTCCTGCCTTCCCTTTCATGTATAAGAAACATATACATACAAAGCTCACGTAACCTTGAACAAGGGGCCAAGATTAATTAATCTTTTATTTTTTTATGTGTATGAGTGTACTGTCTGCATGTAGGTTGGTGCACACCTGTCATGCAATGCCGCGGAGGTCAGAAGAGGGTGTCGGATTCCCCTGGAACTGGAGTTAAAGATGGTTCCATGTGGGTGCTGGGAATTGAACCCGGGTCCTCTGCAAGAGCAGTTGGTGCTCTTAACTGCTGAGCCATCTCTCCAGCCCCACATTAATTAATCTTTTAACTGGCATTAAGGAAGCTCTCTCATGCCACAGGAGGGCAGAAACTTAAAAGGTCATAAATGGCCAAACCTTGGAGATTAGGAGTCTGCAGAATGTGGGTCCATCTGACCATTGCGGAAGAGGAGGCAGAAAGATTATAAGAGCCAGGGAGGTGATGCATGAACATATGGAAATGGAATCCTACAAGCTCATGGGACCCTGCTCATGTGAACCTACAGCAATGGTGTCAGCATGCGCAAGAACCATGCTAGCTCAACCAGACAAAAACCCAGCATGGAACTGGGGAAATGGGCAGCAGAACCCAATCTTAGCTGAAGAAATATTGGCAGCTGACTACTGTGGGTAGGAAGAACTGGTCTTCTTGAAGTGAGAGACTCTGGATAGGCTGACTAGAGCTCAGTGGATGAACTTGCACTGAGGACTGGCTGGGGAGGTTAATTTGGCACAGTAGGCTTTAACACGTGACAGAATGTATGATTTCTGGTGGGGGTGGGGATTGGATCTGTGGGAGAGTGCCAATGGGAGACGGGGTGTAAAACCTTTATGCAGAAAAGATCACATGTGGCTGGAGAGATGGCTCAGCCATTAAGAGCACCCGACTGCTCTTGCAGAGAACCCGGGTTTGATTCCCAGCACCCACATGGGGGCTAAGAACTGTCCTTAACTCCAGTTCCAGGGGAATCTGACGCCCTCTTCTGACCTCCGCAGCATTGCATGACAGGGGTGCACCAACCTACATGCAGACAGTACATTCACACACACACACAAGAAACACATACACAGTTGTTTGCTGTGAACACTGATTTACCATGCCTCATTAGTTAAGATGTGCTGTTTTCATTTTTATTCAATCACAATATTTTCTGCTGTCTCTTATGATTTCTTCCTTGACTGCTGGGTTATTTAGAGCTACATGTTTATTTTTCTAAATATTTGTAGATTTCTCATTCCTCCTCCTCCTCCTCCTCCTCCTCCTCCTCCTCCTCTTCCTCCTCCTCCTCCTATTCTTTTTGCTCAAAGAACATTTTGAATGGTATTGTTATGGGTGGTTGGGGCCCAGGGTGGTTGTTTCTAGATTCTTGGCTTCTTACCCAAAGAACTAAAAACAAAGGCTCCCACAGATTTGCAAAAGAAGCAAGGTAACTTTACTCTGAACAAAGTGATGGTACAGAAAGTAGGAGGATACAGTCAAGGTTGATGGCAGGCACATGGGTGAGGGTGCGCTTGTTGTTCAGGCTCTTCTATGGAGTTCAGGAGAAGGAAGAGTTGATTACTGAGGAGTGTAGTGTGGACAATTCTCTATTTTGATTGATAGATTAGGTTATTCATGTCTCTCTCTCTCTTTTTTTTTTTTTTTTTTTTTTTTTTTTTTTTTGGTCGGGATAAGAAAAGGTCTGCCCATAGCCCCCGCGGGCCTGGAACTTGCTAAATAGACAGGGGTGGCCTTAAACCGACAGAGGTCCATCTGCCCCTGCCCCCCAAGCCCCTGGATTAAAGGA
>VZQC01015217.1:745314-802383 GCA_009823505.1 Rhizomys pruinosus | reverse complement strand
ACGTGGGAGGCAGAGGCAGGCAGATCTTTGTGAGTTCAAGGCCAGCCTGGTCTACAGAGTGAGTTCCAGGACAGCTGGGGCTACAGGGAGACCCTGTCTCGAAAAGACAAAAAAAAAATAAATAAATAAAATAAATAAATAAATTAATTAATTAAAAAATATTAAAAACAAAGAAAACTGAGGCAGAGGCAGATGGATCTTTGTGAGTTCAAGGCCAGCCTGGTCTACAGAGTGAGTTAGAACAGCCAGAGCTACAGGGAGACCCTGTCTCAAAAAGACACACACACACACAAAATAATAAATTAATTAAAAAAGAAAACCAGAAAATAAAAAATAAAAAAAGAAAAAAGAAAACCAGGCCAGCTTGGTGGTACACACCTTTAATCCCAGCACTTGGGAGGCAGAGGTGTGCTTGTGTTGAAATCAGAAACATCAGTTGTAAAAGACAAAATTTATTTTAAAAAATCAATTTTTATATTTTCTGGTATAAAAACTTGTAAATTGAGGGGCTCAGTGGTTAAGTTTCAGTTCCTAGCATCCACAGAATGGCTAAGAACTATCTGAAACTTCAGTTCCAGGGATTCTTTCATTTTTTTTCGAGACAGGGTCTCCCCATAGCTCCAGCTGGCCTGAAACTCACTCTGTAGATCAGGCTGGCCTTGAACTCACAGAGATCCACCTGCCTCTGCCTCCTGAGTGCTAGGATTAAAGGCATGTGCCACCACACCTGGCTAAGATGGTTCTTAGTCACCCTGTGGGTGCTGGGAGTGGAACCCTGGTCCTCTGCAAGAGCAGTTAGCACTCTTAACCACTGAGCCATCTCTCCAGCCCCAGTTCTAGGGATTCTGATGCCCTCTTCTGGTCTATGCAGACATCGCATGCACATGGTGCACTTACATACATGCAGGTAAAACGCTCCTATACATCAACTAAAAGGAACAAACATGTAATTTGAGTTTTATCATTCTCTCTCCCTACTTCCCTTTCTTCCCTCTCTTTTTGCCTCTCTGCTAGTGACTGAATTTGGAGCCTTGCCTATACTAGGTGAGCACTCTACCCTGAGCTACAGACATCCCTGTAATGCATCTTTTACAACTCTTTTTCTTTTTCTTCAGTGCTGAGGATTGCTCCTAGAGTCCTACAGATGCTAGACAAATGCTCTTTCACTGAGCTACATTGCTGGCACTCCTATAATTCTTAAGATTAGATCATCTCATTAAAAGTAATGTTGTGCTACAAGATGGAACTGCATCTGTCATAAAATAGGAAAGGATTCCACTGAAGGGGAAATTATGGTGGTAAATAGCTGAAAGATTTTAATAAGAGTAACAAATGAGCCACCTTCACATATTTGACATTTTGACCTTTGATAGTTTCAACAAATACCTTGAGATGAGTATTATATATCATCTGCAATAGCTAGTCTGTGTTCAAGTATCCCCGAAAAATGATGCATTTGTATAAACCTGAACCTTCTTTTTTAATTATCCAGACCTGAGTTCCTTCCAAACTCTTACATGTGCAAGCTGTTTTAAAAGAAAAAGGTAATCCAACAGTTGTCAGCTCTCTAGCCTAGTGTGATGCCTGTGATTGCGTTAAAAAAAAAAAAGAAAAAGGTAAATCCTCTTGTAATCCTATGCCTTTGAAAGGTTATAAGGGGGGCTGGAGAGATAGCCTAGTGGTTAAGAGCACCGACGCTCTTGCAGAGGACCCAGGTTCGATCCCCAGCACCCACATGGCGGCTAAGAACCATCTGTAACTCCAAGTCCAGGAGAACTCCAGTTCCAGGGGAATCCGAGACCCTCTTCTGACCTCTGCAGCATTGCACGACACGGGTGCACAGACCTGCATGCAGACAGTACATTCATACACATATAAAAAAAATAATAAAAAAAAAAGAAAGGTTATAAGGGGTTCACTGCTTTAAGGTAGGGAATTTTTTCAAAGCAAATAAATGAAAATCTTGGGGGTAAATATATTATTTTCTTGCTACAAGTTGGTGCAGAGTTTTGTAATATTTTTTCATTCTCAATATGAATAACCTATAGATTCTAGAAAAAAAATGGATATTTTTCTCTGCTTCTCTTCTCAAACAAAAATGAATTTAAAAGATCTTAGCATTAATGTCACATGATAGTGATAGTTGTAAATTTATCATTGTTATTGTTGTTATTTGTGCTGCTCAGCATCTAACCCAAGGTCTTCTCACACATTTTATGTGAATACTCTACCACTGAGCTGCACCTTCCATTCTTCTACATTGTTTTTGTTTTTTGCTTTTTTTTTTGGTCTTTTCGAGGCAGGGTCTCTCTGTATTCCCAGCTGTCCTGGAACTCGCTCTGTAGACCAGGCTGGCCTTGAACTCACAAAGATCTGCCTGCCTCTGCCTCCCAAGTGCTAGGATTAAAGGCTTTCGCCACCACGCCCAGCCTATTTTTTATTTTATGTGATGAATGTATTGTATGTATGTATGTAAATGCACCTGTCTCGTGCAAGACCCACAGAGGTTAGAAGAGGGCATCGAATCCCATGGAACTGGAGCTATGGATGGGTGTTAGCCACTATGTGGGTGCTGGGAATCGAACCTGGGTTCTGTGCAAGAGTACCCAGTGTTCTTAACTTTTGAGCTGTTTTTCCTCAAGCTCCATAGGATTGTTTTGTTTTGTTTGAGACAGGGTCTCCTTGTAGCCCCAGCTGTCCTGGAACTTGCTATGTGGACCAGGCTGGCCTTGAACTCACAGAGTTCCACCTGCTGGGATTAAAGCTATGCACCACCACACCTGGCCTCCATAGGATTCTTGAGATAAAGTACATGAATATTTTCATGGCTCAGTAGACTGTCATTTTTTTGTGTGTGTGTACATTGATGCTGTCATTATAGTCATTATTGCTAATCTTAATAATCACATTCTGTTGTGCAGGGATTGAACACAGGGTCTCTTGTATGCCACGTATAATGAGTTCACACTCACCTACATCCACATTCCCTTCAATGTCCTTGAAGTGTTTTTCTTTTTCTTTTAATTAAAAAACATTTTTTTTAAATTTTGAGAGAGGGTCTCCTTGTAGCCCCAGCTGTCCTGGAACTCACTATGTAGACCAGGTTGGCCTTGAACTCACAGAGATCCACTTGCCTCTCCTCTCAAGTGCTGGGATTAAAGATGTGTACCACGATGCTGTGTGCCATCATGCCTGGCTCGAGGAGTTTTTTTTTTATTTGTTTTATTAGAAAGATTTCTCCAGAATCCTACTGTAGCAGGGATAATCACCATTAATTATCATTAATTAATTTGCTAGTTTTTGAGATAGGGTCTCATGAGTATCTTTACTTAGCACTGGGACTGTACCTGGACCACAGATTATTGATTACTTTCAATTGTCTTTTGTAAACAAATCGGATAGTAAGACCATTTGAAACCATCTGGTAACCCTCACCTTTGCTTTTTCTTTTGTTTGTTTTGCTTTTGCTAAGGAGTCATGGGGAAATTGAACTAAAAATATCAACCTTTTAGCTAAGATCAGGTATAGCTGCAATATTTCCAAAATTTAAAATAAATAAAATTACTATTCATTTAGTTCACTTTCTATCCTTAAGGTTACTAGTATGAAAGACCCCCAGAAACTGGAGTGGCTCTCACTCAAATCTTGGGATAGAAGACTCCCAAAAAATCAGCCAAGACCATNAGAAAATAAATAAATTAATTAATTAAAAAAAAAAAGAAAAACTAAATAGGGCTGGAGAGATGGCCTAGTGGTTAAGAGCACTGACTGCTCTTGCAGAGGACCCAGGTTCGATCCCCAGCAGCACCCACATGGTGCCTGAGAAACATCTTTAACTCCAGTTCCAGGGGAGTCTCACATCCTCTTCTGACCTCTGAGGCATTGCACGACATGGGTGCACAGACCTACATGCAGACAGTACATTCACACACATACAAAAATAAATAAAATTAAAAAAAAGATTGGTGCTATAAAACTTGAATTTGAAAAACACCCATTAAACGGAATGTTAAAGAAAACTTAGAGCAGGTCATTAGTTTGGACTAAGCTCCTCTACTAAGGCCCAAATCAAAAATGGAATGACTCATGCTAAAGTTCCATAACACCAAGGTAAAACCAAGTTGTTTATATGACTATCCCAGAAATCAGGAGAGAGTGATAATAGACAAATCCCCAAACAGTTCAGTTCTAGGCAGACTGAGACATCTCTGCTTTAACACTTAGGTAGAAAGTGACTTAGAAACAGATCACTTTTGATTTTGTTTCTAGCTTCTTCAGCACTTCTTTATGAAACCAACTTTATCAGCCCAGCTCATTGGAATACTCACTCAGGTTTATGGAGTGTTGTGTTATTGGATTCTGGAATTGCAGAGAAAGCCAGTTAGGATCTTTAAGTAGGTTACAGTTGGTCTGTTGATAGAAGCAAAATGTTGATGATCACATTTAGATTGAAGGAAGACATTCTAGGTGTTGGGACAATGGGAAGTTTGGAGCAGTAAGATGCTCAGAGTCAGGGAGGCTGGCACATGACCCAAGCAAGAGATCATGAGAGGCCCATCTAGGGCGGCAGGATGAGGAAGGGAAGGTGGGAATAAAGGTTAGGACTGAGTAGCCTTGGCGACTCATTGGCTGAGAATCTGGTAGCAGAGTTTGGGCAGAGGCTGTAGGATGGAGAGAAAGATGTTTCTTACTTGTTAAATTCCAGAAAAGTTAGAGTGAGCCGTGCGTGGTGGTGCATGCCTTTAATCCTAGCACTTGGGAGGCAGAGGCAGGCAGATCTTTGTGAGTTCAAGGCCAGCATGGTCTACAGAGCAAGTTCCAGGCCAGCTGGAGCTACATGGAGACCCTGTCTCGAAAAGACCAAAAAAAAAAAAAAAAAGTTCTTTTCACTCTTTTTTTTTTTTTTTAATTTGGTCTTTTTCAGACAGGATCTCCTTGTAACCCCAGCTGGACTTGAACTTGCTATGTAGACAAGTCTACCCTTGAACTTAAAGAGATCTGCCTGCCTCTGCCTCCTGAGTGCTGGGATTAAAGATGTATGCCACCATGCCCAGCTAAAGATGTGTGCAATGCCCACAGATATGAGAAGAGGGCCTTGGATCCCCTGGGACTCGAGTTAGGGTCAGTTGTTAGCCACCATGGAGGTGCTGGGAATCCAACCCAGGTCCTCTGTAAGAGTACTCTTAACTGCTGAGCCATCTTTCCAGACCTCAGGAAAGTCTGTCTTAAAAAAAAAAAAAAGAACAAAAAAAGTAGTAATGAAGTTTAATCTCTAGTCTCACCTATCCTCACCAGAGAGGTTGAAAATTTAATCTTTTGGGAGAATGGATAGATGGTTCACCAGTTAAGAGCACTGGCTACTCTTACAGAGGACCTGGGTTCAGTTCCCAGCAGCACCACATGTGTAGGAAGCTTTCTTTTTAACGAGCAGATACCACGCAGCCCTGCTAAGGGAAGGGGAACACAGTACCTGCCTGCGGCCACTGTAGGGAACTGACCTCTGATGCAGAGATCACTTGGCTACTTCCGTAGCCCGGCCTGAGAGGTCCCTCCAACTCAGGCCCTTAGCCTGGGACAATGAGACACATTTCCCACACTTGGCCATGATTTCCCACCTGCCCAGAGACTGCTGACCCCTGGACAGGAATTTCAGGTTGATGGCTGATGGCCTATCTTCAGCCTATGTCCACTCACAACTCACTTCACCACACCAGCTATCCAGGTTGGTGGTCTGCATAGGGACCTCTTTCCAACCCACTGGCCACCCGAACAAAATGCAGGCCTGCTTTGGCCTGTATGGGCGCATTTATTTAATAATTTAATTTAATTTAATAACAGTCAGGAATTCTGTAATGATGGTAATGGAGAACTCGATTTATTACCCTCTATAGCCTGCTTTTTATTTTTATTTTTATTTTTTTGAGACAGGGTTTTCCTGTAGCCCAGCTGTCCTGGAACTCACTCTGTAGACCAGGCTGGCCTTGAACTCACAAAGATATGCCTGCCTCTGCCTTCTAAGTGCTAGGATCAAAGGCGTGCACCACCATGCCCTGCTACAGCCTGTATTTATTTATTTATTTATTTATTTATTTATTTATTCATTTATTCATTTATTTATTTATTTGTATTTTGAGACAGGGTCTCCCTTTTAGTCCCAGCTGGCCTGGAGCTTGCTCTGTAGACCAGGCTGGCCTTGAACTCACAGAGATCTACCTGCCTCTGCCTCCTGAGTGCTGGGATTAAAGGCGTGCGCCACCATGCCTGGCACAGCCTGATATATAAGCCAGATGATGTCAGTTCCCAGAGCCAACCACAGGCCCCCCAATTCCACATCACTGCACACTGTTGCCCCACCCAGCATCACGCACCTAGGCCACGTTGTCTGCTCTTCCTTGGGGCGGGATCAGAGAAATCCCCTGGTTCCCATCCACATGGTGCCCTGAGGGGTGCTAGCTGAGAACTAGCCTCCAGTTCAACCTGGATCTTCTTACACACATGGTGGCTAACAGCCTACCTTAACTCTAGTTCCAGGGGATCTGGCACCCTCTTTGGGACTCTGCAGGAATTAGATGCCACATGTGCACTTACTTGCATACAAAACCCCACATAAAATAAAAATAATGTAAAACATTTTAAAGAATTTAATTGAATTTTTGTGTATTTAATACATAACATCTCAGTCAGTCTTAATTATCTTTATACCCCTTGTCCATCGGCTCCTCCCACAGCCCTACCCCAACCCCCCTGGAGTTCATACATTCTGTCATTTGTGTTAGGGCCTATTGTGTCAAATTGATCTCCCTGGCCATTCCTTAGTGCCAGTTCATCCACTGAGCTCTACTCAATCTGCCCAGAATCCCTCACTCAAAGAAGGGCAGTTCTTCCTCACCCAACAGTAATCAGCTGCCAATATTTCTTCAGCTAAGATTGGGTTCTGCTATACATTTCTGTAGTTCCATGCTGGGTTTTTGTCTGGTTGAGTTTGTATGGGTCTTGTGCATGCTGACACTAGTGCTGTAGGTTCATATGAACAGGGTTCCAGGAGCTTGTTGGATTCTATTTCCATATGGTCTTGTACCACCTCCCTGGCTCTTACAATCCTTTCTACTCTCCTCTTCCACAATGTTCTCTGAGTCCTGGGGGAGTGAAGCTGAATATAGGTAACCTGTCAATGGACCCATACTCTCTAGACCACTAATGTCCTTTTGAGTTCCTGGCCTCCTGTTGTATGAGGGAGCTTCCTTAATGGGAGTTAAGAGGTTAATTAGTGTACCCTTGGCCCCTTATTCTATGTTGCATGAACCTTGGGTATAGAAGTTGAATTGTAGATGTGTTGCTTAGGCTTGAGCAAGTCACAGACACTGTGTGACTAGTTGTGGGACTCTGTACTATTATACAGTTAGTAAGATGTTACCTTTGCCTAAGGATGTGACAAACTTGGGAATTTCTCTAAGATCTATGACCTGTCCAGCTGTGTGTATTTTGCTATATTTACAGTACCACGTGTGAGTTTCCTCACATTGAGTAGGGTTTAAATCCAATTAGTTAGCCCCCAAGATAAAAGTGCCATTACTGCACTGATGTTGTATGCTGTGTTGGATGTTGATGTGGATATTTGGTCTTTTTTTTGTATTTTTTTTTAATTAATTAATTTTTGTATGTGTATGAATGTACTGTCTGCATGTAGGTTTGTGCACCCGTGTCGTGCAATGCTGTGGAAGTCAGAAGAGGGTGTCGGATTCCCCTGGAACTGGAGTTCTCCTGGAATTGGAGTTACAGATGGTTCTCAGCCACCATGTGGGTGCTGGGGATCGAACCCGGGTCCTCCGCAAGAGCAGTCGGCGCTCTTAACCGCTAGGCCATCTCTCCAGCCCTGTGGATATTTGGTCTTAAAGTAGGTATTGTACCATCGATCACTGTTCTCTGACTTCCAGGTCAGTTCCAGCTCCATTGCTCAATCTCGTCTCTGAAGTAAGTCCTGTCTTCAGCAATAGGGTCTCACCTTCAGGTTCTGGGAGGCGATCAAGGGCTGTGGCAATAGCCTGTGTAATTTGGGGAGTCTCTTGAACTACCCTGGCCACCAACTCAAAGGAAGGTTTCTCCTGTCTGGCACTATTTCTTGTCATGTAACCTTCAGCTTTGCACATGGACTCATGTTGAGATACCGTATGTGTAATTTGTCATTATGTTGTTGGATTAATATTCCCTCGGGTTTTTTATCCTAGCTAGGCATTATTTATCTCTCTTCTCTCCCTTCCTATCTAGCCCTCCCTCTATGACTTCTCCATTTAAAGTATCCCCATTTCTCTCTGATAACACCAGTCTTCTCTGGCCCCACTTCTTGAGATCCTTCCTTCCCTTTATCCCCAAATTTCCTTCCATAACCCTTCCTCTCCTCTCCCATTTAGGCACCCTGATCTTATCCATGTCTCCCTTAGTAACGCCTGTCTCCTACTAGCCTTCTGTCTCAGGTTCCCTTTTCCCTTTACCTTCTTGCTTCCTTTTCATTTACATGGCTTCTGCAGTTACATTAAGATACATACTTACATGTAAGGAATTGGTGCTAAGATCTACAAATGAGGGACAACATGTGTCATTTGTTTTTCTGAGACTGTGTTACTTCACTTACCATAGCAGCTTCTGCAAATTTACCTGCAAAGTTCATGATTTCATCTTTCTTTACAGCTGAGTAGAACTACATTGTGTGAATGTACCACATTTTCATTATCCACTCATCAGTTGAGGGATACTTAGGTTGCTTCCAGCTCTTCACAATTGTGAAAAGAGCAGCAGTAAACGTGATTGTGCATGTATCTCTGTAATAGGATGAATCTTTTGAGTATAAAAATTTTTTTTTTGGTCTTTTCGAGACAGGGTCTCCCCGTAGCCCCAGCTGTCCCGGAACTCACTCTGTAGACCAGGCTGGCCTTGAACTCACAAAGATCCGCCTGCCTCTGCCTCCCAAGTGCTAGGATTAAAGGCGTGCGCCACCATGCCCAGCTAAGTTTTTAAAAATTTTAAGAAGGAAAGTTTAGTGTCTTTCCGACTACCATCTCTGTTTTGCAGCAATCTAAAACTTCCACCTTAAATCAAGAAGAGCTTATTATGACTAACAAAAGACATGTCACTCAGGAAATTCTTTTTTAAAAAAGATTTATTTATTTTATGTTTATGAGTGTATTGCCTGCATGTGTGTAAATGCACCTGTGTTGTATAATGCCTGAGTTGGTCAGAAGAGGGCAGTGGATTCTCCTGGAACTGGATAGTTGTTTGCTCTTGCATGGGTGCTGGGAATTGAACCTTGGTCCTCTGCAAAAGCAGCCAATGCTCTTAACTGCTGAGCCAGCTTTGAAGGTTTCTTGTCTTCATTGTAGCAACTGCATTAAGGTAGAGCCAGTATGAAGCAGAGCTGGAGTTTATTAAGATGGTTTTATAATAAGTTAAGCACAGGGGTTAATAGAAAGAGGTGCACAGGGAAAGGACAGTGCATATTCAAGTGTAGTGTAGGCTTCTCAAGAGAGTGTCTTTGTAGTAACCGTGTGTACATTTTTTGGTAACTCCTGAAATGTCATTTTTCAAAGGGTTTCAAATGAAATTCCT
The DNA here is from genome assembly GCA_009823505.1 of Rhizomys pruinosus. Lineage (NCBI taxonomy): Eukaryota > Metazoa > Chordata > Mammalia > Rodentia > Spalacidae > Rhizomys > Rhizomys pruinosus. The sequence goes on along the minus strand of VZQC01015217.1, from coordinate 792,783 downwards.
TCCTTTTGGTAAATGAGATACAGGGTGGTTCCTGAGGTATTTAAAATATGATAAGGTAAAGAAAATATGATAAGGTAAAAACTTGGGTCCCAAAGGTTATACATGGGGATGGGGGGGTTGAAATGTGTGTTTTTTTTTTTTTATTTTATTTATTTTCTATGAGTATGAATGTACTGTCTGCATGTAGGTTTGTGCACCCGTGTCGTGCAATGCCATGGAGGTCAGAAGAGGGCGTCGGATTCCCCTGGAACTGGAGTTTTCCTGGAATTGGAGTTACAGACGGTTCTCAGCCGCCATGTGGGTGCCTGGGGATCGAACCTGGGTCCTCTGCAAGAGCAGTCAGCGCTCTTAACTGCTAGGCTATCTCTCCAGCCCCCAAATGTATTTTATTCTAAATGGAGTTTATGGTCTTGCTTATGAGGTTCCTAGAAAATTTCAGGTTTATAACTGTGAAAGGAGAAAGGCAGTCCTTGGTCATATATGCTGGGACTTAAGCATAGCTCATTGCCTTTTTTTTTCTTTCTTTTTTTTTTTTTTCAGCAAGGTCTCCCTGTAGCCCCAGCTGTCCTGAAACTCACTCTGTAGATCAGGCGTGCCTTCAACTCACAGAAATCTGCCTGCCTCTGCCTCCTGTGTGCTGGGATTAAAGGCAGGTTACCACCATGCTTAGTCAATATTGGTTTTATGTTACCATTTTAATAAGAGCGCCGACTGCTCTTGCAGAGGACCTGGGTTTGATTCCCAGCACCCACATGGTGGCTAAGAACAGTTTTTAAGCTGGGGTGGGGTAGGGGTGGTGGTGGTAGTGCATGCCTTTAATTGTAGGAGGCAGAGGCATATCTGTGAGTTCAAGGCCAGCCTGGTCTATAGAGTGAGTTCCAAGCCAGCTGGGGCTATAGGGAGATCCTGTCTCAAAAAAAAAAAAAAAGTCAAAAAGAAAAAAAAAATGACATTTACAAAAACTACTCAAATAGAAATAGTTCTAACTGGTTAAGTTTTAACATGATCTGTCTGTGTGGAATGATATGAATTTTTTCTCATTTAAGAAAGTCTAAGGTCTGCATTTTGATCAGTTATGAGTTTCTGCATTAACTGCTGTCCACTGCACAAAGAAACTTATTTGATGAAGACTAAGTGCTGTACTAATCTCTGGGCATAGAGATATGAACTTAAAGGGTATTTTGACATCTGTATCCCCCTCCTCCAAGGCTCAGGGATCATTGAGGAAGAGGAGGTGGAAAGATGGTAAGAGCCAGACGAAGTGCAGCTGTGTCTTCTGGATGTGACAGGATCATTGTCCTCATGTACTCACAGCAGCTGTGGTTGCCTGTGCAAGACCTGCACAAGAGCAAGCCAGTCAGCCTTCCGGCATGGAGGTGGGGAGGAGTTCAGGAGCTTCTACCCCTAGCTGAGCAGCTGTGGACACTCCATGGCTTCTGAGAGAGGGAGAGGCAATTTTTTTTGAGGGTGTGGCCCCCAGTAAGTTGACCATGCCCCAGTGGATGGCTCCACATATGAATATATGGGCAGCAGAAATTAGACTCGGTAGGTTATTAAAAAAAAAAAAAGCCAGGCGTGGTGGCGCATGCCTTTAATCCTAGCACTTGGGAGACAGAGGCAGGTGGAAATTTTGGAGAATGATCCGTGGGTTGCTGAGTAGAGTGAATTCTCTGGTATTTAGGATGGATGGTTCGGTATGTGGTCCATTTGGTGGTTACTATTACTTCGTTCAGATGTCTCTCTGTTATTTTTGTTGCCTGTTGACCTATCCAAAGGACTCAGTGGGGTATTGAAATCCCCAACTATGAGTTACTGGGGTTGTCCTGTGCTGTGGTCCGGGAGAATTGTCTTCTAATAAGTTGGTGGCACAGAAATTGGGGCATATTTATTCATACTGTGAAATCTTTGATAGATTGTTCTCTTTGATAAATGTAATGGCCTTCTTGCTTTTCCTCTTCTTGATATTCTTTCTTTACTTTGAAGTCTATTTTAGGTCCAATCGATTAAACAGCAACACCTGCTTGCTTTTTGGATACCATTTTGCTTGGAAATATTTTTTTTCCATCCCTTCCACTTTAAGGTGGTGGCCTGTCCTTGGAAGGTGAGATTGATTTTTGTGACCATATTGATGTGATCTGTTCTTATCCATTGTCTCATTCTATGCTTTTGATTGGGAAATTTAGTCCCATAATTTTATAGTGCAGTTTGACTGAGAAGGGTTGTGGTTGTACCGTTCTGTCCTGTTTCATTATTCCATTGCTGTGGTTTTTTGTTGGTTGTCATCTTTTCTCTTCTGGCGTTTTGCTTTCTATTTGATTTCTCTTTCTAGCGTGCCTGGGGTTGGTTGCTCCTTTCTTCTGTTCTTGATATTCCTGGTCAAAGTTATTTCTCTGAAGGGTTGGGTTTTCTGATATGTATTCTATCATCTTTTTCATTATCCATGGTTTATTTTTAATCATTTGGAGAGGTTGTTTTTACCTCTCTCCTTCCGTAATTGGGGTAGTCTTTTCTGAGCGCTATAGTAACCTGGTGGCATCTATAGTCCTTAACACGGGAAATTTTGGCTCGCGGTCGATTCTTTGCTTTCATAGTTTGTGCATTGAGAAGTCAGTTGTGATTCTGATAGGTCGTTCCCCTTATAGGTCACTTTGTTGTTTTTCGTCTGTGGGCTTTAAGGATTTTCTCTTTGTTTTGGGTGTCTAGCTTTTTAACTACTGATGTGGCATGGGGAATTTCTTTTGATCTTGTGCTGTTTGGAGTTCTATGTGACTTTTGTATTCGTATTGGTTTGTCCTTTTTAGTTTGGGGAGAGTTTCATCTATTATTCTGTCGAAGATCCTGATCAATACCATTCTCTTGGGATTCTTCCTCCTTCCTCTTTCCTATGATGCCAGTAAGGTTTTGTCTTTTCATAGTGTCTCCACACGCTCCGGTTGTTCCAGTTTTGTGTATTTTTAAATTTTTCAGAATCTTTACTTGAGGTTTTTTAGTTTATCTGTGTGTATCTCCAGATCTGATATTCTTTGTTCTGCCTTCCTCCATTCCTGCATTCTCTGACTCTCTATTCTCCTCTTCCTCTCCTCATTAAATGGAAGATGTTGAAACATTCCTTTTCATTTCCTCTTCTTCTGATTTCTTTAGTATTTTCTACTTCTTTTTGGAGCTTCTCGATCGCTTCTCTCTAGATCTTTGGTTCGCTGGTGGTTCTTCTCTTTTTCTTCTTTTTCTTTAACATGGGGATCTTTCAGTGTTGCTACTGTCCTGTGGGACTTGTCCATTTGCTCTCTCTCTAAGTCCTTCTTGAGTTCCCTCATTTCTCTTTTCTTAGTGTTCTTTAATTTGTTCTTTAATGATCTTATAGTTCTTAAATATTCCAATTGTGTTTCTGATAATCTGTGTCCTGGGCAAATCCCAGAGGGATCCCACTGCAGGAGTGCTTCCATAGGTTGGTAAAACTTGGCACGGGATTAATCCTGCCCCTTTCCAGTGGTTGTCTCTTTTTCTCTTGTGATCCTGGCAATTGGGCTTCTTTCTCCTTGCCTGTATCCAATGTGATTCTAATGCGCTCTTCACTGTGTTGAAGGTTGCTTTGGCTTGCCCCTCCTTCAAATGCTCTCTTCAAAATCCAGTGGCGGGGGGGGGATGGGGGATGGGCTAGCCCGTACCCCAGTAGCCTTCCACTGGGCTCAGGAGAATCTCAAACTCTCAAGAGTGCACACAAGCCACCTGTTAATAACCGGCTGGGAAGAATAAGTCCGCACCCTCACAGCCACAAAATCCAATCAAACCAAGACCACCTTTAAACCCAGCCCTGGAGGATAACTCCGCCCCACAGCCACAAAATACCCTAATCAAGCCAAGAGAGCAGTGGACCAAGGGATCAAACAATCAGCGAATCTGATCTGAGCACCACTTCCTATCTGATCTCCATGTCTTCTTCCGCTGGGCTCAGAAGATCTCCGTTTCAAAAAAATTTCAAAAAGACTTAACAACCATTACTACTCAAGTTGTTTAGAAGGATAAAATCGAGGGAGTTTTCCCAGATTCCCTCTATGAAGACCAGCATCATGCTATTTACCAAAACAAGGTAAAGATACAACCAAAAAGAACTATAGACCCATCTCCCTATGAACACAGTGCCAAAATTCTAAACAGGATACTGGCAAATCGCATACAGACCCAATCAAGAAAATCATCCATCAGACCAAGTTGGATTCATACGGAGATTCAGGGATGGTTCACATATGAAACAATAAATACAACATATAAATGGACTGAAAGACAAACCACACATCATCTCATTGATGCAGAAAAAAGCCTTGACAAAATCCAGCATCCCTTCATGTTTAAAGTCCTAGAGGAATTGGACTGGAGGATCATTCCTCAATGTAATCAAAGCCATTACAGGAACCCACAGCCAATATGCATCCTAAAATAGAAATGTACAGACATTCCCCTTAAAGTTAGGAAACTTGGGAAAAGGCTGCCCACCTGTCACACTCCCTCTCAATATAGTGCGGAAACCCTTGCTAGGGCAATAAGGCAAGAAAACGAAGATTAAAAGGAGTTCTAATTGGAAAAGAGGAAAAGTATCCCCTATCCCTTTTTGCTGATGATATGATTGTCTACGTAAAGGGAATGGGCTAAGAGACTCCACACAGAAACTCCTAGAAACTGATTAAAGTACTTCAGTAAAGTGGCAGGATACAAAATTAAATCCAGAAAAATGAGGGAGCCTTTCGTTACACACCAACAAAGCAACTGAAGAAGGAATACAAGGAGACCTTCCCACTCAAATAGCCTCAAAAACATAAAATACCTAGGAACAAACATAACCAAGACACAAGGATCATCTACAACAAAAATTTTAAACCCGAAAGAAGGAAATTGAGGAAGACACAATCAGAAGATGGACAACCACTCCCATGCTCATGGACTGGGAAAATAAATATAGTAAAAATGTCCATTCACCCCAAACTCTGTACAGATATAATGCAACCCAATCAAAATCACCAAGAGTTTCTTCACAGGCTTGGAAAAAAATCTTCAATTTCATTTGGAAAAACAAAAGACCCCGAATAGCCAAAGCAAACCCTGAGTGAAAAAGAACAACACAGGGGGGATCTCCAATACCAGACATCAAACTATATTACAGGGCTATAGTCATCAAACAGCTTGGTACTGGCACAAAACAGACCTTTTGAGCAATGGAATAAAACTGAAGACTCCAAACCTGAGCACATAAAATTTCAAGCCCACCTCATATTTGACAAGGGGGCCAGAAGACACAATGGAGGAAAGACAGACATCTTCAGTAAGTGGTGTTGGCAAAACTGGCCACCACCTGTAGAAGAATGAAATTAATCCCTACCTCTCACCCTGTAACAAAAGTCAATTCCAGATGGAATCAAGACCTCAACGTGAACCCAAAACTCTGGAGGTGATAGAAGAAAAAACTGGCAGCACTAAAGACATAGCAAGGAAATAAGAATTTTCCTAAATCAGACAGCAGCTGCACAAGAAATAAGATCGACAATTGACAAATGGGATCTCATTAAACCTCAAAAGCTTCTGTACATCAAAAGAACAATCCAAGGAAGTGAAGAGAAAACCCACAGAGTGGGAGGAAACCTTCACTGCAGATACATCAGACAAAGAATTAATTTCCAGATATACACTACTCAAAAAAACAAAAAAAAATAAATGAATCACTAAAAGATGGAGAAAAGAAATGAATAGAGAACTTCACAAAGGACGAATTAGAATGGCTGAGAAGCATCTTAAAAATGTTCAACATCAGTAATAATTAGGGAATGCAAATAAGAGCACTCTAAGATATCATCTCACTAGATAAGACTGGCCGGGATCAAGAAAACAAATGATATCAAAGTGCTGGAGAGGTTGTGGAGAAAGGGGAACACTCATCCATCTGCTGTTGGGAATGTAAACTTGTACAGCCACTATGGAAAGCAGTGTGGAGAACCCTTGGAAGACTCAAAATGAGCTTGCCATTTGACCCAGTCATACCACTCCTGGGTATATACCCAAAAGACTCATCTTAACTGCAGAAATACATGCACAGCTATATTTATTGCAGAGCTCTGTTCACATAGCACAAAAGCTAGAACCAACCCCAAATGCCCCTCAACTGACGAGTGGATAGAGAAAATGGGTACATGTACACAATGGAGTTCTATGCAGCCGTAAAGAACAGACAGGCATCATGAACTTTGCAGGTAAATGGATGGAGCTAGACGGATATTATATTTAAGTGAAGTAACACAGTCCCCAGAAAAACAAACAACAAATGGTATCCCTCATCTGTGAAATGCTAACACCAATAACCCAGTTGTAAATATTTGTTATGGAGGGGATGCATATTAAGAAAAACAACAACAGAAAGACTGCATCAGAAAACTGGACTGAAATGGTGAATCGGGAGGGGTGGGAGGGTTGGGAGAGGGACACGGGTCTATATTAGATTAATGTATGTTTAATTGAAGTGAGTTCAAAAGTATCCATTTTGCCCAGACTCTGTCTCCGGTTACATGGTGTTTTTAGGACTTAGTAAAAAGTAAATATGTGTATAGTAAACAAACATTGGTTTAAAAAGTTTTGAATAAAAACGGTAACATCTGAGTTAATTGAATATAAATTTTGTTGTTTCCACATTTGTTTTACTTAAAATCTGTATAACAATAACTTTGGGATTGGCACTACAAATGTTCTAATATTTTTCTGTTGTACAGTATCATCTTGTAGCATTCTCTTTTACCTGTAGGATGATTTAACTTAAGGAATTAAGTTTGCTTCCCAAGTTAACAACATATAGTCACCCAAAACAGCTTGGGTGAATTTGATGAAATCTGCGCCTTGATTCCTGCCTATAGGTATGTGTACTACAACTGCCTTTTTGAGACTCAGGGTCAAAAAATAAAAACCTAAATAAAAAGGGGGATACAGATATGTATGAAACCTTTTTGTCAAAAACTTTGCAACTTAAATCTTAAAACTAACCATGGGAAAAAATTTGTATGTTCCCACAGGTCAAAATGTCACCAACTTAACAGCTGAGAAAGGAAAGATACAGCCTTGCATTTGGTGGGGTGTACCAGGAAGTGCCAGCTGAAGGTTGGCCCTCTGAACATTGAAAGGAAGAAAAGCCTCAACTGCTACAGCTCACCCCTTTTGTGGATCCTACTTGTAAAATGTTTATAATGAGTCCTAATAACTTACCTTCTAGGTGCTGCAAGTTTTAATATGAGAAGACTTTCTTACCTCCCTTCATAGAACAAGGAGGAATTGATGATGATGAGGTCGTTCTCCTAACTATAAATTGGAGCCACACTGTTATAGGGTAATCTCTTATAAAACTGGTAAAACTGCCTTCTTTTTTTTTTTTTTTTTTTTTTGTCTTTTTGAGACAGGGTCTCCCTGTAGCCCAGCTGTCGCTGGAACTCCAACTCTGTAGACTAGGTTGGGCTTGAACTAACAAAGAAATCCGCCTGTCTCTATGCCTTCTTAATTGACTAATAGACATAGGAACTGTGAAAAGGATTATTCTATTCAGAACCAAATATATACTAATCTCCTTAAGCTGTGTATTTAAGCAAAATATATTAATACATGGAGCTCTGAATCAGCAAGGATTATTCTACCAAGGAGATGTTGGCCAGGGGATCCAAGCCCCGCAAAAGGTAAAGGCTTCTTGCCTGAAAACTGGGAATACCTGCAGAAGAGAGGCAATAAGGCCCTGCTGTCAAAGACCTGATGTAAGCATGGGAAAGATGTATTTGAAGCCGCACTTGCAAGTGTACAGTTGGTCTCTGGAATACCAGAGAGTGTTACCAAAGGGCCACTAAACCAATAAAGCAAATACAGGTCTCCTTGAGTCAAGGAAGACTCCTCCATCAGCACCAGCTACACCTCACCTGCATGGAAATACTGTGCAGCAGTGGAGCCATATGCCTGTATATCCCAAATCTAATGGCTATTAGCTCTCTCCTTGGAGGAATACCCACGGCTGATGCCACAAGCTTACATCCTCTAATGGTTAGGAGAATATTATAAGCCACAAGTAAGACCCCTGTCATATTTTACAGAAACAATATTCATGGATAACATACCATCCACATCTGTGTCTATACCAAAGTAACTTACCATAACAATTAGCACTGTTTAAAATACCTATATATCTAATTGCTTGTGCTTCATTAGTAGGATTGAAAAAGCTATTCTGGGCTGGAGAGATGGCCTAGCGGTTAAGAGCGCCAACCGCTCTTACAGAGGACCCGGTTCGATCCAGCACCTCATGGTGGCGAGAACTGTCTAAACTCCAATCCAGGAGACTCCAGTTCCAGGGTAATCTGACACCTTTCTGACCTCCGCGGCAATTGCAAACACGGGTGCACACACTGCATGCAGACAGTACATTCATAACACATACAGAAATAAATAAAATTAAAAAAAAAAAAAAGGAAAGGCTATTCCTGGACAAACTGTCATCCCATGAAAGGGAAACAGCCAGAATTGTCCACAGTCCAAAAATACAGCTCCAGAGAAAGTAGACTGTTTTGCTTCTGTCCACCGTGCCCCTATTCTAAGCCTAGGGACAATCTGGGAAGAGGGGGCATGGTAGAATGTAAGGGCTGTGATTGGAGTGAATGTGAAACTACAGCAATATAGACTGGACACTTGTTTGATCAACTTGATTGTACATACAAGCCCCCCCCCAGCTGGATGGTGGGACCCTTGGGCTGTGTGGGTTTGACCACAACTGCTTGCAAATTGGTTTTACATGAAGGATGCTTGTACTTATAAATTATTACTTATTGTTAAAAAATGAAAAAATAGCCAGGCGTGGTGGCACACGCCTTTAATCCCAGCACTCGGGAGGCAGAGATAGGTGGATCTCTGTGGGTTCAAGTCCGGCCTGGTCTAACAGAGCGAGCTCCAGGACACCTGGTAAACTAAAGGGAGACCCTGTCCTCAAAAATACCAAAAAAGTGTAAAACCAAAAAGAAAGAAAAAAGAAAGAAGATAAAGGAAAAAATAATAAAAAATTTTTATTTTTTTTTTTTTTTTTGTACTGTCTGCATGTAGGTTTGTGCACCCATGTCGTGCAATGCTACAGGTCAGAAGAGGGGTCTCTCGGATTCCCCTGGAACTGGAGTTCTCCTGGAATTGGAGTTACAGACGGTTCTTAGCCGCCATGTGGGTGCTGGGGATCAAACCTGGGTCCTCTGCAAGAGCAGTTGGTGCTCTTAACCGCTAGGCTATCTCTCCAGCCCTAAAAAAATTTTTTAAAAGAAAAAAAAGAGTAGCCAGGTGCAGTGGTGCACGCCTTTAATCCCAATACTCAGCAGGCAGAGGCAGGAGGATCTCTATGAGATCAAGGCCAGCCTGGTCTACATAGCCAGTTCTAGGCCAGCTTGGACTACAGGGAAACTTCGTATCAAAATGACAAAACAAAACAAATAGATACCTCAGCCAGTTAAGAGCACTGGTTTCTCTTCCAGAGAACCCGGTTCAGTCGCCTGGTGGCTAACAACTGTCTGTCACTCCAGATCCAGGGGATCCAATGCCCTTTTCTGGCCTCCGTGGGCATTGCACTATATGAGTGCACTCACATTCTTGCAGGCAAAACTCGCATACATAAATAAATGAATAAATAATTTTTTTAAGATTGAAAAGATGCCGGGCATGGTGGCACATGCCTTTAATCTCAAAACTCAGGAGGCAGAGCCAGGCTGATCTCTGTGAGTTCAAGGCCACCCTGGTCTATATATCCAGTTCCAGGACAGCAGGGGCTACAGGGAGATTCTGTCTCAAAAAGATAAAAAAAAAAAAAAAAAGATTGAAGAAATACACAGTACTCATAACAATTAAGCCAGAAATTCTTCATCACCTTCATGCTGAAGTTCTAGCCTAGGATATAGATAAACATCAGAGCCAGGCATGGTGGTGCATGCCTTTAATACCAGCACTTGGGAGCAGAAGCAAGTGGATCTCTGTGACTTTGAGGCCAGCCTGGTATACATAAGGAGTTCCAGGCAAACTGGGGCTACAGGAAGTCCCTATCTCAAAAAGACAAAGGTATGAAAATTAGATGACTAGCAAGAAGTTGTGGGGTTTTGGGTTTTTTTTTTATTTGTTTTTGTTTATGTGTATGAGTGTGTAGCCTGCATGTATATAAGTTTATGTAAGTGTAACACATGTGTTCAATGCCCATGGAGGCCAGAAGGCATTGGATGCCCTAGAATTAGAGTTACAGGTGGTTGTTAGCCACCATGTGGGTGCTGGGAACCAAATTTGAGTCCTCAGCAAAAGCAGCCAGTGTTCTTAACCACTGAGCCATCCCTCTAGCCTGTTGTTTTATTTGTTTGATTGTTTATTAAGAAGCAAATTTCTGATTTTCTGGCATCTTTCAAAGTGTTGATAAAATATTCTCTGAACCAATAAACTCTAAGATTCTTTTTTTTTTTTTTTTTTCTTTTTTGAGACAGGGTCCCCCTGTAACCCCCAGCTGGCCTGGAACTCACTATGTACACCAGGCTGGCCTTGAACTCACAGAGATCCGCCTGCCTCTGCCCCCTGAGTGCTGGAATTAAAGGCGTGCACCACCGTGCTTGGCTGCAACTCTAAGATTCTTGTCTTCGCTGAAGACAGGACATATTTCAGAGACCGGATTTGGAGCAATGGAGCTGGAACTGACCTAGAACCCTCTGACCTGGAGATCACTGCCTAAGCTGGTAAGGGAGAATATCAATCGATGGTCCAATCCCAGATTTAGGACCAAATGACCATATCAATGGCCAGCACAGCATATGACACTGGTATAGTAGTGGCACTTTTATTTTGGGGGCAATCAATGGCTATGTAATTGGACTTAAAGGTCACTCAATAGGAGGAAGCTCAAGTGTGGTACTGTAAACACAGCCAAATACAAATGGATGGAGAGGTCATAGATAGAGAAATCCCCAAAGCTGTCACATCCTTAGACTAATGTAACTTCTTACTAAGTGCAAAATATGCATCCTTATATTTACAATGAAGCATGCCAGCCACCACTCATCAAAGAACCTTCTTTTTTTTTTTTTATTGATGCTTTATGTATTTCATACATCATTTTCCAATTTCAGTTCAGGCATATTTTCCCTTTCCCTTCCCCCATCCCACCCCACCCCATCCCAGATCATGCATTCTGTCATAATGTCCTGCATCTTTCTCTGTTTTTTTTTTTTTTCATTTTTTTAGCAATAAGTGATAATTTATGAGTAAAGCATCCTCATTGTAAAACCAATTTGGCAGGCTGTTGTGCCCAAACCCCCGCAGCCTCACCATCCAGCAGGGGGGGGGCTTTGTATGTTCAATCAAGTTGATCAAATGAGTGTCCAGACTATATTGCTGTAGTTTCACCATTCACCCCAATCGCAGCCCTTACATTCTCCCACGCCCTTCTTATAGCTACTTCCGCAGATTGTTCGCCTCGAGGTTAGAAAGGGGCCCAGGTGGATGAGAGAGCAAAACAGTCTACTTTCTCTGGAGCTGACATTGTCTTGGACTCTGGTCAATTCTGGCTGTTTCTTCATGGGCTGACAGTTTGTCCAGGTTAACCTTTTTATCCTACTAATAAAGCACAGCAATTAGATATATAGGGTATTTAAACAGTACTAATAGTTTTGGTAGGTTACTTTGGTATAGACAAGATATTTGGATGGTATGTTAATCCATGAATTACATTTTTTTCCTGTTAAATATATACAGGGTCTTACTGTGGCTTATAACATCTCTTACCTGTAGAGGATGTAAGCTTGTGGCATAGCTGTGGGTTATTTTCTCCAAGGAGAGAGCCAATAGCCAATTAGATTTGGGATATACAGGCATATGGCTGCCCCTGCTGCACAGTATTTCCAGGCAGGTGAGGTGTAGCTGGTGCTGACGGTGGAGTCTTCCTTGACTCAAGGAGACCTGTATTTGCTTTATTGGTTTAGTGGCCTTTGGTAACACTCTCTGGTATTCCAGAGGCCATCTGCACACTTGCATGTGTGGTATCAATACATCTTTCCCATGTTAACATCAGGTCTTCAGCAGCAAGGCCTTATCACCTCTCTTTTTGCAGGTATCCCAGTTTAGAGGCAAGGAGCCTTTACCTTTTGTGGGGGCTTGGATCCCCTGGCCAACATCTCCTTGGTAGAATAAATCCATTGCTGATGTCAGAGCTCCTGTATTAAATATATTTTGCTTAAGTGCATAGCTTAAGGAACTTTAGTATTATATTTGGTTCTGAATAGAGAATAATCCTTTTCACGTTCTTTGTTTATTAGTCAATTAAAGAGGGCAGTTTTACCGGTTTTATAAGAGATTACCTCTATAATAGTTGTCTCCAATTTACATTGGAGAATGACCTTATCATCATCATATTTCTCCTTGTTCTATGGGGGGGAGGTATGAAAGTCTCTTGTATTAAAACCTTCGCAGGACCTAGAAGGTAAGTTTCGTTAGGACTCATTATAAAGAGTTCTTACAAGTAGTAGGATCCACAGAGGGGTTTGATGTTTGTAGCAATCTGAGGCTTTTCTTCCTTTCAATGTTCCGACGGGTCAACCTTTCTGCTAGTTGGCATTTCTGGACCATTTCCTTAACTCAATGCAAAAGCTGTATCTTTTCTTTCTCAGCCATTAAGTTGGTGACATTTTTGACCTGTGGAAACATACAAATTTTCCTCAGTTAGTTTTAAGATTTGAAATTGCAAGGTTTTTGATGAAAAGGTTTCATGTTTATCTGTATCCCCCCTCAAAGAACCTTCTTTTCCACAAGACAAAGACTTTCCCAAGACAGAGGATCACAACTGGTCACACACTGACATTGTCTGTGAATTGCCCAAGCCTAAGCAACACATCTCAGGGCAGAGAGGCTGTGGTATGGACTGGTTAGAGCCACGGTCCATTGGACAGAACTGACATCAAAATGGCTGTGGGATTTGCAGTGGGCAATGCAACCTCTACAACCTAAGGCTCATGAAACATAGAACAGGGGTAAAGAGGACAGAAATGATCTCTCAACTCTCCCTAATGAAGATCCCTCATGAACAGAGGGCCAGGAACACAAAAGATCACAAATGGCCAAATGTAGAGATTGGAGTCCTGCAGAGTGTGGGACCTTGGACAGGACTCCTATATTAAGCTCACTCACCACAGGGCTCAGGGACCATTTTGCAAGAAGAGGCAGCAAGATTGAAAGAGCCAAGGAGGAGGTATACGACCATGTGGAAATAGAATTCTAAAGCTCCTTTGTGGGAGACAAAGAGTGCCTGAGTGAAGGCTGAAGAGAAATGGCGCTTGGTCTGAGCCATGGCTTTTGGTCTGTGGCCAAAAGGGCTGGCTGAAGAACACAGTGTGCTGCTTCAGTAACTCTTAATGATAATGTTATGTTACCTTGTCAACTTCATGAAACATGCATTTTACATAAGAAATTTATCTATGACACAAAACTTCTTACATAAGGAAACTCTATAGAGGAAGCTGCTAATGGCTCATTACTGGTATAAAATTCTTGGTTTCTAGCTGTTGTTGTAGTAACAGTTAGTAGTAACAGTTACTAGTAATAGTAGTTAGTAGATTAGTGGTAGTAGATTAGTAATTGCATGCAATTGTAAATAATATTAAGAATTGTAAAAGTTAAGATGTGAATGGCGCCATTAAAGAGACTACAAAGAATAAGTTAGATTAGCGATTCATTCCTAGTCCTCCTCCAATGATTCGTACCACTGGATGGTACACTCCTTGGACCCTGCTCGTATGAACCCTACACAATAGTGTCATCTTGCACAAGACCCAGCAAGCTCAAGCAGACAAAACCCAGCATGGAACTGGGGAAAATGGGCAGCAGAGCCCCAATCTTAGCTGAAGAAATATTGGGCAGCTGAATTACTTGTTATAGAAGAAAAAAGCTGATCTTCTTAAAGCAAGAGATTCTGGATTAGACCTCAGTGATGAACTTGTGCTGAGAAATCTGGAACTACTAACTTGAACACACTAGGCCTTAACACAGAGGACAGAGTGCATGAATTCCAGTGAGGGCTGTGGGGGGCAGTGGGGAAGGGGGTGTAAGGGATTAGATGATAGTGCTCTGTACGAAATACACAGAAATTCAATTAAAGATAAAGAGTCTTACCGTCCCTTCTCTGCCTTCTTAGTGGACTTTTCCTTTCCTCCCTCTTGAGTCATCAGTCCAGAACTGGACAGATGAAATTGGTGAGTGCTGGACACACTGTGAGAAAAGGCTCTCTCTGACCTGCAGGCTGAATGATTGAAGAGCGATGTAACTGCCGCTGAATTGAAGCTATGTACTGGGTCGCTGTTTGAATGCATCACTGCAGCTATAGATCGGGTAACACCAGGGCCACAGACAAAGGGAGCAAAAAGGGGGAAGGGACAAGAAACCCACCAGAGGCTCGTGGGAGCTGAACTTAGAGCAAGGCGGTGGCTCGGCAGCAGCTGTGGAGAACAACCAAAGCCTGCTCCAGCCAGGCCATTCGCCCTGACACGGACCCTTGGCCTTGGGCATCATGACCTGCCCTGTCTGTGGCCAAATAAATTCCACCTGCCAGGGAACCACATCCAGAGACAGATTTCACAGACTGGTGGCTAAACTCAAGCCTCTGTCCAGTCTAAACCAGCCAGCTAATCAACACACACTTCCAGGCTGGTGGTCTGCAGATCCAACCCCTATCCAGCCAATACCATCTAGCATTCACCACAAGCCATAAGCCTAACGGGCTTAACTTACACACACATGCAGAAATTAATGAATTTGGGGACCCTCAGATGGTGGTGAAAGAGAATCTATTTATTCGTTCACAGCACTTTGTTGTGTTTGTTTGTTTGGTTTTTGTCTTTTTGAGACAGGGTCTCCCTGTAGCCCAGCTGTCCTGGAACTCACTCTGTAGACCATGCTGGCCTTGAACTCACAAATATCTGCCTGCCTCTGCCTCCCAAGTGGGATTAAAGGTGTGCACCACTGTCTGGCAGCACTTTGGTTTTGGGGGTTTTTTGTTTTTATTGTTTTGTAAACAGGGTTCTCCCTATAGCCCAGCTGGTCTGGAACCACTCTGTAGACCAGGCTGGCCTTGAACTCACAGAGAATCCGCCTCCTCTGCCTCCTTGAGTGCTAGGATTAAAGGTGTGCGCCCACCACCCTTGGCTTAAAGACAGTTCTTAGCCACCATGTGAGTGCTGGGAATCAAACCAGGGTCCTCTGCAAGAGCAGTTTGGCGCTCTTAACCACTGACATTTCTCCAGCCCCAGCAGCCATCTTTTGTTTTTTGTAAAGAGAATTAACATCTCATCTCAGGCCTGCTCTCAGACCCCTGCTCTCATGCTCTGTAAACATCACGAGTTCTGTATCACAGGGTTTGTCTGCACAGTTTTGCTAATACAAGCAAATCTCACCTAGGGCCAGGTTTTGGCAGGCAATTTATCACAATGCAGTCATAGATGGGCCTCTTTTTTTTTTTTTTTTTTTTTTTTTTGCATTTTTTCTCTATCTTTTTTTTCCACATTTTCCCCTTTTAATTTTTTTTTTGTTTTAAATTTTTCCATAAGTCATTACATCATTTCTCTAATCGAATCTAGAGTTACTTCCCTTTTCCATGCCCCACCCTACCCTGCACTCTGCCATAACATGTCCTGCATCTTTTTCTGAGTCTTTTCCAGTTGTTTTTCCAGTTCTTTTGTTGTTATTGTTCTCTCCTACTTGTATTGCTTCAGTAATATACATATATATATACATAGTTTTTGTATATATATATATATATATATATATAATATATATACACACACATATCAGTGAATTGGAGGACTTTTTTTTTCCCTAAAGATGTCATATTTTCCTCCAAGGAAGTAGCTCAAAGGTTCCTCCTGGCAAGCCCAAACCACCATCAATCCTGCACTTGTGCTCCACATTGGGGAGATGGCCTTTTTCTACCTACACTTGGAGCATAGGTGGGAAGCATCTAGCCCAGCCAGGAGCAACACCCATTCCATCTCCATAAAGATCATTCTGTGACTCTAATTCATCAACAGACTGCCCTTACTTTCATGTAGTTTTCTGTATAAATTGACCTTTTTAAATAAGCCTTTATAAACAAAATTCAGATGTCTTACCCAGCTTACTTGACTTTCATCCTGGTACTTTCTGTTATAACAGAGAATCTTGCCTTAAGGGGCTGTGAAATAGTGTTCCTACAGCTTTAAAAATATGTTGGTATACCGGGCATGGTGGCACATGCCTTTAAATCTTAGCACATGGGAGGCAGGAGGATTTATCAAGGAGCCGCAGGAGCCTGGTCTACAGAGTGAATTCCAGGACAGCTGGGGCTACAGGGAGATCCTGTCTTAAAAAAAAAAAAGGTTGGTGTGCCAGACATAGTGGCACACACCTTTAATTCCAGCACTCGGGAGGCAGAGGCATGCGGGATCTCTGAGTTCAAAGGCCAGCGAATGGTCTACAGAACAAGTTCCAGCCCAGGCTGGGGCTAGAGGGAAACTCTGTTCATCAAAAAGACAAAAATTAATAATAATAATAATAATAATAATAGGATAATGCTTGCTGGGGAGATATTTGTGGAATGTAGCTATGCTCATCTTACTTTGCTGAATTTTATATTCTAGCTTATTATTATTCAATGTCTTATAACATTGAACATTTGGACTCTTGGTTCTTGCAAGTATGAGAAGCCATTTTTATTATTGTTTAGTTCTGTAACTGTGACTTAGTTCTTCTCACACCATGAGAGTAAAAGCAGAGGAGCAATCCAGTAACAGCTATCTTCTATGGTCTATGCTCCAGGCTCCTGCCACTGAGTTCCCATCTTGAGCTCCTCAGTGATGAACTGTGTGACCCAGGAGATATAAGATAAATAAACCCTTTCCTCCCCCTAAGAGAGAGAGAGAGAGAGAGAGAGAGAGAGAGAGAGAGAGAGAGAGGGAGAGAAAGCAGAGCTGCACTGCTCTGTGTGTGAAGAAGCCAGAGGGGTCCCCTGGTTCTTTTTCACCAGTTCCATGATAATCCATTCAGGTCCCATGGCCGCCCCCTGGTGGCCACATTTGCCATCTCTCAAGCAGGATTCCCAACTCGGTGTCTCCACACATCCCCCTCCCAGAAATCCTCCTTGTCAAGCCAATGTTTAAATTGAACTCAACAGTTCTTATTCAAGAGCAATTCTGCTCCACTCCCACCCCCAGAAGTATTTGGTAATTTTCAGAGGCATTTTGGATTATCAATACTGGTGATTGCTAGAAACATCTCCTGAGTAGGGCCCAGGAATGCTGTTAGATAGCAAGGACTAAGATCAGTCCCACGCAAAGAATTATAACTAGCCCCAAAGTATTATTAGTCCCCAGGCTGAGAAATGCTGCTTTAAACTGAGCTCTGGTTCATCTGTTGAGATAAGAAATCGAATTAACCATACCTAACCATACCCAACTCTGAACATGCATTTACCTTCACTGCCTCAAAACATAGAGTGCTCTCACTGGGATCTAAGTGGGTGCTCATAAAATCTAAGAATCAGATAGGACTTCAAAGGTCCAGCCACTGCTTTGTCAAAATCACTTCATCAGCATCAATTGCAATGAAAAATGTTGTCTTTCCTCAACTAGATTAGTAATTTCATTAACTCCTTTTAAATTTACGCAGTCCATAAACATTCACTAAGCAACTATCATGTACTAAGAAGTAGGACTAAGGATACAGTGATAATATACTATTGTGGCTCTTTGTTATTTTACATTATTAATTATTTTTATTTATTTATTTATTTACAACCCACCACAGTTAGTTCCCATGCACAAGTGCCACAGGACATGTGGAAGTCAGAGGACCACTTTCAGGATCAGTTCTCTCCTTCCAGTAGGTAGATTTCTGGGGACTGAAACTCAGTCCTCAGCTTTTAGCAGGCCACTTTACCACTGAGCCAATCTCACCTGGTTCTTTGGTTTGTCGAGATAAGTCCCATCTGCAGAGACTCAGTTATTAGTGGGGTTTCGAGGAGAGGACTCCGACCTGAAATTATAATGGGCACAAGAAGAAAAAGAGGAGAGACAAGCCAGAGTTGTCAGAGGTCTCGTTATTGGAAAAAAAAAGCAGTTACATTTATACTTTGCAGACAGGAACGCAGGAAGTAAGGGATGGGGAGGGGTGGCTGTGGGGCTATAGTTAGGGCAAGGGTGATCTGGCAGGACTTGCAAAACGTGTCTTTGCAAGATAAGCTTGGAATGTCCTATGGGCTGAACCTCCTGTGGCGTATCTTCAGCCAAACGTTAGCATAGCCCCACGATCCATGCTGGGCGAGCAGGGCTTGTCCAGGTTGTCCAGGCAGACTGGTTGTCTCGGTTCCCAACATGTCCCCCTATTTTATTTTTTTTACAAAAGGAGAGTCTGTCTTAGGCTATGTGATGTGCCTCCATGGTCTGGGTCTTTATGGTAGAGCCCTGTGTCTTAGGCTACTCGAGTTGCTTTCTGCAAAACCGGTTCTTGGGAGGAAGTAGGGGCCAAATAACTGGACATGCCTCACAGAGTGTCTGGGCAGGACTATGAAGGGCCATTCTTGCAGTCTAGCTGCATCCCAAGTGTAGATGGTTAGGATAAGGAGTATCCCACCGTACATTATGGCTAAATTTCCAGCTAAAGTTGAGAGGAAGATGAGAAAGGAGTTGGACTTGGAGCCCATTCCTGAAGAGTGTTTACCTCTGCTTAACGAAGTTGCACGCCACCAGATGAATATCAGTGATGCTTATTTTTCCATTGGCTTGCTAGTCACAAAGAAGGAAAAGACACAGACACACCACCTTTATTTTAATCTTTTATTGAAGACCAGGCTCGGTGAAGTGGTTCCCGTGCAAAACATGACCCTAAAATATATAGCAGCAAAAAAGAGTAGGATCTGTGTTCCAGTTATATCAGAGGCCTGTATTTGACAACTGGGGAGCAGGCACACGAAGGCCTGGTGTCTGTTTGGAAATGGAAAAAGAATTAAACTAAATCCTGGAGAATCTGTTCTACCTCAGCCTCTGAAAATAGAGATAGCCATCTTATTAAAATTTACTAAAGCTATCTTGATTAAACAGAAAAGGAATGAAGATTAGTTGATTCTTGGGAAAATTGCTTATCAGAAGGCCAGATAAGGAGCAGGGCCCAGCAAGCCCAGGAGGAGACTGTGTTTAAAAAGCCTGCCCGAGTGCCTATCAAAAAGACAACTTGTGGTATCAAAATACAACTTCTTACTACAAGTTCTAAGACTTAAGTCTTATTACTCATTGTCTGAAACTAATTTCCATTTTCCTAGATTGTTCCATTGGCTATAAAATAAAGCTATTTGAAAAAAAAAAAAAAAAAAGGAGTTACCCAGACACGTATCTCCTATTTTGCGGCTCGAGCTATTCCCGTTGTTGGGTTACTCTACAGCTGGTAAGTGCTTATCCCAACCCATGGCATCACAATACTCCCTTCATCAAGTCTCCAATTGTTGACTTTTAATATTTTTAAAATTTAAAACCGGCACTTGGAGCTGGATCGTCAGCAACTGGGATTAGGCTGGTACTTCGTAAATTTCTGAGATAAGCAAGCGATACTCATAAATTCCTGAGGTACGATAAGCTGGCTTGTAAGATTCCTGAGGTATGTAAGCTGGCTCTTAACTCCTGAGTAAGTAAGTTGCTCCTAAATTCCTGAGATAAGTAGCTACTGTGTAAACATCGTAGATAAGCAAGTTAGTAATTTTCTTGCGAGCATGTTATGTCTGAAAGCTTTGGCTCCCAGCATCTCCTCCCTTTCTGTTATACAAAAAGAGGGGGAGCCCCATTGTAAAGGTGGGTTTTTCAAGTATCTATGTTCATATCCTGAACAACCCAAGGTTCCCATAGTCCAATTGGAGAAGCTTGTATGCCACAAGCCTGTTGAATCAATTTAGAGGTCTAGTCCTATATTGTTGTAGCTCTCACATTCACCCCAGTCTCTCCCCAGACCCTTACATTCTCCCACTGGCCCCTCTTCCGCATTTGTTCTTAGGCTTTGGAGAGGGGCACAGGTGTGTGAGAAGCAAAGCAGTGTTTTCTCTGGAGATGTCATTTTGACTCTATGTCAGGATGTTTCCCTTCCATGGGTGTGACACTTTATCAGTGAGTACCTTTTTTAATCCTACTAACAACGGCACAAGCAATAGAGTACCGGCATTTAAGCAGTAGTTATTATGGCAAGCCAAGCTGTGAGCATCGACCAACAGATGTTTGGATGGTATGTTATCCACAAGCTGTGGTTTTTCTATTAAAAGATTGACAAGTTTTTATTGGTGGCTCATATAATACTCCTAACCACTAGAGGGACATTACAGCTTTGGCATCAGCCATTGAATTATTCTCCAAGGAGAGAGCTACTAGCCAAATAGATTTGGGATATGTATAGAGACCATGGCTGCCACTGTTGCACAGTATCTCCAGGCAGTTGAGTGTAGCTGATACTGACAGAGGAGTCTCGCTTGACTCAAGGAGACACCATTATTCTGCTTTATTGCATTATGGTTTGGAAAGCCTCTTGGTACATTTTGTTTAGAGGCCAACTGTTAATATCAGCAAGTGATGTCTCCAAAATCATTTGTTTCATGCTTACACCAAGCCTTCACAAAGGGACTTACCACCTTTCTCCTTGTAAGATACCCCATTTTTTATAGGCAAAAGGCCTCTTATAATTTGGGGGGGCTTGGAATCCCCCAGCCAACATCTCCTTGGCAGAACATCCATTGCTGACCTCGGGGCTTCCTGTATTAACATATTTTGCTTAATACACAGTATAATAAACATTTACTATTGGGCTCCAAATAGAGAATTATACTTTCACAGGGTTTTTCTTGCCTATCAGTCAATTTAAATGAAGGTAGTTCTACCATGTTTTTAAGGAAATCACCACTAGTACAACAGTTTGGCTCTAATTTACAGGTGGGGAGTGACTTTATTGCCATTCATATTTTCTTTTTTTATATTAAGGTGAGAGTAGGAAGGTTTCTCAGCACTGGAGAATAAACTTCACTTAGGAACGCCCATATCAAACAGTTCTATCCCAAAATAGAATAGCGAAGATGCTAAGTATCCTGTTGACTCCATGGCAACTCTGAGTTTCTTTTTCTTGATGTTTCAGATGGGTCACGCCCCTTCTCGCTTCGTCTGCGCTTCTCCATCTTGCACGTCAAGATTGTCCGTCATTCTTCAGGCATTAGGTTGTGTTGTGTTTTACCTGTGGGAAAACATACAAATCCTCCTCCCATTGGTTAGTTTTTAGATTTAAAATTTTAAACAATCTTATCACAAGAAGTTTGGGATTACTCAGAAGGGAATATTTACCACCTCCCTCTTTTTTGATCAATAGATGACTAATTATATTACAAATACCCATAAACAGGAACCAAGCGGTGTAAGTTTTCATCAATTTTTACCCAAACTGTTTATCTTGACTGTATATGCTCTATTTGGAAGTGACTCAGACTTAATTTCTTTAAACTTATCTACAAGTAAAGGAAAAATTACAAGGTGATACAGAAATACAGAGACATTTTATGTCCTTAACTCCCAAAGATTGTTGCGAAATTTAATACAGATTACAAATAAACCAATTAACCTCTTATATTTTCCAATTACTTTAAATGTATACCATTTAAACTGTAAACCTTACAAGTGTGGATTTATAATAGCTGTCGTTTTTCCAAGTTCTTGGCCTTTTTCTAGGCCTGGCATAAAACCTACTTAAAGATCTCTCTTGTAATAGCTCAGCTTCTTAATAAATGTGTTTTTACAGTGCGTATGTCCAGCTCGCAATAAAGGTTGGCGTAGAGTATGGCCCATGAAGAAGCATAGCGGCTACTGTAGACATTGGTAGACCTCGTGATTGAGGATTTTAGTCACAGCCTTTTATAATTCAAACTGAAACTTATTTAACACTTTATCACGAAAACCTGCGTTGCATCTTGGTTTGTAGAGGTTGAGGTCAAGAGATGAACCAGTAGTCGAATCATTATTTAAAGTTTTGTGAGAGATAACCCATACCCTTTTGAAATTGAACTAGGTTTTGGCTGTGGTAACTTAATTTTGCGTCTTAAGGGACGGGCCAGGTCCACTTAGAAGCGAATGTTGGCTTTTAGTCATGTCGGTTTAACATAATAATACTTGAACACAAACTACATCTCCCTACACACTGTGCGTGCACATACATACCTACATACATACATACATACATAAGACAGATTTGTTAGGTTGACTGATAAGAGATAAAAATCCATATTAAAGTAGAACAGGCCAAAGTTGTTTTATGTCTTGAAATCCATGCTTGTCTTACTATTAAGGACTTTGGAAAAATAATTATTATAATTATCAGACAAACCTATCAACCATATTAATGTATTAGTTATCAATAATTACCATTTAAAACCTATTAGTCACTAGTTCACTAATAATTATCATTAAACAATTGTCAAACCAATAACAGCCACCAATGAACAATTTTGGCCATTTGAGCTGTATCTTTATCAATGTGATTAATAATATATCTCCATAACAATATCTGAACCATAGAGCTAATGTACCAACAGTAAGTCACCAATAAACATACAAGCAAATTTAAGACTAGATCTGCAACGCATCCAAGGAAAACAAAAGGTATGTTTTACTTAAGTGTAAAATCAGAGTCTATAAAAGTGATCAGTACTTTATACTCACACTATACACAAGAGTTTTTAGAACTTAGTTTTGGTGATGGCAATTAATTAAAAAGTTTTGTACTGAACAGAGCAACAGCATTACATTGTTATCATATATAGATATACACCTTTGGAAAAAACACCATATACTGATCCATCAATTGGGTCTGATAGATTCTATAATATAGTTTACAGAGTGTTTAACAGTATCACCCACATAATGATGCAAATTATCTATACATATTTTGTAAGAGATTTTTACCTAGTGGTTGTATTGCATTAACTACATTACTTTGTTGTAAAACAGCTTGACAAGGAAAATGAAGTTAGAATACCTGTAACTTTAAAACAGTTTAATTTGGAGATATAAATCCAGTCTTAACAGATAACAAATAAAACCTTTAGAAAACAGTTTAGAATTTTTTGTAGAGAACTTAGGAACCCGGGGTGTAACATTTACGTGCACTGAAAATTTGGCATGCAACCCTACGTATCACGACACTTAGTATGATTCAATCAAAGTATGGTTCTTCACCATTATAATATAGAATGATCAGCAGAACTTTGAACGTGGCCACTTTTAACAGAAAACCAACACAGAGGAACACACAATGACCACAAATCTCAGCGACACATGAGAGAACGTTACACACAGAGAGCTTGCATAGACCTTACGACTTTTATTGATCTAATGAGAGATTTTCTTTTTCACTTTTTTCCTTTTTCATCTCACTTTTTTGCCTTCCATTCTCTTTCTCATCAGAGTTTAGAGGGTAGCCGTTTTTTTTTTTTTTTTTAGTTCCCTTTGTTGAGGTCACGTGATAGCGGTTGTGCCTCCCTGTCAGCCCCAGCTGTCCTGNTCTTCGTGAGGCCAGCCTGGTCTACAGAGGAGTTCCAGGACAGCGGGGCTACAGGGAGACCCTGTCTCAAAAGACCAAAAAAAAAATAAAATCCTTTCTTGTTTGTTATTGGTCTTCTTTTTTTTTTTTTTGGTCTTTTTGAGACAGGCCCCCCCCTAGCCCTACCTGGCCTGGAACTTGCTATATAGACCATGGCTGGCCTGGAAAACTCCTAAGGGAATCCAGGCCTCTTGCCTCTGAGTGTTGGGATTAAAGCCATATACCACCACACCCAGCAAAAAAAAAAAAAAAAAAAAAATTTTGTTTTTTGGTCCTTTTTTCCAGATCCAGTGGTCTCCCTGTAAGCTCCGGCGCTGTCCTAGAACTCGCATGTACGACTAGGCTGGCCTTGGACTTTCACTCAAAGATCTTCCTCCTGGTCTGTCTTTCCGCCCTCCAAGTGCTGGCACTTAAAGGCGTGTACCCCCCACACACTGGCATTTATACAAAATGATGGCCTCTAGCGGTTTTACGAGCTACCAATGCTCTTGCACGAGGCACCTGGGTTGGATTCCCAGACCCCACATGGTGCGCTACGACCCAGTCTTTAACTCAGTTCCAGGGGGAAACCGCACCCTTCTTGACCTCCACGGCATTGCACTACATGGGTGCACCAGACCACATGCAGACAGTAACACTCATTACACATAAAACAAAGAAAAAAAAAAAGTTCTAAATTCGGGGTGATGATGGCTTTTGGGCCTTTGTGTCCCTTGGTGTACTTGGGAGGAAGCAGGCAGGGAGGATTGAGGTTACGCACCAGCTTGGCCAGCATGAGACCCATTTATAAGTTAATACAATCATAGTAAGTTTACTATCTTTCTTTTTTTTATAGGCCTATACAGTGTACGACATGTAAGAATGCGAAGCACCAACGCAGCTTCTGAGGCCACATGCAAAGCCTTAGCTGTTTGCCATGGGCACTCTGGACCATTATGACTATTTGATCAATCGCTCAAGAGTGAAGGATGATGAACATCAAGACCAGTTAGTCTACAGTGTCTTGCAGAAATTACAGGAGCGACCTAAAAGGGACATTATAGTCTTAGAGGAAGGCACTTTTTTACAAAGCGGTAAGGTTGTTCGTGGTATTGAAGATGGAGCAGTTAAGTATGCACAGCATTTTCTAGCATGGATTCAGTTGCTGTGGGGGGGTTTGAGAATTTTCTACTAGTTCCATTACCTCCACAAGCTTGGTGGACCCTCTATTCCTTGCACTTTGATGTTAAAACAGACACTCTTTACCTTCAATGGATTCAAAGAGCTTCCACTACTTCAGTTCATTAACATAGTGTAGCTGTGTCAGACGCTTCTAGTTGTCAACATAGGAACACAACCTGGGTTGCAGGGAGACTCAACTGGTGGCTATCGCGTGGCCATCTGGGAATCTATTATATGTCAGTGAGACCCAGCCTCATTGTGGAGTGGCCAATCCTGGTGCGATTCTCTTGATTGTTCGGAGAAGCAGTTGTGACTTCTAGACAAACCCCATGGATGAAAACCGTGGTCATGTTGTATTAGTGTAGGAAACCGAGGCCAAAGGGACTCTTCCGGTTGCACTTATTTCCCACCTCATTACTTTTAGTCTATTAATTAATGCAAGATTAAGTTACAGGGTTTGCATGCCCTCTTTTGCCGTTCCGTGTAACCTTTACACGTCATATCTTCTCTTTCAGACTGACGTGAATTAATTATGTAATCGTGTATGTCAATGGATGGGCTTTGCCTTCGTTCCGCGGCCGCATGTCCTCCTCCCTTTTGTGTATGTCTTTGTGTAGTGCGGTTATGACCCCACCGACATCCATACCCGTGGTATTTACCCTTCCCCAAAAATATGTTACGGAAGCCGCAGTCTAATGTCAACTCCTGGAGTCTACATCCCCCACGTGGCATTTGCAAACCATCATGCCAGGGTTCTGTACCTCCGCATTCTTTTCTCTTAAAATATAATCCGGAGTATCTAGTGGCTCTCTTTGTTAGGGTTATTATGGACAACTTGCCTTTTTTCTCTAAGCTTGAGCTTTTTCAACACTCTACACCCAATAGGAAACTCATTCCTTATCCTAGTGTAGAGCCGTGTCACTTTTCAGTGGAGTCAACTTTTGTTGTAATTTTGTAATCGGTTCAATCTAACATAACTTTTTTTCCTTAATTGACTGGTCACCCTTTCCTTCTCCCCTAACCCACCATTTGTTGCCTTGCTCTCTGCTGCTGGCTGCGCTGCTGTCTGCTGCTTTTGGAAGGTTTTAGGAGAAATGCACTGTGTTAACACATATTATAGTTAATAGTTTGTTTAAACTTTGATGAGGGGCTGGAGAGGATGGCGTCACAGTTAAGACCTCTCCCTGGCTCTTTCAGAGATGTACCCATTTCGTTTCCTAGACAACCATGGCAGGCAGTTCATACCTGCTCAGATACACTAGTTTCAGGGAATCTGACACCCCTTGTTCTGGCATCTGATTACCATAGCATTGTGCATGGTTCTCAACCAGCTGACCACATAACTATAAAATTAAAAAATCTTAAAAATGAAAATGAGAATTAATTTTAACTATTTATCTTTTGTTCGTTGTAATTGTTTTGCTTGAGGACAAGTTTTCTTGTAGCCCTGTTGTCTTGGAATTGTTAATATTGACCAACGCTAGCTTTTGAACTCACCATTGAGTTCTGCAAGTGCTGGGCATTGGAAGTATGCACTTGATACCCAGCCTAGTTAATTTTAATTTTAAAACAACAACACTTCAGAAGTTGGGCGTGGTGTCACATCGCCTTAATCCCAGCACTTGGGAGGCCGAAGGCAGGGGATCTCTGTGAGTTCAAGGGGCCAGCCTGGCCTTACAGAGCGTGTTTTCCAGGGACAGCTCGGTTGGCAGCGGAGAACCCTGTCTCACAAAATACCCAAAAATAAATAACAATTAAAATAAAAAGGAAAAAAAGACATTCCGGCTCTGGGAGTCGAGTTTCTCAGCAATTAAGAATACGGCTGCGGGGCTGGAGAGATGGCCTAGCGGTTAAGAGCGCCGACCGCTCTTGCAGAGGACCCGGTTCATCCCAGCACCCCACATGGCCGCGAGAACCGTCTGAAAACTCCAATTCCAGGAGACCTCCAGTTCCGGGAATCCGAGACCTTTTGACTCCGCGGCATTGCAAGAACTCGGTGCACAAACCTGCATGCAGACAGTACATTTTACACATTACAAAATAAATAAATAAATAAAATTAAAAAAAAAAAAAAAAAAAAAAGCATTATGCGTCTGCTCTGCAGACAACCCAGGTCATTCCTGGCACCCATCATGATGATAACACACTCAATCTGAAATGCCCCTAGTTCCCACGGATTCAAAGGACCACCTCTTCTTCCTCCGCAGGCATGAACATATACTAGATAACACGTACATCGGTTCAGGCAAACACACTCATACACACTAAGTAAATAAATAAAAAAAGAATTCTAAAAAACTTGGAAGAAAAGAAGACAGAATGAAAAGTCAGTGTTTCGTAGAGCTTATCTGCCTAGCCTCCTCATGCTTGACGCTCTGACGTGATCCCCAAATTTCAACGAACAATATCTGAACAAGCAAAGCAAACAACTCACAAAAAATAAAAGCATCAACTCAGTAACATAAATATATGGAGTCCTTTGAGTACAGGGTTCTCACCTGTAGCCCTAGGCTGTCTGGACTCACTTCTGTCGACCAGGTGTATGTACCCTTGAACTCTTACTCCAAAGTATGATCGCGCCTGCCTCTATCCTGCAAGCTGCTAGGATTCCAAGCGTTGGGCCCACCATGCCCAGCTTTTGTGTTTAATATTATTTTTTGTTGAGAGGGAATAGAAGATTTGTCTATGTTACAGAATAAATAGATATTAAACAAATAGTTTTGGGCTGGCACCACTTAATCCCGCAATCAGAGGCAGTCGCAGAGTCAGACGCATTTATAAGAGTTTTGAGGCCGGCGGTTTTTTACACTTTTTGCGTGATTTAGTTGGATTGTTCTCAAAAAACAAACAATTAGATTACATATAAAATACAGGAAGGAGAAGACATCTTCCTCACTCACAGACCAGGCCTTCTGATGGTTTGCCATTCGATGTAAACCAGCATTCTTAGCTCTGTTAGGCTGCGCTAACAAACAATCTGAGTAGTTTATTAAACACCATAGAAACGTTAATTGTCTTTAATGTCATTTACAGAAGCTAGAAAGTTCATGAAGAGCATGCTGGGAAATGTTGGTGGTGGTGAAGGCCTACGCCCCGAACTGTTTCATGGACCACCAAGCTTGTCCTCTTTTACTGTGTTTTCCTGGTTGGATGGAAGGATTAGTGAACATCCTGGGCACTCTTTTATAAGTAACACAAACTGATTCAGATCTCATGAGGGGTGCTGTGATCTTGACATGTGGACTTTTGCCATGGATGAATTGGTCCACTAGTGTGACACATGGCTAAGAACCGTTGGTCAGAACTGTGTGTTTTGTGTGTAAAACACACGTGTGTGTGTGAGTGTGTGTGTGTGGTTTCCTGTCTAGTCTCCAGCTGCGAGCGGAACTTGATTGTATAACACCCGGCTGGCCTCATCCATCAGCAGACATCCAATTGCCCTGCCTCCTGAATGCCTGAGGAATTACATTATATTATACCACTTTACTCTGGCTTCCACCCAACTTATTAAAAAATTACTTTTTAGCTGGGCATGGTGGTGCACCCTTTAATCCGCCACTTGGAAGGCAGAGGCCAGTGGATCTTTGTGAGTTTCAAGGGCCAGCCTTGGTCTACAGAGCAAGTTCCAGGGACAACGTGGGCTACAGGGAGACCCTGTCTGAAAAGACCAAAAAAAAAAAAAAATTCTTTTATGTGTATGAGTTTTGCGATCATGTAATGATAGTGGCATACCGGAGAAGGTGTATGGCACATGTAGTGTTTTTAGTTTCTTTCACTGCGTGACATAGTTGTTTTCGGTGACTGGTGTTTGGTTCAGTTGTCTTAGTTGTTTTGTATTGGTTTTCAAGGGTTGTTGTCAACAAAAATGGCGAGTGTGAGCACCCATACCTCCACCTTGGGGAGGAGGAAGGGGTGTTTTATTCATCTTTAACATCCCCCCAGGGTCATAGCTCATCAATTAGGGAGCCCAAGTAGAATTCAGGAATAGGGAGGCAGAATCGGGAGGCAGTAGCTCGAGCACAGGGCCATGGCGGAGTGCTGTTTACTGGCTGCTGTCGGCCAAGATCAGTCTGCTTTCTTATCCAATACAGACCACCTGCCCAGGGGTTGGTGGCAACACCCACAGTGGGTTGGGCCCTCCCACATCCTCAACAATCAAGAACATTACTCCATCGGCCTGGCCACAGGCCATGCAATGGAGATCCCAATTCCAAACTGAGCTCCCTCGGGCCAGGTGTGTCGAGTTGACACTGGAGCTCTCCAGCACAGCTGCCATGTGGGTGACTAGAATCCGAAAACCTCTGCAAAAGCAGCCAGTGTTCTAACCACTGAGCTCTCTCTTCAGCTTTTTTTTTTTTTTTTCTTTTTTCCTTTTGTTTTCCAGTCTTACTATATAGCTCAGACTGGCCTCAAACTTACAGAGATCTTCCTGCCTCTGCCTCTGGAGTGCTGAGACTGCAGGCATGTGCCACCATGCCCAGCTGTACTTTGCTTTTTATGTGGGTGCTAGGGGTCCAAAGTCAGGTCCCCACGCTTGTGCAGGAAGTACTTTACCAACTGAACCATCTCCTCAGTCCTTCGACAGGGTCTTGGGTCGCACAGGCTGCTCTTGAACTCAGTACGTAGTTGAGGATGTCTGAACTGATCCTCCTTCCCCCACTTCCTGGGTCCTGGGATTCTAGGTTTATATCATCAAGGCTGGTTTATGTATTGCTGGAGAGTGAGCCCAGTTCCTGGTGCATGCTAAGCAAGCACTGTTCCAAATGAGCTACATTCTTACCCCCTGCCTATTTTATAATATGACCTCTACCTCTCTCATATGCCCCTGATATGATGTCATTCATCATGTGAGGCCAGGTGAGCTCTCACTAGAACCATCACCATATAGTTTTGATTTGTAGCCTCCAAAACTGAGCTAAACACATCTCTTTTATTTAAAATACTAGATTGCCTCAGGTATTTTATTATAATAACAAAATCAGACTAAAGTTGGGCATTCTGGTGCCCAGCTTGTAATTTTTAGTACTTGAGAGACAGAGACAGGAGAATCACTGCCTGTTCAAGGCCAGGCTCTTCTATATAGGGAATTCTAGGCCACTAGGGATATATAACATAATTTGCCTCAAAAACAAGCAAAGAGACAGATACAGAAATCCTTTGTCTTTGGGACCTGATCAGGACATAAAAGTTTAGATATACCAAGTTACTTACTCTGGTTTGCTTTCATTTTGTTTTCTGCTTTTGTTTTTTTTTTTTTTAATTCTATTTAATATCATATATTCCACTACTTGACTTTTTTGTTTGTTGTTTTGTCTTTTGAGACAGGGTGTCTCCCTGTAGCCCAGCTGTCCTGGAACTCACTCTTGTAGCCCAGCTGGCCTTGAACTCACCAAAATCGCTGCCTCTGCCTCCCAAGGCTGAGGATTAAAAGGCTTTGCGCCACCATTTGGCCCGCGCTTTAATATTTATTTTATTTATGTGTATGTATGTGTTAAATCGTTACTTCCTGTTGCTGTGATAAAACACATGACCAAGGCAACTTATCGAAGGAAGAGCTTATTTGGACTTAACTCCAGACGGTATGAGTCCCTCATGACGGGAGCATGGCAGCAGCGCTGGACAGACAGCGAGGGCTCCACATCTTCAAGCAGCACAAAAAGCAGAAGCGAGCGAGAACAGCGAGACTGAGAGAAAGAGAGAGCAGAGAGGACAGAGAGAGACAGAGACACCGAGAGACAGAGAGACAGAGAGAGACAAACAGAGAGACCCAGAGAGACAGATAGATATGAACTCTCAAAGGTGACATGCTTCCTCCGCAAGGCCTCACTTCCTAAACCTCAAACATGTGGCACTAACTGGAGACAAAATGCTGAAATACTTGGAGCCCTATGGGGGACAGTCATTCAGACCACCACATTGTGTGTCTGCATGAATGTGTGCCAATATTTGCATGTGCCCAAAGAGGTCAGAAGAGGTGTTCAGTGCCCCTGGAGTGGAGTTACAGGTGGTGTGATTTGCTTTTTGTTGGGAAGAGCAGCCACAGTTGTCTTAAACTTCAAGCCATCTTTATCTAGCCCCTGTAATTTTGTTGTTCTACCAACTTCTTAATTTTCTCCTTATATCTGTGATTTCAGTTCCTGGGTAAGATTAGCCGAGATAGGCTGGCCAATCACTTCCTCCTGGTTGGGCAGAGCTTTCCCACTGAGCTTTAGAAGATGCTAGCCAGTGTATAGATTAGATCTCTGCTACCACTCTACCCATCGTTGCTCGCATAGCCTTGGCATTTTCCCTCTGGACTTAATTGTCGCAGGTACCATGATTGGCCAGCCCAATACAAAGATTACTGGAAATAATGTAGGGTTTTGATAACTACTCTCCCATATTTTCTAAGATTTTACGTATATAAAGAACTGACAAGTCTTGCTGAGTGTGATGGTACATGCCTTCGTCAGTCCAGCCTAGGAAGCAGAGGCAGGTGGATCTCTAAGAGATGGAGGCCAGCCTGTTCTACATAGCAGAGTTCCAACCATCTGGGATACAGGGAGTCTTTCTCTTGCTCTCTCTCTCCTCCTCTCCTCCTCTCTATCTCTCTCTCACACACAAAACACAAAAAACTAAACGTCTGAAAAACAAATTTCATTACTGTGTATCAATCAGTTTAGGGATCTAGGGTAGTCTTTCAGCTAGAACACTTGGTCATGTGCTGTAGCCAGGAAACAGTGTTTTCTTTTCTGATCCCTAGTGGACCTCTTCTGGGTTTGATGAACTTCCATCTACTCAGAAGTGTCCTTTTTGTATTTCTTTATCTGGTTTCTAGTTCAATGACAGTAGACTTTTTAATGTTTTTATTTATTTTTATGTGTATGACTGTTTTCCCTGCATGTAATAAGTGACCACTTGTTTACTGGTGCCGCAGAGGGCCGGTGAGCGCATTAGATTCTGGAAAACCAGAATTAAAGATAGGTGTTAATTGTCGTGGTGCTGGGGACTGAATCCCGGTCCTCTGTAAGAGCAACCAGTGATCTAACCACTATGAGCCATCTTTCCAGTCCCCCAAAGTGGATTTTTACATTAACACATTGGCTTTTCTTAGGGGGTCTCCTGACTTTTTGCCTTTGATTTCTGAGTTGGGTATCATTGGCCAGGCTAATGAACAAACTGGTTTTGTGTTTATTTTGTAATTTTTCTTTTGAGACAGGGTCTTAATATGTATGTAGGCTGGCCTAGAACTTGCTTCATAGACCAGGCTAAGTTGGCACTTTCTGGTACATCCTACTCAATGCAAAGCTGTATCTTTTCTTTCTCAGCCATTAAGTTGGTGACATTTTGACCTGTTGGAACATACAAATCTTTTCCCATAGTTAGTTTTAAGATTTGAATTGCAAGGTTTTTGATGAAAAGGTTTCATGTCTATCTGTATCCCCCCCTCAAAGAACCTTCTTTTCCACAAGACAAAGACTTTTCCACAAGACAGAGGATCACAACTGGTCGCACACTGACATTGTCTGTGAATTGCCCAAGCCTAAGCAACACATCTCAGGGCAGAGAGGCTGTGGTATGGACTGGTTAGAGCCACGGTCCATTGGACAGACTGACATCAAAATGGCTGTGGGATTTGCAGGTGGGCAATGCAACCTCTACACCTAAGGCTCATGAAACATAGAACAAGAGGTAAAGAGGACAGAAATGATCTCTCAACTCTCCCTAATGAAGCTCCCTCATGAAACAGAGGGCCAGGAACACAAAAGATCACAAATGGCCAAAGTGTAGAGATTAGGAGTCTGCAGAGTGTGGGACCTTGGACAGGACTCCTATATTAAGCTTCACTCACACAGGGCTCAGGGACCATTTTGCAAGAAGAGGCAGCAAGATTGAAAGAGCCAAGGAGGAGGTATACGACCATGTGGAAATAGAATTCTAAAAGCTCCTTTGTGGGAGACAAAGAGTGCCTGAAGTGACAGGCTGAAGAGAAATGGCGCTTGGTCTGTAGCCATGGCTTTTGGTCTGTGGCCAAAAGGTGCTGGCTGAAGAACACAGTGTGCATGCTTCAGTAACCTTTAAGATGATATGTTATGTTACCTTGTCAACTTCATGAACATAGCATTTTACATAAGAAATTATATCTATGAACACAAAACTTCTTACATAAGGAATTGTATCTGTAGATGTGAAGCTGCTAATTGGCTCATTACTGGTATAAATATTCTTGGTTTCTAGGCTGTTGTTGTAGTAACAGTTAGTAGTAACAGTTACTAGTAATAGTAGTTAGTAGCATTAGTGGTTAGTAGTGTTAGTAATTGCATGCAATTGTAAATACCATTAAGAATTGTAAAAGTTAAGATGTGAATGGCGCCATTAAAGAAACTACAAAGAATAAGTTAGATGAGTGATCCATTCCCAGTCCACCTCCAATGATTCGTACCACTGGATGGTACACTCCTTGGACCCTGCTCGTATGAACCTACAGCAATAGTGTCATCTTGCACAAGACCCATGCAAGCTCAAGCAGACAAAACCCAGCATGGAACTGGGGAAATGGGCAGCAGACCCCAATCTTAGCTGAAGAAATATTGGCAGCTGATTACTGTTATATGAAGAAAAGCTGATCTTCTTAAAGCAAGAGATTCTGGATAGACCTCAGTGGATGAACTTGTGCTGAGAAACATCTGGGAACACTAACTTGACACACTAGGCCTTAACACAGAGGACAGAGTGCATGAATTCCAGTGAGGGGCTGTGGGAGGGTGCCAGTGGGGAAGGAGGTGTGAAGGGGATTGAGATGCTCTGTACGAAATACACAGAAATTCAATTAAAGATAAAGAGTCTTACCGTCCCTTCTCTGCCTTCTTAGTGGACTTTTCCTTTCCTCCCTCTTGAGTCATCAGTCCAGAACTGGACAGATGAAATTGGTGAGTGCTGGACACACTGTGAGAAAAGGCTCTCTCTGACCTGCAGGCTGTGAGATGTAACTCCCTGAAGAAGCATTACTGGGTCCTTTTGTGATCCTCAGATGAGGGTAACACCAGGCCTACAGGATCAAAGGGAGCAAAAAGGGGGAAGGGACAAGAAACCCACCAGAGGCTCGTGGGAGCTGAACTTAGAGCAAGGCGGTGGCTCGGCACAGCTGTGGAGAACAACCAAAGCCTGCTCCAGCCAGGCCATTCACCCTGACACGGACCCTTGGCCTTGGGCATCATTGGACACCACCCTGCTGTGGCCAAATAAATTCCACCTGCCAGGGAACCACATCCAGAGACAGATTTCACAGACTGGTGGCTAACTGCAAGCCTCTGTCTAGTCTAAACCAGCCAGCTAATCAACACACACTTCCCAGGCTGGTGGTCTGCAGATCAACCCCTATCCAGCCAATACCATCTAGCATTCACCACAAGCCATAAGCCTAACGGGCTTAACTTACACACATGCAGAAATTAATGAATTTGGGGACCCTCAGATGGTGGTGAAAGAGAATCTATTTATTCGTTCACAGCACTTTGTGTGTTTGTTTGTTTGGTTTTTGTCTTTTTGAGACAGGGTCTCCCTGTAGCCCCAGCTGTCCTGGAACTCACTCTGTAGACCATGCTGGCCTTGAACTCACAAATATCTGCCTGCCTCTGCCTCCCAAGTGCTGGGATTAAAGGTGTGCACCACCATGTCTGGCAGCACTTTGGTTTGGGGGGTTTTTTGTTTTATTTTGTTTTGAGACAGGGTCTCCCTATAGCCCCAGCTGGTCTGGAACTCACTCTGTAGACCAGGCTGGCCTTGAACTCACAGAGATCCGCCTGCCTCTGCCTCCTGAGTGCTAGGATTAAAGGTGTGCCCCACCACGCTTGGCTTAAAGACAGTTCTTAGCCACCATGTGAGTGCTGGGAATCAAACCAGGGTCCTCTGCAAGAGCAGTTGGCGCTCTTAACCACTGAGCCATTTCTCCAGCCCCAGCAGCACTTTGTTTTTGTAAAGAGAATAACATCATCTCTCAGGGCCTGCTTTCGGACCCCCTGCCTCATGCTCTGTAAACATCACGAGTTCTGTATCAAGGGTTTGTCTGGCACAGTTTGCTAATACAAGCAAATCTCACCTAGGGCCAGGTTTTGGCAGGCAATTTATCACAATGCAGTCATAGATGGCCTCTTTTTTTTTTTTTTTTTTTTTTTTTTCTTTTTGCTATTTTTTTCCTCTATCTTTTTTCCCAATTTTTCCCCTTTAATTTTTTTATTGTTATTAAACTTTTTTCCATAAGTCTATACATCATTTCTCAATCGAATCTAGAGTTCCTTCCCTTCCATGCCCCACCCTACCCTGCACCTCTGCCATACATGTCCTGCATCTTTTTCTGAGTCTTTCCAGTGTTTTTCCAGTTCTTTGTTGTTATTGTTCTCTCCTACTTGTATTGCTTCAGTATATATACATATATATATACATAGTTTTATTATATAATATATATATATATAATATATAATATATATACACACACCCGATCATGGGAGGACTTTTTTTTCCCTAAAAGATGTCATATTTTCCTTAAGGAAGTGCTCAAAGGCTCCTCCTTGGCAAGCCCAAACCACCATCAATCCTGCACTTGTGCTCCACATTGGGGAGATGGCCTTTTTCTACCTACACTTGGAGCATAGGTGGGAAGCATCTAGCCCAGCCAGGAGCAACACCCATTCCATCTCCATAAAGATCATTCTGTGACTCTAATTCATCAACAGACTGCCCTTACTTTCATGTAGTTTTCATGTATAAATTGACCTTTTTAAATAAGCCTTTATAAACAAAATTCAGATGTCTTACCCAGCTTACTTGACTTTATATCCTGGTACTTTCTGTTATAACAGAGAATCTTGCCTTAAGGGGCTGTGAAATAGTGTTCCTACAGCTTTAAAAATATGGTTGGTATACCCGGGCATGGTGGCACATGCCTTTAATTCTAGCACATGGGAGGCAGAGGCAGGAGGAGCTTTGTGAGTTCAAGGCCAGCCTGGTCTACAGAGTGAATTCCAGGACAGCTGGGGCTACAGGGAGATCCTGTCTCGAAAAGACCAAAAAAAGGTTGGTGTGCCAGACATAGTGGCACACACCTTTAATCCCAGCACTCGGGAGGCAGAGGCATGCGGATCTCTGAGTTCAAGGCCAGCATGGTCTACAGAACAAGTTCCAGCCCAGCTGGGGCTAGAGGGAAACTCTGTATCAAAAAGACAAAAATTAATAATAATAATAATAATAATAATAATAATAATAATGCTTGCTGGGGAGATATTTGTGGAATGTAGCTATGCTCATCTTACTTTGCTGAATTGTTATATTCTAGCTTATTATTATTCAATGTTCTATAACATTGAACATTTGACTATGGTTCTTGCAAGTATGAGAAGCCATTTTATTATTGTTTAGTTCTGTACACCTGTGACTATAGTTCTTCTCACACCATGAGAGTAAAAGCAGAGGAGCAATCCAGTAACAGCTATCTTCTATGGTCTATGCTCCAGGCTCCTGCCCTGAGTTCCCATCTTAGGCTCCTCAGTGATGAACTGTGTGACCCAGGAGATATAAGATAAAATAAACCCTTTCCTCCCCATAAGGAGGAGAGAGAGGGAGGAGAGAGAGAGAGAGAGGGAGGGAGGAGAGAGAGAGAGAGGGGAGAGAAAGCAGAGCTGCACTGCTCTGTGTGTGAAGAAGCCAGAGGGGTCCCCTGGTTCTTTACTCAGTTCCATGATAATCCATTCAGGTCCCATGGCCGCCCCCTGGTGGCCACATTTGCCATCTCTCAAGCAGGATTCCCAACTCGGTGTCTCCACACATCCCCCTCCCAGAAATCCTCCTTGTCAAGCCAATGTTTAAATTGAACTCAACAGTTCTTATTCAAGAGCAATTCTGCTCCACTCCCACCCCCAGAAGTATTTGGAATTTTCAGAGGCATTTTGGATTATCAATACTGGTGATTGCTAGAAACATCTCCTGAGTAGGGCCCAGGAATGCTGTTAGATAGCAAGGACTAAGATCAGTCCCACGCAAAGAATTATAACTAGCCCCAAAGTATTATTAGTCCCCAGGCTGAGAAATGCTGCTTTAAACTGAGCTCTGGTTCATCTGTTGAGATAAGAAATCGAATTAACCATACCTAACCATACCCAACTCTGAACATGCATTTACCTTCACTGCCTCAAAACATAGAGTGCTCTCACTGGGATCTAAGTGGGTGCTCATAAAATCTAAGAATCAGATAGGACTTCAAAGGTCCAGCCACTGCTTTGTCAAAATCACTTCATCAGCATCAATTGCAATGAAAAATGTTGTCTTTCCTCAACTAGATTAGTAATTTCATTAACTCCTTTTAAATTTACGCAGTCCATAAACATTCACTAAGCAACTATCATGTACTAAGAAGTAGGACTAAGGATACAGTGATACATATACTATTGTGGCTCTTTTTTATTATTACATTTATTTATTTATTTATTTATTTATTTACACCCACTCACATGTTAGTTCCCATGCACAAGTGCCACAGGACATGTGGAAGTCAGAGGACACTTTCAGGAATCAGTTCTCTCCTTCCAGTAGGTAGATTCTGGGGACTGAACTCAGGTCCTCAGCTTTGGTAGCAGGCAACTTTACCTACTGAGCCATCTCACTGGCTCTTTGGTTTAGTGAGATAATGTCCCATCCTGCGAGACTCAGTTATTAGTGGGTTTCGAGGGAGAGACTCCAGACCTGAAATATAATGGGCACAAGAGAAAAGAGGAAGACCAAGCAGAGTTGTCAAGGTCTCGTTTATTGGAATAAAAGCAGTTACATTATACTTTGCAGAAAAGGCAGGAAGTAAGGAGGGGAGGGCTGTGGGATAGTTAGGGCAAGGGTGATCTGGCAGGACTTGCAAAACGTGTCTTTGCAAGATAAGCTTGGAATGTCCTGTGGGCTGAAACATCCTGTGGCTTATCTTCAGCAAACGTTAGCATAGCCCCACGATCCTGCTGGGCGAGCAGGGCTTGTCCAGGCTTGTCCAGGCAGAACTGTGTCTCGGTCTCCAACATGTCCCCCTATTTTATTTACTTTACAAAAGGAGAGTCTGTCTTAGGCTATGTGAAGTGCCTCCATGGTCGGGTCTTTACTGGTAGAGCCCTGTGTCTTAGGCTACTCGAGTTGCTTTCTGCAAAACCGGTTCTTGGGAGGAAGTAGGGACCAAATAACTGGCATGCCTCACAGAGTGTCTGGGCAGGCTATGGAGGGCCACTCTTGCAGTCTAGCTGCATCCCAAGTGTAGATGGTTAGGATAAGGAGTATCCCACCGTACATTATGGCTAAATTTCCAGCTAAAGTTGAGACGGAAGATGAGAAAGAGTTGGACTTGGAGCCCATTCCTGAAGAGTGTTTACCTCTGCTTAACGAAGTTGCACGCCACCAGATGAATATCAGTGATGCTTATTTTTCCATGGCTTGCTATCACAAAGAAGGAAAAGACACAGACACACCATTTATTTTAATCTTTATTGAAGACCAGGCTCTGGTGAAGTGGTCCCGGGCAAAACAGACCCTAAAATATATAGCAGCAAGAAAGAGTAGGATCTGTGTTCCAGATATTCAGAGGCCTGTATTCGACAACTGGGGAGCAGGCATACAAGGCCTGGTGTCTGTTCTAGAAATGGAAAAAGAATTAACTAAACTCCTGGAAAATCTGTCTACCTCAGCCTCTGAAAATAGAGATAGCCATCTATTAAAATTTACTAAAGCTTATCTGATTAAACAGAAAAGGAATGAAGATTATTTGGTTCCGGAAATTGCTTATCAGAAGCCAGATAAGGAGCAGGCCCAGCAAGCCCAGGAGGAGACTGTGTTTAAAAAGCCTGCCCCAGTGCCTATCAAAAAGACAACTTGTGGTATCAAAATACAACTTCTTACTACAAGTTCTAAGACTTAAAGTCTTCATAGACTCACTTGTCTGAACAATTTCCATTTTCCTAGTGTTCATGGATAAAAATAAAGCTATTTGAAAAAAAAAAAAAAAAAAAAAAAGGAGTTACCCCAGACACGTATCTCCTATTTTGTGGCTCGAGCTATTCCCGTTGTTGGGTTACTCTACAGCTGGTAAGTGCTTATCCCAACCCATGGCATCACAATACTCCCGTCATCAACGTCTCCAATTGTTTTTTAATATTTTTAAATTTAAACCGGCACTGGGAGCTGGATCGTCAGCACTGGGATCTAGGCTGGTACTCGTAAATTTCTGAGATAAGCAAGCTGTACTCATAAATTCCTGAGGTAAGTAAGCTGGCTTGTAAATTCCTGAGGTAAGTAAGCTGGCTCCTAAACTCCTGAGATAAGTAAGTTGCCTCCTAAATTCCTGAGATAAGTAAGTTGCTCTGGTAAACTCATGAGATAAGCAAGTTAGTGATTTTCTGCAAGCATGTATGTCTGACAGCTTTGGCTCCCAGCATCTCCTCCCTTCTTTTTACAAAAAGAGGGGGAGCCCCATTGTAAAGGTGGGTTTTCAAGTATCTATGTTCATATCCTGAACAACCCAAGGTTCCCATAGTCCAATTGGAGAAGCTTGTATGCACACAAGCATGTTGATCAATTAGAGTCCAGTCCATATTGTTGTAGTCTCCAATTCACCCCAGTCTCTCCCCACCCTTACATTCTACCATGCCTCCTCTTCCGCAAGTTGTTCCTTAGGCTTTGGGAGAGGGGCACAGGTGAGTGAGAAGCAAAGCAGTGTTTTCTCTGGAGATGTCATTTTGACTCTAGTCAGGTGTTTCCCTTCATGGGTTGACTTATCCAGTGTACCTTTTTAATCCTACTAACAAAGCACAAGCAATTAGATGTACAGGCATTTAAACAATATTATTATGGCAAGCTAAGCTGTGAGCATAGACCACAGATGTTTGGATGGTATGTTAATCCCACAAGCTGTGGTTTTTCTATAAAAGATGACAAGTTTTTATTGTGGCTCATATAATCTCCTAACCACTAGAGGACATAAGCTTTGGCATCAGCCATGAATTATTCCTCAAGGAGAGAGCTAATAGCCAAATTAGATTTGGGATATGTATAGACCATGGCTGCCACTGTTGCACAGTATCTCCAGGCCGTTGAGGTGTAGCTGATACTGACAGGGAGTCTCGCTTGACTCAAGGAGACCAATTATTGCTTTATCACATTAGTGGCCTTTGGTAAAGCTCTCTGGCATTTTTTTAGAGGCCAACTGTAACATTAGCAAGTGATGTCTCAAAATATTTTTTTCATGCTTACACCAGTCTTCGCAATAGGGATTTACCACCTTTCTCCTTGTAGATACCCATTTTTTATAGGCAAAAGGCCTTATAATTTGGGGGGCTTGGATCCCCCAGCCAACATCTCCTTGGCAGAACAATCCAT
This sequence comes from Rhizomys pruinosus, assembly GCA_009823505.1. Classification (NCBI taxonomy): domain Eukaryota; kingdom Metazoa; phylum Chordata; class Mammalia; order Rodentia; family Spalacidae; genus Rhizomys; species Rhizomys pruinosus. The sequence continues at coordinate 752,604 of VZQC01015217.1, read as the reverse complement.
TGCTGACATCAGAGCTCTCCTGTATTAACAATTTTGCTTAATTAACACAGCTATAAACTACTTTATATTGGCTCCAAATAGAGAATATCCTTTCACAGTTTCCATGCCTATCAGTCAATTTAAAGAAGGTAGTTATACCTGTTTTATAAGAAATTCCACTATAACAGTTGGCTCTAATTTACAGGTGGGGAGTGACTTTATTGCCATCATATTTTTTTTTTTATATAAAGGTGAGAGGTAGCAAGGTTTCTCAGCATCTGGAAGATAAACTTCATCTAGCCCACTATAAAACAGTTCTATCCCAAATAGAATTCAAGGAGATGTCAGTATCTGTGACTCAGGCAACTCTGAGGTTCCTTTTCTTTTATGTTCAGATGGGTCAGCCTCTTGCTTGGCATTTTTCAGTCCATCTTGCAGTCAAGATTGTGTATTTTCAGGCATTTAGGTTGGTTTGTTTTTACCTGTGGGAACATACAAATCTCCTCCCATTGTTAGTTTTTAAGATTTTAAATTAAAAATTTATCAAAAGTTTGGATTATATGAAGGAATATTATACCACCTCCTTCTTTTTTGATCAATAGATGACTAATTGTATTACAAATACCCATAAACCAGGAACCAGAGGTGAAGTTTTCATCAATTTTACCCAAACTGTTTATCCTTGACTGTATATTATTTGGAAGTGAACTCAGACTTAATTTCTTTAATTATCCTACAAGTAAAGAAAAATGTTACAAGGTGATACAGAAAAATACAGAGACCATTTATGTGCCTTAACCCCAAAGCCATTGTTGGAAATTCAATACAGATTACAAATAAACAATTAACCTCTTATATTTCCAATTTTAAATGTATACCCATTTTAAACTGTAAACCTTACAAGTGGATTTTAATAGCTGTTCTTTTTCAAGTTCTTGGCCTTTTCTAGGCCTGGCATGAAAAACTACTTTAAAGATTTTTTAATATGCTGCTCTTAATAAATTTTTTTTACAGGTCTATGTCTCAGTCAAGAAATGGTGGCAAGACTGGCCCAGAGAAGGGGGACATAGTCCACTCACTTGAGAAGTTGTTAACACCGTGTGATGGGGGTTAGGTCACAATCCTCCAAACAAAAACTTATTTAACACTTTATCACTGAAAACCTGGTTGCATCTTGGTTTAGATGGTTGAGAAGAGTGAACCAGGTAGATTCATTATTTAAATTTTTTGATAGATAACCCATAACCCTTTGGTGAATTGCAATAGGTTGGCTGTTAATCTAATTTGCGTCTTAAGAGGAAGGGCCAGTTCCACACGAGAGGCGATGTTCATGCAGTCTAACATAATATACTTAGAACACAAAACCTACATCATCCATACACACTGTGCGTGCACATACATACCACATACATACTTACATACATAAGAAAGATTTGTTAGGTTGGCTGTAGAGAAAAAATCCATATTAAAGTAGACAGGCCAAAGTTGTTTGTATGTTGAACAATCCATGTTGTCTTACTATTAAGGACTTTGGAAGAATAAGATTTGATAATTATAAACAAACTATACACCATATTAATATTATTATCAATAATTCCATTAACCATCATTAGTCACAGTATTCACTAATAATTATCATTAAACAATTGTCAACAATAACAGCCACCAATGAACAATTTGCCATTTGACTGTATCTTTATCAATTGTATTAATAATATATCCCAATAACAATATCTGCAACATTAGCGCTAATGTACCAACAGGACAGTACACAATAAACATACAAGAATTAAAGACTAGATCTGCAACGCATCCAAGGAAAACAAAAGGTATGTTTTACTCTAAGTGTAAAATAGAGTCTATAAAAGTGATAGTACTTTATACTCACACTTATACACAAGTTTTTAGAACTTAGTTTTGGTGATGGCAATTTAAAAAGTTTGTACTGAACAGAGGCAATAGACATACATTGTTATCATATATAGATATACACATTGGAAAAAACACCATATACTGTCCATCGAATGGTCTGATAGATTTCCTATAATATTTACAGAGTTTAACAGTATCACCCACATAGATATGCAAATTATCTATACATATTTTTGTAAGAGATTTTTATCTAGTGGTTGTATTGCATATAACTCATCATTCTTTGTTGTAAAACAGCTTGAAAGGAAAATGAAGTTAGAATACCTGTAACTTTAAAACAGTTTAATTTGGAGATCAAAATCCAGTCTTAACAGATAACAAATAAAACCTTTAGAAAAACAGTTTAGAATTTGTTTGTAGAAACTTAGGAACCCGGGGTTCAATTTAGGCCTTTGAAAAAGTTTAAGAGCAGCCTAAATATAACACTTAATTTATGTGCACAATATAGAATGAAAGAACTTTGAAGTGGCCACTTTTAACAGAAAACCAACACAGAGGAACACACATGACACAAATCTCAGACACATGAGAGAACAGTTAACCACACAGAGAGCTTGCATAGACATACTATCATTATTAATGAGAGATTTTCTTTTTCATTTTCCTTTTACATCTCACTTTTTGCCTCCTTCTCTTTCTCATCAGAGTTTAGAGGAGTAGCCTTTTTTTTTTTTTTTTTTAGTTTTTGAGGCACAGGTGTCTTCCCTGTAGCCCCAGCTGTCCTGGAACTCACTCTGTAGAACAGGCGGCTTTGAAACTCGCCAAAAGATCCGCCTGACTAAGCCTCCCACTGCTAGGATTAAAGGCGTGCGCAACACGCTTCCGGCTGAGGAGTAGCCTTTTTAAAATCTTTCTCGGTGGCTTTGGAATGGGATCAGGTAACTGAAATAAGGGAACACAAGGGCTGTCTTCGTCTATTCTTTCCTAAGTAGATTGACGTTGAGTGCCTGGAGAAGCAAAAAAATGCGGAAGCTGCTTTACTAGTGGCACAAGAAGGAAATGGATCTCTTCGGGACTGACAGGCAGTGCCTGGGGGTGTTTGGGGACAGAGCCGCAGTGAGTGCTGTGCTCGGAACAGCTGCCGTGCAGCCAAAACAGCAGGGGGGGGGGAGTGGTAGGCTTATTTTGTGAGGAAGACGAAGGTGGGCGACTGAGGGGTCTTTAAGTAATCTCTCCAGCGCAGCGAGTATGCGTGCGGACGAGCAGGAGTTAGTGGAAGTAATAGTAGTAATAAGTTTAGGGGGAATGAAGTCAGGACCTTTGTCCTCAAGGTGGGCATTAAGTTCCCACCCACCTTTTCCCATGTTTTGGGAATGGAGGGGCCGTCTAATACAACCCATGGCAGAGATCTCACAATGAATTATAAAAAACTTTACACAAATCTTTTTTCTTTACTCCTAATCCTTTCTCCCTGAAAGAAACCTTAAAGAAGGAGAAGAACTTCTCTTCTTTGCTTAATGGCTTGCCCATTATGTACTGAATAGGATGAAGGCAAAATCACTTACTTTCATCTAGAGTCCAGCTTCCATGGGCAGACGAGAGAGTCCTCATCACTTACTTCTAGAGGTCCAGCTTCCACGGGCGATGGAGAGTCCTCAAAGTCAAAATGCATCTGCTACCACTCGAATGTCTCTTCATCCAGTGAGGGGTCTGTGACCACTCAAGCCCCACGTCTGGGCGCCACTTGTCCCATATCCAGCGGGACTCAGTTACTAGTGGGTTTCAAGGGGAGACCCCAGACCTGAAATATAATGGGCGAGAGAAAAGAGGGAGCCCAAGCAGAGTTGTCAAGGTCTCGTTTATTTGAATAAAAGCAGTTTTACCTATATACTTTGCAGAAAGGCAGGAAGTAAGGAGGGGGAGGGCTGTGGGGATAGTTAGGGCAAGGGTGATCTGGCAGGACTTGCAAAACGTGTCTTTGCAAGATAAGCTTGGAATGTCCTGTGGGCTGAAACATCCTGTGGCTTATCTTCAGCAAACGTTAGCATAGCCCCACAATCTGTGCTGGGTGAGCAGGGCTTGTCTGGGCTTGTCCAGACAGGACTGTGTCTCAGTCTCCAACATGATAAACTTGGTTCTTAAAAAATAGCAGTCATGGGGCTGGAGAGATGGCTCAGTGGTTAAGAGCGCTGACTATTCTTCCAGAGAATATGGGTTTGATTCCCAGCATCCACATGGCAGCTAACATTTGTACATAACTCCAGTCACAGGGGATCCAATGCCACCATCTAACCTCCAAGGGCACTGCATGACATGGGTGCACTTACACACATGCAGGCAACACACTCATACACATAAAATAAAAATGGTAAGCCAGACATGGTGGCACATGCCTTTAATCCCAGCATTCAGGAGGCAGAGGCAGGCAGATCTCTGTGAGTTCAAGGCCAGCCCCATCTACAGAGAGAGCTCCAGGCCAGCTGGGACTAAAGGGAGATCCTGTCTCAAAAAGACCAAAAAAATGGTAAATAGAAAAATAACAATTATAAAATTTCTAATATATTCACTTTATTTATATGAGTGTATTACATACTCATGTTGCCTACATGTATATAAGTCCACCTGTGTGCAATGGCCACGGAGGTCAGAAGAGGGCATTGAATTCCTCTGGAACTGGAGTTAGGGCCAGTTGGTAGCTACCATGTGATGCTAAGAATTGAACCCGAGTTCTCTGCAAGAGCAGCCAGCTTTCTCATCTGCTGGGCTATCTCTCCATCCCCTAAAAATAACAAATCATATCATTTCTGGTATAAGTGCTCTAACAGAGAGGATACATTTTACCTGATAACAAAGATATTTAATCTGGTCTGGGAATTGAGCAGGCTTCCCTGAAGATGGAACATTAAACACACATTAAGCATTCATTCTCTATTTATTGAATGAATACAAGTAAAGCCTGGCAATATATACAAGTTATCAGAGTATACTGTCAAAACTATAATCCTCTTAGATCCTGGTATCACAATATTCTACTAGTTCAGAAGACTCTGGTGTTAACATCTTAATGACTTAATGACAAAACATATTTCTGGGAACATGCCATTTGATCTTGATTATTGTACCAATGAGGGGTAAGAATATCATTCGTGGCATATGAAACCCCAAATGCAACTTTTTTTAGCCAAACATTCAATTTTATTAGATAGCATCAAATCTTATAGTAATCTCATTCTTGGCTTCCTGGTTTACAAAGAGGAAGCTGCTGAAACCCATCTGAAGGAAAGACAGAAAAATAAGGTGCCCAAATAACCTAGGACTTTACCAACCCTTCAATAACATTAACTGTAGCCACTTCTTGTCATGCAGATTAAACCCTCAAAAAAAGTACTTGAACTTCCAGATTCCTTTAGAATGAGCATTCCCTAAGTATTTATTTAGCTAGCTTAAGACACACACTAGAATTATAACATGAGGACATCCTGCTCTCCATGTAATTAGACTCCATTGTGAGACAACCTGCAGAAAAGATAACTGCAGTATGCCTAGATGACAAATCAAATGGAGAGCTCAGAGGGAGGGAGTCTTTCCAAGCTGTGTGGCAACTGGAGAAGGAAGTAGATCAGAGAAGGCTGCAGGCAGGATGAGCAAAGGTAAGGTCGATCCGTGTGCAGGAACTTTCAGTTATTCAATGAGCCTGAGATTCATTTGGCTGCTGCCAGGAAGGGCATGAAGCAAATGCTGGGTGAGTGGGTAGGAAACTCTGCCAAGTTCAAAACACAGGAGGATTTGAAAGTTGAGAGGTTTTCATGAAGGTAGGGAAGCTTTATGAGAATTCAAGTACTGAGATTGGCTGTAAATGAAATGCCATGTATTATTATGGGCTTAAAGATGTGAGAGATGGAGACAGAAAAGGCTATTAGGAAGTTATTTAAGGAGAAGATTGCTCAGTGGTTAAGAGTGCTGATTGCTCTTGCAGAGGACCAGGTTCCATTCCCAGCACCCACGTGGTGGCTAAGAACCATGTTTAAACCAGACATGGGGTGGCACATGCCTTTAATCCTAACAAAGGCAGGCAGATCTCTGTGAGTTCAAGGCCAGCCTGATCTACAGAATTCCAGGCCAGCTGGAGCTATAGGGAGACCGTGTCTCAAAAAGTCAAAAAAAGAAAATAAAAAGGGGGGGGAAGCTATTTAAGTGATCGAGTTCAGAGTCCCCAGGGTGTTCCAGCTTGGGAGCAAAGGATCAGGAGTCTTCTTGGAGGGTCATAACACACATTACCATATGAACTTGCTCTTGGAAGTCCTGCAGCAAAACTAGAACTTGGTTTGATGCGATGTTCAACTTGCTAAACCAAAGCATCATTGCTATTACTATAAACTACCTCCTTGTGCTGATATCAGTAATAGGGAAAAAAATAAACTACCTCCTTATTAATACAGGGCAGAGCACCATGGCTAAGTGAGGAATAATTGTGGAATGAGGTTCAGGTAATAAGACTCTGAACTGGAGCATAAGATGCTGTAGCCATTCTTTTTTTTTCTGTTTTAGACAATTTTTTTTACTTTTATTTATTTTTTATGTGTATGAGTACACTGCTTGCATGTAGGTAGCTACACCCATGTCGTGCAATGCCGCAGAGGTCAGAAGAGGGTGTCAGATTCCCCTGGAACTGGAGTTAAAGACAGTTCTCAGCTGCCATGCGGATGCTGGGAATCGAACCCGGGTCCTCTGCAAGAGCGGTCTGCACCCTTAACCGTTAGGCCATATCTCTGCCCCCCCTGTTTTAGACATTTTAATAATCATATATTAGTTGCACAAAATTATTTCACCATGGCATTTTCAAACAAGGTTATACATTTATAAGCAGAGTTGGATGACATCCACAAAGTAGAAATTGGGAGGCAAATGTAATCCCCACTGCCACCAAGATAGCAAACCCTTGTCTAATATTTTGCACATTTCCTTGATTTATATTTAAATATTTTCCTGCCACTTGGGAGGCCGAGGCAGGTGGATCTCTGTGAGTTCAAGGCCAGCCTGGTCTACAGAGCGAGCTCCAGACCAGCTGGGACTAAAGGGAGACCCTGTCTCAAAAATAGCATTAAATAAGCCGGGCGTGGTGGCGCACGCCTTTAATCCTAGCACTTGGGAGGCAGAGGCAGGTGGATCTTTGTGAGTTCAAGGCCAGCCTGGTCTACACAGTGAGTTCCAGGACAGCTGGGGCTCTAGGGAGACCCTGTCTCAAAATGAGCCCCCCCCAAAAAAAAATCCATGCAACCATCTGAAATCCCAGGACTCGGGAAGTGGAGACGGGATCACCAGGGCAACTGGAATCAGTGAGTTCTGGGTCCACAGAGAGACCCTGCCTCAATATGAAATGGACAGGAATAAGGAAGACAACTAACAGCCTCCTCCTACACACACACACACACACACACA